>JAMPIV010013493.1:0-305000 GCA_024509875.1 Oreohelix idahoensis
TGTTTTTATCACTAATATTTTCTGTCTTACTTTTTATATGTTTTAGTTCATCAGTAATGCTAGGACATTAATTTTAGCGATTTCAATACATGACGTGTTTTGGTGAAAATCATTTTGAGAGATTTTCTTTAGACGTCGTCCTTTAAACCATGTCCGACCATTTTCTAAATCTCTTGGGTTCTTGTAGAGACCCAGAGGTGTGCTCCGATATTTTGATTGTAAAAAATATGTCCAACATTCCTCCACGAATAAAGAAGATCTGTGTCTCCAAGCAGGCTCACATTTCACATTGAAAACAAGGCACTTGCATAATACAATTTAAAATAATTTCTCAAATTTTTAATTTTCATCATGCATTGCTATAAAAATATGTATTGTAATAGAATTAATTTGAATACAGTCAATGTAGTGTATACTGTAAAATACTATAAATTTACGATTAATTACACACGACTCCAGCATTAAGTACACAGGTGTGCCGCGACAGAAATTTGCATTGCCAAGTTTGCCACAGTCTGGACAAGTTTGAGAACCTGTGTTGTAGAGCACGGTTAAGAACCTTTTGTTGTGCCATGAACCCCTTTTATTTTCTGAAGAAGGCTAGGGAAAAAAAGGCATAAAAGCAAAATTTAAAAGTTTACATTTTAGGTTGTGTACACAGCCACCCTAGAATCCATCAAGGGGCCCCTAGATCACAGATTAAGAACTCTGCAGTAGAGCATAGTTCACACAGGAAATCATGTTTTTCTCTAAAAACTTTTGCACCTTTTCCATTGATTCCATGTAGCAATAACTCATTTACTTTTTGTTTCACGTACTCTACTTTCATGCGTCGTCGAAAAAAGATGGTTATAGTTCTTGATGGGGGTGTGTTGCTTTGGGCAGCGTCGTGTCATGCCCATGTGAGTTTCTTGAAATGCTCAATATTTACTATTTTTCCTCTCTTGAATGCTCACATGCTGTTGTTTTCTGGCATAAATAGTTTCTTTCAGAACTATCATGGTTAGATGTTCTGTTATTTAGCCACACATAATTCTGACTATCCGTCCGTGTGTTACCGGGGAACGATGGGTGAGCAAAGAATAATGTCGTAGAAGGGATGAGCACGAAACCGGCTACTTCCACCGTGTGAAAAGATTAAGCTAAAATCACTTCAATCAGAAATGTGAACAAGTCAACCAAAGCCTTTTAATTCGTGTAATTGAACTCAGTGATACACGCCAGAAGACGACCTTCCATCAGTGAGGATCATGACGTAAACTTGAGAAAGCCGAAATGAGTCTGGACATTTGACTTACGATTCCCCACTTTAGTATGTTCAAAAAATACACGAAAAAAAACAAGAATCTCAAAGGTGGCAGCAGAAATGTAAACAGCAAAATAGACATTATGGGCTGTACGAAACAAGGTAGAAGGGAATAGAAATAGGAAATTGAACACAACATACTTAATGCCGTCCCCAAGACATCAAGAGAAAATAATATTTCACTGCGATAGTGTGGCCTATTTTTATGTCAAAGGAAGCTCATAGGCACTTTTAAAATGGGACCAAGACTAATATCATCAGCATTAAAAATTGCCAAAAGATGACAAAGATTAATGTTTTTCCCTCATATGCACAAACTAATTACAACGACGAATACTGGAAAGAAGAATGGTATACTATACTGTAAAATGTCGTTGATAAAAATAAACAAAACATAACAATGTTATGTTGGAGGCACCTTACTGTAAAAAAAAACAGGAACAGACAACAGCGGCTTCGAAAAGATCATAAGAAAACATAAGCTTAAGACAATGTACGAAATTGGGGAAATATGTTTGTTCTAAATCAACTTTTACACCATACTGAAAATTATTATGGACAAAAAAGAACGTGATATATTTGGAAGTATATTTGTAAATAAAAGAATACACAAAGCAACGCGGATACAACCAGACTACACCGACAAAAAATCAGAATGCTTTTATATGCAAAAACGTGAAGTTTGGATCATAAATACCACACCATCAATCGCTAGACTACCATTAGTAGCTAGAAGAGTCCTAATTTGTTCTGAAAAAGATCAAAGTGCAAAGGGACCACCGACATGATTTGTTGTAGTAGTTATTGTTGTTGTTGTTGTTGATTAAAATATTCATTAGACACGTTCTAAGAAACAAAAGATAAAAATCACTATAACAACAGAAAACTGTGATGGAAAAAAACTCAAAAGAGTATGAAGTGAGACGATACAATTCCGTTAAAAAAAATACAAAATAAGACAGCAAAACTCTTACAGCATGGATAGACAGTTTTGGAGAGACTTGATGGCTTATAACAGTTGGCGCGTGACAAATTTGAAGATGAATGTGGGGCGTGATCAGGGCCAGATTATCCACTAGGCTATGTAGGCTGAAGCCTTGGGGCCAGGAGCTCTTTGGGGCCCGAGCATAAGTTAACAAAAAAATGTAATGCATAGATGTATGTCCAAAATAAAAAATGTGTGCACTTTGCAAGCGCATTCATAAGGTTCTAAAAAGACAGTAACAACAAAAATAGCTTAAAAGACACAATGTACCCCGGGAAAATCAAAACGGGACATTCACTTTTTGCTATTCCATAACTTTATTGCGCCAGAAATTTAGTATTGATCGCTATTTTTTTTTTTTAATAATCAAACTCCATAATTCTCGCCGTTTGTACGTCGGTCACATCTAAGGGATGCAACTGTGGTTGAAAGCTAGACATTAATTGTATTGTTTCCCTAATATGTACTCTTCCGAAAATAGTAACACTCAACGAAGAAAAGTCGATGACTTGTGTAACGCAAAGTGAGTGACAGTGATATATGAATAAAATGTAAGTTTTTGATTGTAGAACCCAGTGTCATTCCGCAAACGGATTTAACTCATCATTTTGTTAAAAATAACCTTAAAATGTAAGTTTTTGATTGTTTCTTCAAGACAAATTTTTAATTTAAAGTATTGCAGACTTATTGTTGGAGCTACTCGCTGGAAATGAAACGGTTTATTGGAGCATAGATACCACGATTTCCGATGATCCCAACGACGCAGTTGATTTCCCAACCGAGTTCCTTAACGAGCAATGCCCATCAGGAATGCCACCGCATTTGCTGAAATTAAAGGTTGTTGCATGTATCATCTGAACGCAAAAAACGGACTATTGAATGGCACGCGTTTGGTCATAAAAGTCTTGCATCGGAATTCCATTGACGCAGAAATTTTCACTGGCAGTAATAAGGGAGAACGAGTCTTAATTCCTCGCATTGACTTAGAACCGAGCGAGCGCAGTTTGCCAATTAGGATGCGACGTCGTCAATTTCCCAGTGATTTTAGCATTTGCAAAGACGATCAATATGGCGCAAGGACAATATTTTGATCACGTAGGAGTTTTCCTTCCTGAACTTATTTTCGGACACGGCCAGCTGTATGTCGCCCTCACCCGAGGAACAAATCATGAAAACTTGAAAGTTTTTGTTAAAAACACAATTTTTTTCTGGGAACATTCTTTGAAACAAATCCACGCACTTTCACAAAAAATGTTGTCATCAAATAACTTATACGTATATTGAATTAAAAAATATTTTAAAAATATATTACAGTTTTTTATTCACTTCCGTCATTATTGACGGGTTATTGCTAGTTACTAATAAAACAGAGGTAAGCAACGCTAACAAACTAACATGCCAATTTATTAATAATACTAGTATATATAATCACCATGCTAAGGGTTTAAGAAAAAATATTAAAATTATTGCCCTATTAGGAGAAGGAAGCCCAAAACAACGAAAACCTAGACGCCCTTCTTGGCTTAATCATGTCCTGGGTGTGTCTGTGTGTGAAGGAAACGGCTAGAGCAGACTCAGGGTAAAGACGTATGTAGCGTTTATTGTGTAGGCGTGCCGGACACAAGCTGAGCTTCTTGAGACCGAGAGCCTTTCATGTCAGATGTAGAGGTACACTTGCAATGTCAATTATAGTTTATTTATTAGAGGAAACGGAATGGTTCGTTGTTGAAGTCTGGCCAATTCCTGATCGTACTATACCTGCTACTATCATAATCAACATATTGCCATAAACTTCATCTACCGATTCACGGAATCGATACGCTTCAGTCTACCCAGCTGTAAATGGGTACCTGACTTTGCACTTGAGTTAAGGAAGGAAATGCAGCGAGGAAGGGAACTGGTCACCCCCACCATTCGATGCTGGACCTAGTATAGTGAAGTCTCCACTCTTCACTCCCCTATGGTAGTATCTGCTATGGGACTAACTTTACTTTTTTTATTATGAGATCAGCGTTTCTCATCAATTATCTCCCTCACTCAAACACTCACTCATACACTGACTCACTCACTCACTCAAACACTCACTCATATACTCACTCACAGACTCACTCAAACACTCACTCATACACTGACTCATTCACTCACTCAAACACTCACTCATACACTCACTCACTGACTCACTCAAACACTCACTCATACACTGACTCACTCACTCAAACACTCACTCATACACTGACTCACTGACTCACTCAAACACTCGCTCATACACTCACTCACTCACTCAAACACTCACTCATACACTGACTCACTCACTCAAACACTCACTCATACACTGACTCACTCACTCACTCAAACACTCACTCACACACTGACTCACTCACTCACTCAAACACTCACTCATACACTGACTCACTCACTGACTCACTCACTCATACACTGACTCACTCACTCAAACACTCACTCATACACTGACTCACTCACTCACTCAAACACTCACTCACACACTGACTCACTCTCTCACTCACTCAAACACTCACTCATACACTGACTCACTCACTCACTCAAACACTCACTCATACACTGACTCACTCACTCAAACACTCACTCATACACTGACTCACTGACTCACTCATACACTGACTCACTCACTCACTCAAACACTCACTCATACACTGATTGACTCACTCACACACTGACTCACTCACTCACACACTGACTCACTCACTCACACACTGACTCACTAACTCACACAGGCATATATGCACAACCTCATCATTTTCCTATTCGCTGCCCATAGAGCGTGAGATCACTACAGCAGCTAGCCCCCGCAGGACTCCTGTATCCAGCATTCACATGCTTTTACAGTAGTGGTTTCTGTGTCGATTTGTTGAACATGATAAGGTTACCATCCCCATGGACAATATCATATTAGTCGTGCTGTACCACCTTCTCTATGGAGTTGTAGTGCTCTTCTTTCTACATCTCATAAGAGGCCACCGGGAGTTACACGGGAGGATGAAAGGATACAGTATACATGATGAGAGAGAGAGGAAGGGCAGAATGTCAGACGGGCCTGCGTGCCCAATTCTTAACCCTTTGAAAATAAAGTTCGTTCGTTCGTTCGTTCGTTCGTTCTCTCTCCCTCTCTCTCTCTCTCTCTCTCTAAATATATATATATATATATATATATATATATATATTTATATATATATATATATATATATATATATATATATATATATATATATATATATATATATATATATATATATATATATATATATATATATATATATGACATGATATGTCTTTTCTGGGGAGCCTACCATCAACAACAAACTCTCACTGGACCATAAATTGACACCCGCATTGACAAAGCTGCAGCTAATGCAGGAAAGCGCCTACTTGACTTTATAGAAAACAATGACCTGCTAATACTAAATGACCTAAGACGCGTCAACAGTGAGAAATGCAGTTAGCGACCCATAGCTAGACTGCTTGCGTCAGGGTCAGCGAACCAGAGCTGACCAAGACCATACTCCACCTCCAAGTGGTGGTCCTGGAAACAGGCTGCATCACTGCAGTCTGGCTGAGTGAGTAGGGATCGAAGAGGGAAAGCTAACCCGGTCCAAAAAATGCCGGCTGAAGTCGGATTTGTCGGCCGAAAGGCGCAAATATCGTAGCTTCGTTGTAAACGGACACAACGCAACCAACGTCCTTTTCAGGACGAACGAAGAAGAAGAAAGAATACTAAATGATGGAAATGCAACTAGGATTAATCCACAAGCTAAGAGGGCAGAAAAAAAAATGAAAATTCTCGATGAGAGATCACAACAAGTGAGCCTGAAAATACACAGGGAAAAGACAAATATTATGAGAATAAATGCAAGAAATGATAACAAGGTTGAACTTGAAGAAACATCATTAAAAGATTTATAACATATAAGGAAGGGAAACCCGAGGCTTGTATAGCTACGCGGTGTTGTCGTACGGAAGGTCCGGGGTTCAAATCCTGGGTAAGCCACTCACGTCTGTTGTTTTTCTTTTGTCTAGTGTTCTACTTCTTTATTTCTTACGAGTGCCTGAAAACATACCTTTATGTTTGTCTAATATTTATTTACCACTAAAAGATGTAGAATCTTACACATATCTTGGAAGTAATATAGACAAAGTTGGAGGGACAGACAGTGAAATCAAAATAAGAATACAAAAAGCAAGAGGAGCTTTCATTGCATTGGGAAACATATGGAGAACAAGAGAAATCAAGTCCAACACGAAAATAAGAATCTTCAACTCAAATGTGAAGTCAGTCCTATTGTATGGCTCTGAGACATGGAGAACAACAAAAACAACAACCAAAAAGCTACAGACTTGTATAAACGGGTGCTTGCGTAGAATAGAAGGACTGAAATGGTACGACAAAGTCACAAATGTGGAATTGATGACAAGAACCAGACAAGTGCCAGTGGAACAAGAGTTGAGAAGAAGACGCTGGCGATGGATAGGACACACATTGAGGAAACCTGTTGATGGCATTACAAGACAGTCCTTGTTCTGGAATCCACAGGGAAAGAGAGGCAGAGGTAGACTAAAAAACACATGGAGAAGAGAACTGGAAACAGAGGTGAAAGTGATGAGGAAAACATGGAAAGAACTTGAGCGGATGGCACAGGACAGGAAGACTTGGCATGTGTTTGTTGAAGGCATATGCTCCTTGGGGAGCTAAAGGGTATTGATTAATTGACTAAGAGGGCAGACTCAGCAATAGACATAAGTATAGCAACTAACAACCTAACGAATGTAATTGGGAAGTGTTACAAGACACAAACTCAGATCATCTGCCCATTGTAATAACCATGGATACAAACGTCATTCCAAACCCAGGACCAGAGAAACCGACTTTCAACTATAAAAAAGCAAACTGGGAAGCCTTCCAATCAGAGCTGGAGGTGATGGAATATAAAGACATGGAATCAGATGATACTGAATTGTGGGCAGAAACACTGACCAATGAAATTCTTAAAATAGCAATAAAATATTTACCAAATAAAAATATGCCACAGCACCTAAAACCAATAAATAACATTAATAAAAAAAAAAAAAAAACTCAGTAGAATAAAGAACCAGTTGCCTGGTGGAATAAAAGCTGTGCAGAAATTCATGAGAGAAGGAAAAATGCCCTACAAAAGTATAGAAATAACAGAACAGAAGAAAACTATGATGAGTATAAACATATTAGGGATAAATCTAACAGAATAATATTCAAAGCCAAAGAAACCAACTGGAAAGAGTTTTGTCAATCACTTAGTCCTAGCACACAAATTAAAGAAATATGGAAAAAACTTAAGGCAATCAAAGGGAACAATAAGAAAACAATAATGCCAACAATCAAACTACCAAAGAGGGCAGAAACAGATAAAGAAAAAGCTAATGCCCTTGCTGAGTAGTTCTATGAAGTCAGTGCAAAAAGTAGTCTTGGACAGGAAGAAAATGAGAGAAGAGAAAGACTTAGGATACAGTTTTTAAAGGAACTACCAGATCAGATAGATGAAACAAACTATTTAGATGCTGATATAACAGAGGAAGAAGTAACTAGTGCAATAAAAGAGACATCTAATACTGCTTCAGGGCATGATATACTTAGTTATGAAATCCTTAAGAAAGTACCCAAAAAAACTATAAACGTAATAACTTCCCTTTATAACAAAATCTGGAGCTTAGGAAAGATACTAAAAGCATGAAAGTAGCTTTGATAGTACCCATCCTAAAACCCAATAAGGAAGCCCATGATGTAAGTTCATATAGGCCTATCTCCTTAACATCACAACTAGGCAAAATACTGGAAACTGTTGTTAATAAAAGAGTTAAATTCTACCTAGAAAAAAAATCAGTTATATAGCCCAACCCAGTCAGGGTTTAGAGCAGACAGAAGTACAGTAGACCAGCTTGTAAGATTAGAACACGATGTAAAGCTAGGGTTCAAGAGGAAAGAGAAAACAGTGGCGGTCTTTTTGGATGTTGCTAGAGCATATGATGAATGCTGGAGAGATGGAGCTCTTTACAAAATGAAAAAGATTGGCATTACTGGTAAAACCTATAAGTATCTAGAAAACGTTTTACAGGACAGGTATTTTGCTGTACAGGTGAACAATGATAAGTCAGAAATATATGAACAACAGAATGGGATTCCTCAGGGATCAGTGATTTCACCTTCAATTTTCACTATAGCTGTAAATGATTTAGCAGATGAATTTAACGACATTAAGAATGCATTATCACAATTTGCAGATGACTGTGCCATTTGGCGATCTGGAAAAAACTTGGACCATGTTTACCAAAAACTTCAAAAACAAATAGACAAAGTTTCAGAGTGGATGAAAAGTTGGGGCTTCCAAATTAATGTAAACAAAACAGTAGGTATGATATTCAGCAAAGGAAATTTTAAAAAAAAAATCAATATAACCATTAAAGGACAGAAAATATGTACCTCCTCAACAACTAGATTTCTGGGCATAACTTTAGATAAACAACTAAATTGGAATAAACATATTGACAATTTAGTAGAAAGCTGTAGAAAACTGTAGGGGACCCCTAACTATACTAAGGATAGTAAAAGGTAATGGATAGGGTGGCCAGCAATAAAATAATGCTGATGTTCTACAAGTCTTTCATCAGGGGGAAACTAGATTATGCCAGCATAGTCTATGACTCAGCTGCAGCTTCTAACAAAGCAAAACTAGACAGAATTCAAAATGCAGCCATGAGAACCATTGCAGGTGCATTTATATCAACACCAGTAGAAGCACTAGAAGTAGCTCTTGGCATACCGCCCCTTGGTCTAAGACGGAAAGAACTAAGATTAAATTATTGGAGTAAAGTAGCACAAGAAGTGACCCACCCAGCACATAAAGCATTTGTCAAAAACCAACCAAGTGTATGGGACGTCCCCTTAAATAAAGAAAGATATCCAACAGGGTGGAGAACTATAGAAGATCTAACACAGTTCAAAGAACTGTCAAACACAATTTAAAATAGTAATAAATATAGAAGCACAATACCACCCTGGGAACTAAAAACACCAATCATAGACTACTCACTTACTGAAAAGATCAAACAAAACATAGAAGATAAGGAAGCCAAAACGATAAGTAGAAAGTTCATAAATCAACTTACAAAACAAAGTCTGGCCGTCTACACTGATGGATCCAAGGGTGATAGTGGGCAACTAGGTGCAGGAGTAGTAATACCACAGTGGGGAATTAAGAAGAGCTACAGTGTAACTGAAGGGGCTTCGATTTTTACCGCAGAGATGGTAGCAATTCTAAAAAGTTTAGAAATAATCGAAGATAACCCACCAGAAGCTGTTACGATATTTACAGACTCACTATCATCACTACAAGCACTAGAACACCCAGGTAAATGTAGCCGGCCAGACATAAAGGAAGAAATTCTTGCAATTAATACATCACTAGGGAACAGAGGATGTAGTGTGAGGCTAGTGTGGGTTCCAGCACACATAGGTATAGCTGGTAACGAGTTGGCAGACCAGAACGCCAAGTATGGAAGAATAAGTAAAAACAATATAAGAGCAGGACTGGGAAGGTCGGAGATCAAGAGCCAAGTGAAGCTAACTATAAACGAGGAATGGAAGACAACATGGAAGAACAGTAGAAAAGGCAGACACGCGTTCAAACTGCTGAAAGAACCAACAAGGACGTGCCAGGTCAGAGAAGAACTAAAGGTACCCTCGAACAAAAAGCTGTGGCGTCTCCGTCTCGGTGCAGCGTACTTTATGATAGAGGAACCACACTGCCAAGAATGTCAGGAAGAAAATGACATAGACCACTACCTGATCCACTGTAGAAAATACGATCAACAGAGGCTAGAATTAAAAACATACTTTAGAAATCACAATATAGACATGACAGGTGATAAGGTTTTAAGTATAGATGCCCCAGGGGAAGCCCAAACAATACTTAAACGATATATACATAAAACAAAGGAAAATATATAAGGTTAATAACAGTGACAATATTGGTAATAATAACAAAAATAATACTTCAGAAAAGACATTCAACCAAATAGAAATTAAGCAACAAAAACTAACAAATCATTAATAAAAAAATAAAAACAACAACAAAAACAGAAAAATTAGCAAACTTATTAACTACTCATAGGACAAGGAAAGACAACGAGATTTAAAAAAAAAAATATCAACTCAAAAAGAACAAATACTAATACAAATTAAAACCAAGTGCAAAGGACAATAGTTATCTATATACAATACAAAACTGAAAATAAAATGACAAATACTAATATAAATTAAAACCAGCAACTGCAAAAGACAATAGTTATTTAAATTTAATACAAAATTAGTAAATAAAATGACACTAAATACCCCAATTATAACCAATTTTTAGGTTGAATAGAGTAGACCAAGATGGAACGAGAAGAGGCAATAATGGTCAGCTGTTAAGTGCCCGCTCTCCACCCATCACCTTTTCAAAACAACAACACATGTCGAGGTGTTGACACGTGCTGGCCTTCAAAGCAAATATACACTCCTTAGACAGCGCAGACTAAGCTGCCTTGGCCATGTCCACCGCATGGAGGATGATCGCATCCCGAAAGATATTTTCTACGGACAACTGGCAGATGGTAAAAGAACAGTTGGGCGACCTCAACTGAGGTTCAAAGATGTGTGCAAGAGAGGCATGAAGACAGGAGAAAACGTCGAAAGGGACACCGAGAAAATACAGTAGCTGAGAGCTGTCACCTCAGGGGCGCATTCCTATAGTCAGTTATGAATGAAGGGGCTATTATTATTATTTTTCCCGCAATCAAATGGCCATGTATGTTCATGACGGTGAAATATTTTGTGTATCCGCTAATCATTCAGGTTTTCTTTTGTGCCAACTTCGAGCTCTGGTTCGGTGCACACAAGAACCACTATTCTACCCTGTACGTCTGCATAGCTACAACAATGAAGGCACCATGGTTGTAAAATGAATAATCAATCTTTGCCCACGCTCATATAATTGGGTATAATATTAAAAATATTATTATCTCTGAAATAAAACAGACAAGGAATCAATTAATGTACTTGTTGCTGTCATTTTCGACGGAGTCATCTGTCGAGTTATTTGCCTCTGTTTTATCATAAGTATAATTGTGTCTTTACCTGCGATGTCAGGTTGATTAGGGGTTGTCTTCCCTTGTGTATTCATTCATTGTGTTTTGACCTTTAGGGTCAAAGGTTGACAGTTCGGGCGTAGGCCTATGGGAAGGTTTTTTAAGCGGGAGAGATATACTTCCGGCAAGCCGTGAAGGTCCTGTTTTTCTGAAGGGACCAAGAGTCCATTGTTTTTTCGGGGAGAATCTTCGAAGTAACTGCTATGGCAGTTTTCCCCAGTGAATCTCTGTGCGTCGGGATGACGACAGAATTCCTTGTTATGTTCTGAGGATTCATTTTCCAGGTAATACCGACCTTTATGCATTATTACGCTTTTCGGTGGCAGAACATGTAAAAGGATTGCTTAGTGTGAACTGCAGCTCACCGATCCTATATATTACAGAACTTATATTTTGTGCTCGAGGTAGCCATCCAAGACTGGTAGTCTTTATATTGTCCAGAAATCCAGTGACGAAGATATATTGTGGGAGCCGCAGATTGGCGGGATTTATGTCTACAATAAGCATTACTGCAGGGTTGATGATAACCTATTTAACAGAAGTACACAGCCGACGTCAGAACGAGGCCTGTGCTTTCGGCTATTATACTACAGCCTGATAATGTGCAATTGGCGGGGAATGCCAAGTTGCACCTATGTGTCAAAGTGACTAAGGCATCTGACGCGTTTAGTCAGAGATGCCAAGGGCGACGCTACGAACTGTCATTATTGAAGAACTTTGCTATCGACCATGCACGTCCATTCCAATGTTTACTTTTTGAATGCCAAATGTATACCTATCGATTTCCGGTCAGCATGACCTTGTTACACTGACTGTTCCTGTTGATACCATGTGTGTTCTCGTCATTAAATGTTTTGAAACATGCCTGCAGTGTCCAAGCATCCTTGATTACTGCATGTGAGAGTATGGGTTGCAGGGTCTACATCTATACGAGCCTAAACACATTCGCGCCTTCATTCGCACCCACACTCAATTCATCATACGCTCGCACTACACGCCTAACAACATGTATACTGTCTTGGGCCAGTGATCACCTCAACAAGAGAAAAAGACAGTTACAGTACTCTAAGATCAGTTCCTTACCGTTTCTGAACGGGATCATTAATGACAAATTAACTTTGTTTGCTCGTTAGCACGGTAGCTCCTACCTTCAGGACTGACTTGTGCAAACTTAATTTGGGATAATTTAACAACTGTTTTCCGTCATCTTTTGTTGAAGAATTTTTTTTATGACAACTACACAATTTCTGTATTTGCAGATACGCCGGAGTTTTGGCTGTGATGAGAAATAGTTGTAGACACTGTTGCATCGAACCTCTTCAAGATCTCTACAGCAGAAGATATCCTGTAGGATTCCTTGACGTAAACACGGTCTATTTCTATTCTTCTCCATCCTAGGCAGTTAAAAACAAAATTAATGCGTCTCACTAGCCCAAAAGACAAAGAAAATTGCATACGTTGCAGCCAAAATGTCTTCGTAAGGGAAAGACGAACAAAACAAAAAGCGAAAACTTCATGAGAAACATGAAGGTTAAATGTAAATAATACCACCAGTTTATTGGCCGGAAGCGTAAGGTGACTACGCAAAATGGCTTCTACATCCCATGAATTAGAAGCCATTTTGCATATTCGTCACACAGTAGGATTTAATTCAAAGATGAATTTCACTCGACAAAGGTGAAAACGGTTCCATAAGATTAATATTCAGTTAAGACTTAAAATCATAAAACAAGAAAAAGACTTTTAAAAATGTGTTTGCGTGGAATAGAAGGCATGAAATGGTACGACAAGATAAGATGTGTGGAACTGATGACAAGAACAAGACAAATACTACTGGAACTAGAGATGGAAAGAAAACATTGGCATTGGACGTGACACCCATTTAGGAAACCTGTGGATAATATTACAAGACAGTCCTTGTTCTGGAATCCTCAGGGTTGAGGGAGACCGGAAAACACACGGAGAAGGGAATTGGTGCAGATAATAACGTGATAAAGAAGACATAGAGATACCTTGAGCTAATGGCAAGTGACAGGTAAGCGTGGCATGCATTTACTGACGGCATATGCTCCACTGGGGGCTGATGGAATAAAATCAGAAATCATTAATTAAGGGCCTGTTAAATCACGGCCCACTGTATGTCTCTATCAGAGACACTGTGTTCTGAAGCCAATGTCTTTTTTCTATTTTTTTTTAAACGGTAAAACAGATCGACTCAGATGTAAACATATATTTTATGGATGTAAAACACTCCAGTTACATTCTTCTGGATGTGATAGCTTCAGAAAGTCTCATAGTTGAAAGAAAATATCTGTAACAAACTATGTGTAGTGGCCTCTTTATCGAATATTCTAAACGAGACAACGTAAAGGAAAAATATACCTCTTTCTCTCTATGTCTCCCTCTCTTTCTCCCTCTCTTTTCTCTCTCTCTTTTCTCTCTCTCTTTCTCTTTCTCTCTCTCTCTCTCTCTCTCTCTCTCTCTCTCTCTCTCTGTAAGAAGCTGTGAACATATCTGCGATAGTTATCTAATAAAATGCATCCAGAATATAATAAATATCTAATCTACTTCATTTCAGTTCTATTTCCATCTTCATAAGAACATCACGCCAGATTTCTTTCCCCTTTCTTATGACCTGCCAGCTTGAATTTGTGTCTTTATGACGGTCTACATGCAAATGAGTGTCAGCAAAAGTCAAGGACCGTCTCCAGACAACGGTAACCGTCTAGAGATGTTCCCTGAGATCAATTTCCCCAGCAATGAACCTAATGATCTCGTCATGCCCATGTAAGAGAATCTCGTTAATCTTTCTGGCGACACCGAAGAATTTGATAGACAGCTTTACAATTCGCCAACTGTGTTATTCTGTCCCGCCTCCAGACAAAATAAAGTTCATTTTTGTCTTTGGGGTGCCACTTGCGAGAAACGATGCCCAGGATTCCTTATCCTATGTCCTAAGCAGTGTCTGTGACGAAATGTCTGTCGCTGTCCTTTTGTGTGATCTCTCACCCTTCCAGCCCTACGGCAGTATCATTTCTTCTTCATTTTTCTCTCCGATCGCATTTTTGCAGTTCATTTTTCCCTTTCATACATTTTACTCTTTATCCTGGACATAGCATGGGGAAAGTCTCTAACACGCCACTCCCCTATGGCAGTATTTGCTACGGGAGTAATTCTTATCTTATTGTGTCACATTCACGCTTCACAAAGACGTGTTAAGTTACGCCAAGTTATTAGACGGTCAGCGACAGTATTTTATCGTATAATCTGTCAGACCATCTTTTCAACCGACGGGGCTTGTTTTATCCAGGAGTGCTGAATAGAACCAGATTTGTTTGTCTGGCAAAACACAAGATAACCAGTGCACGAGGCGGAACTTATGACATAAGCACTTCCGGGCCATCCTTAATACACCAACATTACTGTCTGTGTGACACATGTGGGCATGTTGTCATGTGCATCTACCGATCTGTCTGTGAGTTTGTACACGAGGGCATCGGACAGCATATTACCATATATGGGAGACGTGACCTTTGCAAAATTTTTCCATGTCGGAAATATTTTGAAAGTACCACACCCGACCTTTTTTAATATGACTGGAGCGTTTATTTAACTCCATATACAAACGAAGGCGTGGGAAAAGAGGGAATATAGTCTGATCTTTCCGCAGTTTTTCTTTCACTGTGAATTTCAAGCTCGCCAAGACAACATCAGACCTCGCCAGAGTAAAGACTAGATTCAGAAATCCTTTTGTTAACCGGACCTTTTATTGGAGAACCAAATAAGACTTACAAAGCACAGGAAATCTCTACATTTTAATAGGGAACACCGGGACGAGGAAACTGAAGAAACAAACGAAGTCAGAGAGGGATCTATTGTAAAATTAAAGACATCCCAGACGCGTGTAAGAGAACGATTCGTCTCTTTTATTCATCTGAGCAACACGTCTGTAGCCAAGATTGGCATAAATTGTGATTTACATTTCATATTTTATTACTAACATGTGAAATAACATATATATGTATATATTATCATGTGAAGTTTAATGTGTGAAACTCGCTATTGGATATCAAAGTCATTTGAGGCTGGCAACCTCAGTATCTAGAATGATGATTTATGAACCACCACTGCATGAGCTGGTGATTGCTTTATTGATAGTTTCGTAAAGAGAACTAAATACATAAAGTAGTTCCAGGTTCCCTATGGAGCAGGGAGGGAAAGATGAAAGAAATGATGTACATTCTAAGAATAATACTTAGTTTCAAAGCTTTAAACCAGTGTAAATGCCTATGTGAATATATTCATTTAAAGTAATGGAAGTTTCAAACTTTTCAACAAGTGTAAACATAAATGAACTTATATTGTGAACACTTTTTTCAAACAGTGGAGATGTAAATGTAAACCATATTATATCTGTACGTTTAACCTTTTCATTTAAATATAATGTAAAGCTAAAGCTAGTCAGTTTAAATGTAAAGGAAGTTTTATCCCGAGGGATTAAATTTAATTCTTATCGAGGGTAAATTCTGATATGGGATGGTAGAATAGAAGAAAGGGGTGGGGGGAGGGGGCACATAACCATGTGTCGGAAAACGCTATACCAGAAGAGTGTTTCGTTTCTATCTCTATTACCAGTTATTGGTGGTACCAGCAGAAAGTACTATCTCTGGAACCAAGTGAAGGTAGAAGTGGACTGACGTTGTGCGAGACGCCATCATAAGAGGGTCTTATTGACAGACGCAGAACGAGCTTGGCCGTTACTCCTTGACGTTCTGGGAACGTGCAGCGATTGAACTTTACCCAGAGACGAGTGACAGCAGTGTACAGAAAACCTACCCATCAGGAGGAGGATTAGAATCATCATTGGCAGCTAAGTTAACCTATATTCTGCCACTTGAACTTCGTATAAAAAGTCATTCAAGTGATGAAAACCTTGTCATAAATATTCAAATTATTTTCCAACTGTTACAACCTGAAGTGATTATTAAATTTTGTTATTTGTAATGTTACAAATTTAACTTCGATTTAATCATTTTAAAGTTACTGCATGTTTGTCTCAGTCAAATTACTACACACACTGTAAAGAGAGCTATATATATTATTATTATAATTCCACTGATTAACTCAGCGGTGGGGGCATGTCGTGTGGTGAGTCACTGGGGCAACTACTACAGTAGTTTTTGCCAGGAATAGTCTATGAGATATAGATATAAGGCCTCTAGAAATTGGCTCGTTAAGAAAGAATAAAGACCTATTCGAGATAGAGACAAGAAGACAGGAATGCGAATGCTTTCCACTAGACAGTGTTTTCTAATTAATTATGGAAAGAGTTCTGTTTCCCCACGACCTTAGCTTCTGCCCTTAGATCCCGTAAAGAAAAAGCCCCCAACCTCATCTGAGTAGAGAAAGGTTCCTATAGGTGAATATGTAACACCGACAGCACGAGTGATACATTAACAAACTCTTGATAATGATCAACCGATCGTTGGGTTTATTAATGAAATATCCACACATATAGGGTTAGTAATGGTTAGAACGTGATGATGGTGAAAGACGATTCACACAAAACACACAGATGAGATAATAAAATTACAGTTAATTAAGTAATAGTTAATTAAGAATGAACTGGTGTAAAGTGAAATGATGATGTGATATGATACGTGTTACCAAAATGGTGAGTACTCTACACAGTCCATGTGTCTCTAAATGCTTCTCCTAGATATGAGGATTCACATGTATGCATAAAATGTCCCAAGTTGTTATACGTTATGTCGAGTGGGGTATCTCTAAGCTGAGGACGTTCTGATGAATACTGTTGTCGTACGGAGAACGCTGACGAGATATCTACGTATATTCCTTCACTGTTTGAGTATATCTCTGTAGTGTTGATCAACAGTTAATAGCTGTCATATGAACAAAAGGTCTGTTGTCTAATCTCCCGAGGGTACTGGTCAGACTGGATATCTTCACGAAATGTTAGTGATATGTAGACTCATAATCTTGCGTATGTAGTCGTGATTCATATACTTTCGAGTCTGCTTCATAAAATGCGCTTAAGAGTGTGTTGCACGTGGTATAAATATGCGATTCCTCTTTTGAGCTCTTTTGCTTGACTTCAGATAATAATGATCTTTCGAGTGAGTTGAATTTATGATGACTCTGTATTGAACTTGTGATAACGATGTATTGAACTTGTGAGCAAGCAGTATATGGTGACGAAAAATGCTGCGTCCACCTTATGACTTGTGGGTGAGACAATATTCCTTTTTAATTGAGGAATGAAAGATGTCCTATGGCGAATTCTGCTAGCCAAATGTCCGTTTTTGATAACTTATTTCTGGTTAGACGTCAGACACGTTGCGTGTAGACTCAGACTTCTGATGAACTGAAGACACACAAAAGTCTTCGTAAGTTTTCACATTTAACATCACTGGTTGACTTGCATTTAAACTATTGCTCATTATTCATCTCTCTCTCTCTGAGTTCAATTCTAATGATGTTAAATATCTTGTGCATGAGAGTGTGTGCGCATGGGAGACTGTGATGATGATAAAGGTGAAATATGAACTATTAATTACCTCCTATCATCCTATCATCTTCTAGGAAAATCTTCTGATTTTATTAATCAGTTATGCCAAGAATTATTTGAAACTTTATCTTTCGCACATTTTAGCTGTGAGGTTAAAATAAACAAAAATAAGAAAATGTATTAATAAGTATAAGATCTACTAACCTTCTTTTCCCTTCGCAAAATCCTTTAACTCTTGCAGGCCGGAATTTTTTCATCAGTTTTGCCAGAATTATTTTTGTACCTTAAAGCAGTACCTTTATAAATTCCAAAGTTACTGAGTTATTACACAACAAAGACACACATATTATACATCACAGTAAAGATAAATGAATGTAGAATTAGAATATGAAAGATTTTTAGTGATATTCTACATATAGTATTCAGTTATGAGTCATAATATAAACCACTTTCAAGAAAAGACTCATTTTAGTGAATGAAAAATGTACTCACCAACCCATGCATAAACACTGAAATATTATCCAGAGAGCTCCAGCATCTTTTAAAATATCACTAATCCATATATGAATATTATTTACAAGTGTCAGCTTCCTGTGATATTTTGTTAATGTTTTACAGACCATCCAGTGAACCATATAAACATTATAGACATTTGGAAAGAAAAAGGACATTAGAGGCCGTGTGAAGCTTTTAAATTAAATCATACATTGTATTGTTATTATACAACAAAGACACACATATTATACATCACAGTAAAGATAAATGAATGTAGAGTTAGAATATGAAGGACTTTTAGTGAAATTCCACATATAGTAATCAGTGATGAGTAATAATATAGACCACTTTCAAGAAAAAAAATAATTTTAGTCTATTAAAAATGTATTTACCAACCCATGCAATAGACTGAAATATTATTCAGAGTGCTCTAGGGTCTTTTAAAATATCACTAATCCATATATGAATATTATTTACAAGTGTCAGCTTCCTGTGATATTTAGTTAATGTTTTACAGACCATCCAGTGAACCATATAAACATTATAGACATTTGGAAAGAAAAAGGACATTAGAGGCTGCGTGAAGCTTTTAAATTAAATCATACATTGTATTGTTTTTATACAACAAAGACACACACATTATACATCACAGTAAAGATAAATGAATGTAGAATTAGAATATGAAGGATGTTAGTGATATTCTACATATTTTATAGACTACTTTTTAATAAAAACTCATTTTAGTGAATGAAAAATGTACTCACCAACCGATGCATAAAAACTGAAACCTTATCCAGAGTGCTCCAGCATCTTTTATAATAACACTAATCCATGTATGAATATTATTTACAAGTGTCAGCTTCCTGTGATATTTTGTTAAAGTTTTACAGACCATCCAGCAGACCGTACCATCATCATTAAAATAAAAAAGAAGATATTCAAGGCCGAGTGAACTTTTAAATTAAATCATATATTGTGTTGATATTACACAACAAAAGACACACAAATTATGTTTCACAGTAAAGATAAATATATTTAGAATTATAATATTGGGGCTTTTAAGTGCTATTCTTCATATTATATTCAATTATCAGTAATAATGTAAACAATTTTTTTTTTTAATTCATTTTAGTGAATGAAAAATGTACCCACCAACACATGCATAAAGACTAAAATATTATCCAAAGTGCTCCATGGTTTTTTTTAGATAACACTAATCCATATATGAATATTAATTACAAGTTTTAGCTTTCTGTGATATTTTGTTAATGTTTTACAGACCATCCAGCAGACCGTACCATCATCATTAAAATATAAAAGAAGATATTCAAGGCCGCATGAACTTTTAAATTAAATCATATATTGTGTTGATATTACACAACAAAAGACACACAAATTATGTTTCACAGTAAAGATAAATATATTTAGAATTATAATATTGGGGCTTTTAAGTGCTATTCTTCATATTATATTCAATTATCAGTAATAATGTAAACAATTTTTTTTTTAAATTCATTTTAGTGAATGAAAAATGTACCCACCAACACATGCATAAAGACTAAAATATTATCCAAAGTGCTCCATGGTTTTTTTAGATAACACTAATCCATATATGAATATTAATTACATATATGCTTTCCCCATTGGGTGCATGGGGATTAGGGTCAAACCCGAACTGTGGACAGAAAATTTTGCACCAAGCAATTATCGAAAAAATAGAAATAAGCAAACTCTCAGATTGGGATGCTGGAACGTCCGGACTATGTTGACTGGACTATCCGAAAACCTACAGGATGTAAACGATGTAAGGAAGACAGCCATAATTAATGATGAGCTTAAACGACTTCAGGTGGATATAGCTGCACTTCAGGAAACGCGCCTGGCGGGCTCTGGAACGGTGAGCGAGAAGGACTACACATTTTATTGGCAAGGGAAAGATCTTAATAAAGCTAGAGAACACGGAGTAGGTTTTGCGGTCAAAAAATCGCTAACTAAAATGGTTGAACCAGGCGAGAATGGATCAGAACGCCTGTTAACGCTCCGCCTGCAAACTAACACAGGTCCCATCACCCTTGTCAGTGTGTATGCTCCTACTCTGTACTCTGCCTCAGAAGCTAAAGATGAGTTCTACGAGAATCTAACAGCAATTATCAAAAGCATACCTAGGCAAGAACAGCTTGTTCTCCTTGGTGACTTTAACGCTAGAGTGGGTGCCGATAATGTTTCATGGCCTTCATGTCTGGGCAGGTTTGGTATTGGCAAGATGAATGAAAATGGACAACGGCTCTTAGAGTTGTGCGTCCACCATGACCTCTGCGTGACCAACACCTACTTTCAGACAAAACCCCTGCATAAGGTGTCATGGAGACACCCACGATCCAAGCACTGGCACCAACTTGACCTGATTCTCGTCAGAAGGCCACTCCTCAGGTCTGTGCTCTCCACGCGCTCGTACCATAGTGCAGACTGTGATACAGATCACTCCTTGGTTTGCTGCAAAATCAGAGCACAACCAAGAAAACTCTATCGTGTCAGACATGAAGGGAAACCACGCATTGATACCAGCAAGATGTCAGACCCTTTCATGATCGCTCAATTCACTGCGACCTTCGAGAATGTGCTCAGTAGCCCTCAGCATGGTGATACTATTACAGAGAACTGGGAGCATCTACGGAACACCATTCAAAGTACTGCACTTGCCACCTTTGGTAAGAAAACAGCAAAGTCAAATGACTGGTTTGATGCTTCATCAGATGTGATGGCACCTGTCATTGAAGCTAAGCGCAGTGCTATGAATGAATACAAACGTTCACCGAGTGCCAGAACCCTACAGATCATGAGGGCTACGAGAAGCAAAGTTCAACAAACTGCTCGACGCTGTGCAAATGACTACTGGCTTCAGCTCAGTGAGAGCATCCAGATCGCAGCGCAAACAGGCAACATTAAACAAATGTATGACGGTATAAAGAAAGCACTTGGCCCCCATAAAAGTAAGACGGCACCGCTAAAAACCATCAGCGGAGAGAAGCTAACCGATAAGGGTAAGCAGATGGAGAGGTGGGTCGAGCACTACTCTGAGCTTTACGCTAGAGACAATACCGTTACGCCTGCAGCCCTTGATGGTGTCAACAGTCTGCCAACGATGGAGGAGCTGGATGCCGAACCAACATTAGAGGAACTCAGCAAGGCCATTGATAGCTTGGCCTCTGGCAAAGCACCAGGCAGTGATGGGATTCCTCCTGATTTAATCAAATGCTGTAAGAGCACGCTATTACATCCCTGCATAGGATGCTGTGCCAGTGCTGGGAAGAGACAACTATTCCTCAAGACATGCGAGATGCCAAGATTGTAACACTGTATAAAAATAAAGGAGACAGAAGTGATTGCAATAACTACAGAGGCATCTCTCTTCTTAGTACTGTTGGTAAGGTTTTTGCCAAAGTCATTTTAATGCGACTACACAAGTTAGCTGAGTGTCATGGAATATTCTAATCCACATATATAAATTATCAAGTAAATATAAAGCCTAATAAATACATAAAATTAATAAAGAGAAGAGCAATGGAAAAATAACAGTGCTGTCACAAGGAATGTACTCGAAATCCCCCTTGTTTTCTGCTTCGTCTGCAAATTGTAACGCTTTCACGTTGATAGTAAAAGCTTACTGTATTATGACCCGCTTTCTTCAATGAAACGTGTGCTGCATTTCTAAGAAAAACATTGAGAGGCCCTGCGTAATGACCTAAATTAATCCTAACATTAATTATATTACGTTACCAAAACGAACGAACAGATGGACTCAAGTAGAAAAGGATAGCGAGAAGGGAGAGGCAGAAAGCCGAACACTAAACACGCGTCGCGCGATATACAAATGCTGCCATCACGCGTGTAAGGCCATGCACTAACTTTTTTTCAGACGGACAGTGATAAAATACATTAACCATCCCAGAGTTAGGTTTTAAAATCATAAAAAACGCTTATTGGGGAAACCTGACATTCTACTGTTTTATGTCCGAAATCCTGACATTAGTCTGACAGTACAGCAGGACAGGTGGCGGTTCTAACATAAAAAAATAAAAAAAAAAACAACTACACGACTATCCTAGAAAATAAATATTTTGAACGCAGCCACGTAGCTCTTTTAAATTTGGATAATTGGGTTCCTTAGGGCTTGCTGACAAAGAATATGTAAAACGTTACGCAAATAGTCCAGGAATTAATAAATTATACCCAGAATAAAATATTGGGGGTGCCTGACAGCATAAAATCATTTCTGCTCATAAGATTTTTTTTTATAACGTGTTTGAGAAAAATTTACGTTACAGAAATAGCCTACCATGTAAACTCCAAATTGATTGGAGCGCAACAAATGAAAGCCTAACCACGATTGGTCGGACTATAAATACTATCTTTCGTTGTCAAGGGAGACGGGGAAGGGTAACATTTTTTCAAACACTTGTCGAAACGGGGCCTCATTGGCCAGACTCGCTGATATACACACTTGGAAGCGTTAGTTCGAAACCACTTGTTTAAATAAGCTTGATAAAGCATCAGTGCGTTGAAGCCAGCTTATATTTTGCTAAATAAAAGCCTGGAAGATAAGCAGATGGGAATTTGTGCCAGTTTGTGCCAGAATTCATTGCTAATCAACGTATCTGTGTTTATTCGTATGAATTGTGGTAAGCTTGAACCATTCAATATCTTTTAATGAAAATTGAATGTGAATTGTTGATTTATGCCTGTATATATATGTGTAGTTCAGTGGCAAACGTGAGGTAAAGCCTAAAATGCTCCAGCCTGAACAGAGGGTGTCGGAGGGAAGTAAAACGGCATGGAATGGCCAAACAGTACACTGACACCTAGATGATTGACTAGAAAGAAATAATGCTGGAAGTGCAGAGGCGTAGTAACCATTAAGAAGGGTAATACTGGAATAAAGTATTTCAAATGAAGCTGACAGTTGGCCTAATGCTCTGAACTCAATGTTTGTGCTGTGTTGTGATCAGTGTAACAAGAGAGTTTAAGTTAGTTATGAAGTAGAAGGTACATCCTTCTTGATTTCAGGGACCGTGGTCTTGATGGTAGTGAGCAGCACCTGGTCAGAGCTTTGCTGAATCCTGAGTCGGACAGCATACTCCTTGGTCTTTTTAGCTATCAGTGAGGTGTCTCCTGAACCCAGAGGAGAATTCGAGCAGAGGAGTCCTTTCCTGCCGCCATCACGCCAGATAAGCGAATTGGCCAGCTGAGCTCAACATTATGTCCCCTCATCTTGAAATGACTTTGTAAATTTAACATTAAGAGGGGAAATTAATTGTCTTAATATCAGGAACTGAGAACATCTCCAATACTAGTTTCCTTAAGACAAACTATTGAAGTCATGATGACAACTACCAACAAAGCTTGAACAAAACAAAACCAGTATTACCTCATACTACTATTACACAACTGACACACATAGGATATTTTTAATAATATATGTCACTACCAGATTCATATTAATACATTCTGTACATAACTTGTAATTAACATTGATTGTGATTCCTGGTTCCTTTGTCTTTGAATCAGGACACACATATGCCTTTATGATAGAAATGAATACATATTGTTATTTGAAAAGTTACGAGTGTCTCCTGTAAGATATTCTCATAGAGTGTTATATGTATGTGAGTGTCACAGTGTTGTCAAGAGTAGTGGATTAAATTAAATTGTTTATCTGTCTGTTGTTGTGACTTACACTTCACCATACTCATACCCTAGACACATAACGTAGCATCACACTATTCCAGAATAATTCTGACTGAGATATAGAGATATGTGGTAGCAAGTAAGGTTATCTATAATACACTACTCTTAATAGATATAGATACCTTCACAGCTGATCTCAGTCAGTACACTAAGTCCCTTATAAATATTTATAATCATCCCACTTCACCACATATATTGGGGTCTCGCTCTTGGGATTTTGAATCTTTAACTATTAAAAATATTGGGGGTAATTCACTTCAGGGAATATAAGAATTAAAAGGTATCCTTGGGTGGAATTAAATAAGGTTGAGCTCACGGTGCCTGTGTTGTCCATTATATATATTTAGAATTTGAATTGTTGGTTAGACATTGTAGAAATTTACCTGATAGACAATGGCGGACCTGGCCAAATTTCGATCTGCCGCTGTTCAGACTGCAAAAGAGTTAGGATTAGATGGGCAAGTTATGGTTGCCTATGTTACTACGGAATGTGACAAATTTATTGAACGCGAAGAAAGAAGATTAGAAAAAGAGGCCGAAAGAAAGTTAGAGGCTGAGACTAAGAGGTTGCAAGCTGAGGCTGAGACTAAGAAGTTACAATTTGAAGCTGAGGCTGAGACTAAGAGGTTGCAGATTGAGGCTGAGACTAAGAAATTGGAAGCAGAAAGAGAAGACAAAAGATTAGCTGCAGAAAGAGAAGAGAAGAAATTAGCTGCAGAAAGGGAAGAGAGGAAATTAGCTGCAGAAAGGGAAGCAGAAGATAAAAGATTACAAAGGGAACATGAGTTACGACTAAGGGAGTTTGAGTTTCAAGGCCATGCTCCTGAAAATGGTGCCAGTCCCTTTGCCTCTGATGCTACGGTTACTCAAGGAGCCTCAACCTCAGCTATGAACTTTCATTTAGATCATTTTGTTGAGAAAGACGATGATATTGAGAGCTATATAAATAGATATGAACTATTAGCTACCACGTATGGGTTAGAGAGAGAAAGGTGGAGCTTAAAGTTATCTCAGGGACTTCGTGGGGCAGCTTATGAAGTTTTTGCAAAAATGAGCAGAGGTGATCAGGAAAATTATGACATGCTAAAGCAGGCTCTTTTGTTAAGGTATGAAAAGAATGCAGAATTTTATAGGAAAAAAATTTAGGAATGCTAAACTACTGTCAGGTGAAACCTATCACCAGTTCTCTGCACGAATAGAGACATACTTGGAGAAATGGACTTCTCTGGGGAAAACCCAAGATCTTAAGGAAATGGTCCTTATAGAGCAATTAAGAGCGTCCATGGCTCCAGACCTGAGAAAGTTTCTCATGGAACAAGGTGCAGAGAGGCTGGGTGAGTTGCTAAATGTTGCTGAAAGGTATCAAGCAGCTCAAGCAGAGGTAACAGGTAATAAAAAGAAACAAGTGGATAACTTTAGGGCACCACAGAACTTTAATAAATTTGATCCTAGGGATCAAAATAAAGGTAAGCACCAATTTGATAGGCCACGGTATGAAAATAAAAATAAATTCCCACAATTCGATGAAAGGAAATATGATGAAAGAAAATCATTCAACCAAGGAAAAAGGTGGTGTAAAAATTGTCAGATGGACAATCATGACACTGACCGTTGCAGAAGGAAACCTGTGTATATGGCAACCCTTCAGGTCAGGTCGACCTCAAGACAGGAGGAGGATATTATGTTGGATACCACTCCAGAAGAGATGAGGAAGGCACAGGCTGGGGATAAAACACTCAAGCCTTGTTACAGAAAATTGTCAACTTGTCATACAACTCCAGGCAAGGGAGATTTTTACATGAAAAACAAGTTGATGTATAGGAAGACTGGAGCTAGGTCCCATGGTCACGGACAGCTGGTTCTTCCAAAAAAGATACAGGACAGAATTAATAAGGAGCCTACATGTGAAACCAGATGGGGACCATGAGAAGATAGGTACCATCATTCAAAAGGTGGCTCACAATTATTATTGGCCCAAAGCAAGATGGGACATTGAGAATTTTGTAGAAAGGTGTAGCATAGCACATGAGGGAACACCCACAAGTGGGAACATGGATCAGGACCTGGACACGCCACGGGGGCAAAATTAGGCCTGATAATAAAAAGAGAAATAGATTTGATAAAGTGGACCAAATGGAATGGGAAGCCCCTTTTCACGGACAAGCTTCACTTAACTGTTTTACAATGGCCACTATGCGGAGAGTGCAAAAAGATGTCTTACCCCAGGATAAGCCGAAAATCCCTCAATCGGACTTAAACAAACTGGAGGAAGAAGATGTAGAGAGGAAATCTCTCATCAAGAATTTTAAGTGGGGAGAAAGCCCCAAGAAAAGAAAAATTGGTAGCGGTCGTTTTGTGAATGATAATTCTGGGAGGAAAAATCATCACTATAAAGCTTCGAGTGGAAGAGACCATACCGGTGCATGGACAAATAGGTCCACACAATTAAAGGTCCACATGTAGCTTTGTTAAGAACGTGGACTGATGAAAAGGCAGAGGAAAACATTACATCTTCATATCAATATGTGAATGAGCTGACCACTCGGTTAAAAACTGGCTGGAAACTTGCCAATGAAAATTTGAAACAAGCCAGGAAGAAACATGCTGCCTATTATAACAGGAAGGCGAAAGACAGAAATTTGGCTGTGGGAGAGAAAGTACTGCTTCTTTTGCCTGGGAGTCAGAATAAGTTACAAATTGGATGGCAGGGTCCATATACAGTTTTAGAGAAGGTATCTAGAACAAATTATAAGATAGATAAGAAGGGGAAAGAAAAAATCTATCATGTGAATCTCCTGAAGAAATATTTGGAAAGAGAAGATCAGGAAGAGACACACTTGTTGACCTTGTCCATCGCCATGGAGATGAAAAAGGAACCACTTTCATCATTTGAATATCCATTACACCCCTGTGAGACAGCAGCACAGGTGAAAATCAGTACACATTTAACGAAAACTCAGAAAGAGAGAGTGCAACAGGTTCTAAATAATCATGCAGAGGTGTTAACAGACCGACCAGGGCATACAAACCTATTGGAATATGATATGAAACTCATAGACTCCACACCTGTCTGTATGAAACCATATTCGATTCCGTTTGCTAAGGAAAAGCTTTGAAGGAAGAGATAGACTATCTATTGAAGGAAGGAATTATTTCGCACAGTGAGTCTTCGTATAGTTCCGGTGTTGTACTCTTAAGGAAGCCCTCTGGAGAACATAGACTCTGTATAGATTACAGGAGACTGAATGCTATTACAGAAGGACAGGTGGATCCATTGCCGGATACAAATCAGCTGTTTGCCAGACTAAATAAAGCTAAATATTTCTCCAAAGTGGATCTGAGTAAAGGATACTATCAGATTCCAGTAAAGCCTGAGGTTAGACCATACCTAGCTTTTAGTACCTCAGAAGGACACTATGAGTTCAATAGATTGCCATTTGGATTGAAGAATGCGCCTAGTGTCTTCTCTAGAATGATGAGAAAATTATTGGATCCTCTGAATAATCCCTGTATAACAAATTTTATGGATGATATCCTTATAGCAACAGAAACATTTGAGGAACACATTGACTCTCTGAACATGCTGTTAATCGACTTAGGGAGGCAAATTTAACAGCCCGACCAACCAAATGTTGCGTTGGATGTAAAGAATTGGAATTTTTGGGACACACAGTTTATCAGGGAAACATGACCCCTGACCCAAAGAATTTAGAGAAACTACAGAAAGCCCCGAGACCACAAACCAAGAAGGACGTGAGATCCTTTGTCTCATTATGCGGTTTCTACCAGAAGTATATCAAAAACTTTAATTCCATATGTGCACCGTTAACTGAATTGACACGTAAAGGACATCCAGATCGCATTACATGGACACCACAATGTGAAATGACGTACCAAGAGTTGAAGGAAAAGCTCACAAGTAAACCCATTTTGAAATTACCTGACTTAAGTCAAGAATTCATAGTAAGGACGGATGCAAGTAATATTGGGCTGGGTGCAACTCTTCTACAGAAATCTGGCTCCATATAATTTTAGCATTGAGTATATATCTGGAAAAACCAATTTGGGAGCGGATTTTTTAAGCCGCCATCCGTGTGATGAGAATCACCGTAAACCCCAGAAATAATAATAAATTTCTCTATGTGTATATAGAATAAAGGACTGACATATAATGTCTGTTTTAAGAGGGGAGGTGTCATGGAATATTCTAATCCACATATATAAATTATTAGGTAAATATAAAGCCTAACAAATAAAATTAATAAAGAGAAGAGCAATGGAAAAATAACAGTGCTGTCACAAAGAATGTACTCGAAATCCCCCTTGTTTTCTGCTTCGTCTGCAAATTGTAACGCTTTCACGTTGATATAAAAGCTTACTGTATTATTACCCGCCTTCTTCAATGAAACGTGTGCTGCATTTCTAAGAAAAACATTGAGACGTACTGCGTAATGACCTAAATTAATCCTAACATTAATTATACTGCGTTACCAAAACGAACGAACAGATGGACAAAAGGATAAAGAGAGAAGGGAGAGGCAGAAAGCCGAACACTAAACACGCTTCGCGCGATACACAAATGCTGCCATCACGCGTGTAAGGCTACATGCACTAATTTTTTTTCAGACGGACAGTGATAAAATACACTACCCTTTCCCAGAGTTAGGTTTATAAATCATAAAAAACGCTTATTAGGAAAGATAACAATAGATGGGTTTACGTTTGAAAACAGAACAGTACCCAGACAGCACATCTTCGAAACAGGAGGTAGAAGAAATTGCATATTTTGAACGCAGCCACGTAGCTCCTTTAAATTTGTATTTTTGGGTTCCTTAGGGCTTGCTGACAAAGAATATGTAAAACGTTACGCAAATAGTCCAGGAATTAATAAATTATAACCAAAATAAAATATTGGGGGTGCCTGACAGCATAAAATCATTTCTGCTCATAAGATTTTTTTTTATAACGTGTTTGAGAAAAATTTACGTTACAGAAATAGCCTACCATGTAAACTCCAAATTGATTGGAGCGCAACAAATGAAAGCCTAACCACGATTGGTCGGACTATAAATACTATCTTTCGTTGTCAGGGGAGACGGGGAAGGGTAACATTTTTTCAAACACTTGTCGAAACGGGGGCTCATTGGTCAGACTCGCTGATATACACACTTGGGAGCGTTAGTTCGAAACCACTTGTTTAAATAAGCTTGATAAAGCATCAGTGCGTTGAAGCCAGCTTATATTTTGCTAAATAAAAGCCTGGAAGATAAGCAGATGGGAATTTGTGCCAGTTTGTGCCAGAATTCATTGCTAATCAACGTATCTGTGTTTATTCGTATGAATTGTGGTAAGCTTGAACCATTCAATATCTTTTAATGAAAATTGAATGTGAATTGTTGATTTATGCCTGTATATATATATGTGTAGTTCAGTGGCAAACGTGAGGTAAAGCCTAAAATGCTCCAGCCTGAACAGAGGGTGTCGGAGGGAAGTAAAACGGCATGGAATGGCCAAACAGTACACTGACACCTGGATGATTGACTAGAAAGAAATAATGCTGGAAGTGCAGAGGCGTAGTAACCATTAAGAAGGGTAATACTGGAATAAAGTATTTCAAATGAAGCTGACAGTTGGCCTAATGCTCTGAACTCAATGTTTGTGCTGTGTTGTGATCAGTGTAACAAGAGAGTTTAAGTTAGTTATGAAGTAGAAGGTACATCCTTCTTGATTTCAGGGACCGTGGTCTTGATGGTAGTGAGCAGCACCTGGTCAGAGCTTTGCTGAATCCTGAGTCGGACAGCATACTCCTTGGTCTTTTTAGCTATCAGTGAGGTGTCTCCTGAACCCAGAGGAGAATTCGAGCAGAGGAGTCCTTTCCTGCCGCCATCACGCCAGATAAGCGAATTGGCCAGCTGAGCTCAACATTATGTCCCCTCATCTTGAAATGACTTTGTAAATTTAACATTAAGAGGGGAATTTAATTGTCTTAATATCAGGAACTGAGAACATCTCCAATACTAGTCCCAAAAGACAAACTATTGAAGTCATGATGACAACTACCAACAAAGCTTGAACAAAACAAAACCAGTATTACCTCATACTACTATTACACAACTGACACACATAGGATATTTTTAATAATATATGTCACTACCAGATTCATATTAATACATTCTGTACATAACTTGTAATTAACATTGATTGTGATTCCTGGTTCCTTTGTCTTTGAATCAGGACACACATACGCCTTTATGATAGAAATGAATACATATTGTTATTTGAAAAGTTACGAGTGTCTCCTGTAAGATATTCTCATAGAGTGTTATATGTATGTGAGTGTCACAGTGTTGTCAAGAGTAGTGGATTAAATTAAATTGTTTATCTGTCTGTTGTTGTGACTTACACTTCACCATACTCATACCCTAGACACATAACGTAGCATCACACTATTCCAGAATAATTCTGACTGAGATATAGAGATATGTGGTAGCAAGTAAGGTTATCTATAATACACTACTCTTAATAGATATAGATACCTTCACAGCTGATCTCAGTCAGTACACTAAGTCCCTTATAAATATTTATAACATCCCACTTCACCACACTGAGCGCATATATCCAGAGTCACAGTGTGGATTCCGAGCTGGCAGATCAACAACAGACATGATCTTCTCTCTCCGCCAGCTTCAGGAAAAATCAAGAGAGCAGAAAAGACCATTATATATCGCCTTTATAGACCTCACAAAAGCATTCGACCTGGTTAGTAGGGATGGACTCTTTAAAATCCTCCTGAAAATAGGCTGCCCTTCTAAAATGCTGGAAATGATAAAGTCATTCCATGACGGCATGAAGGGAACAGTCCAATATGCTGGAAGCACGTCACAGCCCTTTGATATACGAAGTGGCGTTAAACAAGGCTGTGTTCTGGCTCCGACCCTCTTCGGAATCTTTTTTGCCTTACTCTTGAAACATGCATTCAGAGATGCAACTGAAGGAATATGCCTTCACACTAGGTCAGATGGCCGTCTGTTTAATCTTTCAAGGCTGAAGGCAAAAACAAAAATCAGAAGGGTCACTATAAGAGACTTGTTGTTCGCTGATGATGCTGCAGTCGTCACTCAAAGCCAACAGGAGCTTCAGAGCTTGATGAATCGCTTCACTAAAGCATGCAAGGACTTTGGCCTCACAATAAGTCTAAAGAAAACGAATGTGCTGAGTCAGGATGTGGATGCTGCACCAGTTATCACTATCGATAACTATGAATTGGCAGTGGTGCACCACTTCACATACCTAGGGTCTACCATCAATGACAAACTCTCACTGGATACAGAAATCGACAGCCGCATTGGCAAAGCTGCAGCTACCTTTGCCCGCCTCACATCGCGTGTTTGGGGAAACTCTAAACTCACAATGAAGACCAAAGCTGCGGTATATAATGCCTGCGTCACCAGCACACTCCTATATGGCAGCGAGACCTGGACGACCTATGCTAAGCAAGAAAGAAGGCTCAATACCTTCCATTTGCGGTGTCTACGCCGCATCCTCGGCATCTCGTGGAAAGATAAAGTGACAAATGTCGAGGTGTTGTCACGTGCTGGCCTTCAAAGTATGTATACGCTTCTTAGACAGCGCAGACTTCGCTGGCTTGGCCATGTTCGTCGCATGGATGATGGTCGCATCCCAAAAGATATCTTCTACGGACAATTAGCAGATGGCAAGAGAACAGTTGGGCGACCACAGCTGAGGTTCAAAGATGTGTGCAAGAGAGATATGAGGGCACTGGACATGGATCCAGCAACATGGGAGGATAAAGCTGCCGATCGCACTAAGTGGCGATGCTATTTACGGCGCCACCTCAGATTGGGCGAAGAGAGGCTCACACAAGAAGCAGAGGTGAGGAGAAAACGTCGAAAGGAGCACCAGGAAAATAAGCAGCTGAGGGCTGTCACCTCAGGGGCGCATTCCCATAGTCAGTTATGACTGAAGGGGCTATTATAATTACAAGTTTCAGCTTTCTGTGATATTTTGTTAAAGTTTTACAGACCATCCAGCAGACCGTACCATCATCATTAAAATAAAAAAGAAGATATTCAAGGCCGCGTGAACTTTTAAATTAAATCATATATTGTGTTGATATTACACAACAAAAGACACACAAATTATGTTTCACAGTAAAGATAAATATATTTAGAATTATAATATTGGGGCTTTTAAGTGCTGTTCTTCATATTATATTCAATTATCAGTAATAATGTAAACATTTTTTTTTTAAATTCATTTTAGTGAATGAAAAATGTACCCACCAACACATGCATAAAGACTGAAATATTATCCAAAGTGCTCCATGTTTTTTTTTTAATAACACTAATCCATATATGAATATTAATTACAAGTTTTAGCTTTCTGTGATGTTTTGTTAATGTCATCAGTAAACAATGTCCTATAGCAGTCAAAAGGAGTTGATGCCTCACTAAGACCTAAGTCATCGTGTACTCCTGGTTTGCGACCATATTTGGGAAGAAATCTGAATGCGTTTTGGGTCTCAGTAATACTGATGTTTGGTACTGAAATCAATTCATTACTAATTGCCCCTTGTTGCTCCTTGGTACTAATGCTTTTCTTCCTTTTTGTCGATGATTTGGTCAAAACTTTTTGTCGTTTTGTAGCACTAGGGCCTGGTTGTAACCAACCCCCCTCCTGATTAGAACTAGCTTCTTCGTTAAGTTCAAATTCGAAATCATCGATTTTATTTTCGAAATATTCATTCTAAATAAACTCGACAAAGATGCACAGTTCCCTAGCTTTTTCTACAGATAAAAAAGACCTACGTTTTGATAAACATGATGTGGTTGGTTCGCTAGACATTGTCTGTATAAACAACAATAATCGCCGATCGAAAGCTGACAGATTTTCCGTTTTTTCACAGTGAAATTAGCTAGAACAAGCGTGTTTCCGAATCACAACTCAAAGATAGCGCTCTTCTGAATAAAAAAAGAGTAACTTCCGTTATGTTAAAATACCAAATTACGAAAATACGGAACACATTTCACGGAACACAAAAACGATGTTCCCATCGTCGTTTTGGCTTCTATGGGTTTTGCGGATGTACGCTGGTAGCGTCGTTCCGGCCTCTAAGAGTTAAGAACACAATTAATCACAGAACTGAATTATCATCCACTCTGAATAAACACGTGTATTAGGCTATGCGTTTTTGGGTTTAATCTCTTCCTCACAAGGTAAAAAACTGGACTTCTACACTCTAGTAGATTATGCGGTATTATATATTTCTGGAAGTCACCTGGCCAAGCTGGGCATCCAATGTGGTAAACCAACGCTTGTCTGAACCGCGGTGAGACGTTTTCCCCTGGCCAATCTGGGCGTCCAATGTGGTGTCACAGAAATTACCGCATGCCCATGTTTGATTCGGATGACCATATGTGTTTTTACCTGATTTATCACGATGCAATGTGGGCTTCAAACGATAATGTCGGGCATGTGGACTCAATCAAAGGATTTTATTTCCCCCGATGAAAGAGCAAATGTGGTTCTCTAGATACCGGTTGCGAGTAATCACAACTATGAAATAGCAAATATGGATCGCAAATGTTGCATGAAAGAGCAAATGTCGGAGAAAATACAATACGAAAGATGTAGGAAAAGATAGAGCAATAAGGCCTTTGCGCTCGTTTATCACAGGGCATAACGAGCTAGAATAAACCATTGCGTAAATTCTTCATAAAAGGTGTCGGCAGATTACAGAATTAACGTGCTCAACAACAGCCAGCATTGCTTTCGCTTATCTGAATATCTTGTGAAGACTCCCATGTGATAGAAGCTTTACTACTCTTCTATTTACATTTCTGCCAAGAGTAATCTTGTGTAAAGATAGACTCCATTGAAGCCTACAATAGATACTCTTGAGTTTTGGCCACTGTTGGACCACTACTGCAAAGCAGGGGAGGCAATACCGTCACAGTGTCCATATCTGGTACATCCCGTTTTCTATGTCTACATATAGAAAAAATGTTAGTACCAAGGCAGATATTGCCGTAGGGGCATGAAGCGTTAGAGATTTCACTAAACTGGGTCTGTTTAATTATATTTCCTCGCTGCGTTAATGTAAAGATAAAGGTTGGCCGATAGCAGATACTGCTATAGGGAAGTGAAGGGTTAGAGACATTATACCAGGTGTCAGTTTTATGAGATGGATCTGATTGGTTCCTCTCCTTGCTGCCCTAATGTAAAAGTAGTCCCATAACGCGAAGTGAAGCGTTAGAGATATCCCTTCTACTAGGTCCAGTTTTATGAGGTTTAGATCGGTACCCCCTTTGTTATATTTCGCTGCTGTGATTTATCGCTGTCGTAGCCTTAAATTTGTTTTTGGACGTCAGACTGACAACATAATTATGTACATGTTGAAAGAGATTGTCTGTCCTCCATTACGCCTGATTGTGAAAACGTGCGCCGCACGCGACGTCGCATTTTCACCTTACTATGGTTTTGTCATTTCTGAAGGCAGTGACGTCCGACCACTTCGTCACTCCTAGTAACCAAATCATCCAGAACAAATATATTATGGCACTTTCTTCCTTTCTGTTTTTCTGTCTTTTTATCTGTCTCTCTTTCTTTCTTCCGTTCTGTCTTTCGTTATTTCTTTCATTCTGCCTGTCTTTCTTTCTGTTTTTCTGTCTGTATCTGTCTTTCTATCGGTCTCGTTCTTTCTTTCTTTCGTTCTGTATTTCTGACTTTCTTTATTTCTTTCTTTCTGTCTCTCTGTCTTTATTTCTTTCCTTCTGTCATTTTGTCTTTCCATCTTTCTTTCTTCAGTTCTGGCTTTATTTCTTTTTCTTTCGTTTTTTACTTTCTTTCTCTCCCATTGCATCTTATTCACTATATCCCTGTTATTCACCCCATCACGCTCGTGCACTCATTATGTCTCTCTCTACTCATATTTCTTGAACGAAATCCAGTTAACTTCAGCTCACACTCACATAGTCTCTTTCGTTCACTCCACCTCTCTATCACTCACTCCATTTTATTTACTAACTCGATGTCTTTCTCAGTTCATCTCTCTGGCGAATTTAATCTACCGTTTACACCGCCTCTCTTACTCACTCCATCATTATCACGTATACTATTACTCTCTCACACACACACTCACTCATTCATTTCTCTCACTCACTCACTCGCGGACTCACTCATTCCATATATCTCACTCATTAGTATAGCTTAATGACTCACATCTCTCACTCACTAAATCTTACATTCACTCCCTTACTCTAACTCTGACGAAATCATCCGTTCTCTTTTTATGGTCTTCAATTCTCTCCGGCAGTAATTACTGACTATTTATTCTATGTGCCAGTTCGTCCCTTGTTTATTGTTTCCTCTTTCATCGTTCGAGATTGTTTTGTCCTACTTGTCCATACGGTACCTGTTTTTGAAGCAATATTGACTTCTATTTGTGCAGGGTGAAGTTGTTTGCGCACTAGATTATGTAACCTCCCCCCAGCCAGACAGAACAGGTGTCTGTAAGTAGTGAGACGGGTTGATTGAACAAACACAGGCAGGCAGCATAGGGAGAAAACCTAGAAGTTTGTCGGGGAAGATAGATAACAACCGTTTGATTCGTGAAAATGGATGGAGAAAATTGCCACGAAAGCCATGTTGTTCGGGTTTTCCGATATGGATAACAGATAGTATTTAGAGATAGGTGTTGGTCGCAAACAGGACTTGCACAAATGCACGGCCGATTTCACTAGGATGTCGGAAGATGACACACTTGTTAAAGATTAAGGCACGGAAAGTGATGTAACATTTTTGGCAGAGTGACTTCGTTGTAATAGTTAACTACTATAAAATAACATCTTGGAAGAGATTATCAGTGTAGGATCTGTGATATAGTGAGTTGTTAAACATGATAAGTAATGGAACTGGCGAAGACCTTGTATGGTCATGGCGTTTGAAAATACCATGTAAAGAGCAATATCTTATGTTGTCACGTAGTATTGTTCTACATGAGAAGGTGAGGATAAACCTGTACCAATATCAGACGACTCGATGGTGGTTGGTTTGGCATGAAAACGCTAAGATAGACTGCTACTGATTGGATCTTTCCTCAACGAAGCAACATGGGTGTGGCCGAACATTTCTTACACCTTACAGCTTTGTAAGACTACTTTACTGAACTTCCAATTTCGTGAAGAAGAAACCACAGACAGCCAGGAACACTGAATATAAGGACCCCAATATAGGACAGGCCAAATGGACTGGAAGTGAATCCTAAGATTAGAAGGGAGTAACTCCAGGGTCATCATTTTGCGCCTTAAGTTCTAGGATCCAGTGCACCTAGATAGACATCTAACACACCTGAAAGTACACGGCATCATAAACAGTTGACCTAAAGATTCGGACGTTTCCTGTGCAAATGTGACGGAATTATTTGGTCGATCTCTTATCCTCTCCGGCAGTACTCATTTACATTTGTTACTGATTACGTGCCATTTCCGTGGTCGGCACTTTTCTTTTTCTCTGCTGTCAAGCATATATTTGGTATTTTCAAGTCATCGTACACTCCCCTTCGGTGATAATTCGTCGTGTTTGCTTTAAGCTTCTCGGCCTTCCTAAGATTAGGCACAGGTGAAACCCCAGATGGGCCCAGTCAGTTCTCATAGCGACTGAGAGTTGTGTTTACCTAAGGCGTGCCGGGCGATAAATTACCCGTCCGCGGACATATTACAGACACGCACTTGACAGTCGGAATGTCGTAATAAGCTTCCGGCGGAATTATCACAATCCATAATTCTCGCCGTTTGTACGTCGGTCACATCTAAGACATGCAACTGTGGTTGAAAGTTAGACATTAATTGTATTGTTTCCTTTATATATACTCTCCCGAAAATAGTAACACTCAACGAAGAAAAGTCGGTGTAGAACCCAGCTTCATTTCGGAAACGGAAATGTAAGTTTTTGATTGTTTCTTCAAGACAAAATTTTAATTTAAAGTATTGCAGACTTATTATTATGTATCAAAATGATAAGATGGCTGCTAAACGAGCTGCAGATGCTAAGAGGAAGAGACGATCGCGTCAATCACAACGAGCAAATGAGACTCTAGAAGAAGCAGCAATATGACGACAACATGAAGCGGCACAAAGACAAGCACAGCGTCAGTCACAACGAGCAAATCAGTCTGCAGAAGAGCATGAATCTCAACGCGCTGCAGAAGCTTTTCGCATTCGTCAGTTGAGAGCACAACAACGAGCAAAGGAGACTTCAGAAGAAGCAACCGAATGTAGAGCGCCGTTGAACAACATGTGAGACGATCAAGAGCTGCACGTAGTCCAACAATTCCAAATCATGATGCCTTTGATGAGAATGCAGTTACTATACACAACTGCGGCCCAATGGATCAGGAATGTCAGTTCTGTCACTCTCTCAATTTTCAAGTGGAAAGATCAACCGATGGTACACTCAAATATTGCTGCCATAAAGATACAGTGCTGTTGGAGCAAGAAGGAGAGCAGAGACGTCCTTTTCCTCCGTATCTCAAGGATCTTTTGAGCAACCCAACGCATCCACAACATCGACATTTTAAGGAAAATATCCCTTCCTATAATTCAGTCTTGGACTTTGCATCCATGGGTGCCCAAGTCGATCGCTTCGTTGGACGTGGACCATATGTTTTCAGAGTGCATGGACAGATCTATCATTTGATTTACTTCCGTCATTATTGACGGGTTATTGCTAGTTACGAAGATATTGGCTGAGATAAAATTAAAACGTTGTTTGTAATCACTGACGAGAATAGTACGGAAATCTCACTTCCATATTTGGAAGATATGAACTTTGCGTTAATGCACAGAAATTTCTTAGTGGAAATATTTTGAATTACCATATCCTAAACACGCGTGTTTGAAATTGTTGGCCGGCACTCGAGATGTAAACATAACTACATTTCTGATTGGGCCCTGGTCTAATACTAAACAACACGTGCCAGGAACGAAAGGGGCAATATAAGCTGACACTTTAGTCGATTGAAAGCACTGTGAACATTCACCTCGCACCAAGAAGACCTTGTCAGAGTTAACTCGTTTCAATTCTTGACTTTTTAAGGTTGTTTGTGTGGTTTTTTGTGACCTTTTTTAAAAGCATGTAAAATATTTTAAAATATATTAAACCAATCGGTATTATACATCAATGTGTTTGGAACTGAATGGACTTTAGTACAGTAGTAGTTAATTTTGGATGTTCTTCAGCTTTTTTTGAGTAACAACTAGTTAATTACCTAATTAGATACAGAAAAAATAACAAAAATTTACATACACTGATATATTCAAAGAAGGAAAAAAACTAGCTAATGCAAAATGTACAAGACAGTGGCTTTTATTTAAAAGTATGTCCACTGTTTTATATGATTTGAAAAAATTAGATGAACCTGATGATAAATTAATTAATAACAAATTAATAAAATTGTTAAGTAAAAAGGGGCAATAACTGTGCATTTGTATATGATTTTGGTGACATTACAAAATAACATCTAAAATCTTTAAAAATGCATGAAACCAAAGCATATTATGCATCAGTATGTTAGAAAATGAATATAGTACTGTGTGTCTGTGGTATTTACAGCAGTAATTTATTACAAGATAATTAACAAAAGGTCAGAATAGTTGCAGGATTGGTCATAAAAATGTACATAAATTGAGATATTCAAGAATTTAAAAAAAAAAAAAACTAGCTCATTAAAATAATATAACAAATGTACTTTTAGTTAAAAGGCTATCCAAGAATGTACATATTTTGAAAAAAATTAAAAGATTTTTAATTGCACCCAGTTCTTTAACTAGTTCCTTCGTAAAATCTGTTTGAAGGTAACGATTAGGTGTTTCTAGTTCTTCATCATCAGAATGATCCTTTCTCCACTCTTTAATAATAATATAGCTGTTAGCGTTAGCCTTGTAAAGACAATGATAAAATAAGATTTTCAAAAATTTGTTTATTTTCCTAAGAACATGATATTTATTAATTAATTGGTCAATGTTATCTACCCCACCCACAGAAGTGTTATATTGTTTCACTACATAGACTTCTTAACTTTTAACTCTCTAAATTCCCCATTAACTTTTGTTCTTCTAGTAACTTCTGAGTATCCACTAGCTGACATACAATTAGACATGATAGAAACTGTTTTATTATCCCTCCACTGTGTTGTTAACATCTACCTCTCCCTGATACAACACATGTCACCATACAATGATTTTGTTTTTAAATGATTTTATTTCTTTTAAAGACTTTGGAAAAGATCCCCATGTACATCTTTCTTTAAAACATATTTTAAGAGTTGTACACTGGTGTAAAAATTATCAAAAAAATAACTTTGATTAATATGAGACTTTATTAGTCTCATAACTATATCATAAGCCAAACCAAATGGGGAAGCTTGGGTATCCTTACCAAGGTAACTTTAAAATCATATGTATAAACTGTTTCAGCCTTAGCAGGGATCCATAATTTCATTCCTCATTTAGTTGGCTTATCTCTAATATACTGCCCAAAATAATTTAGGAGACCTGCCTTTATTACTAACCAGGGGAGCCGCGCTAGCGTAGTGGTTACAACACCGCTCTGGCGACCGGGTGATTCAGAATCAAACCCGGGCGACGGCATTTGAATATTTTTCGTCGACCGGGATTTGGACTGGATTAACTCGAGACCTGGCGATGACATTTGAAGGAGTGTCGTCGACCAGGGATTGGCGGCTCCTGAGCCGACCCAGCTCTAATGGGTACCTCCGAAATCGGCGAGTATCTGCCTGAATGGCGAGGGACACCTGTCTCTGTACAAGAAAAAGGGATACTCACGTAAAATCAATGTCAGGTTAGACATGAATAATAACCTGAGATTTTGCCTCGAGTATTAGCGGGCGTACGGAAAAAAAAATTACTAACCATCCGTTAATTAGTGCAAAGATGTTGTCGAGACTGATAAAGTTTCTGGAATTTCCTATGAATGAAATCAAACGGAAATTATACTCTCCTCCTTTAGATGAAACCTAGGCTCTTGATAGAGTAGATACTTCAGAACTGGCACAGGGGTTCCACCAGTGGCGTATTCTCTATGTGTGCTGTGCGTGCTGCGCACACCTATGCCCGAAGGAAAATAAAAATTTAATTTATTATTCTATAAAATATTTCTCTTCTAACGTTCTGCTTTCGGACCGCACGCATCAGGATAACGGATTTTCCCGCATAAAATCTACGAGTATATCTAGTTTCAGTTTCCCAGACGCGTTTTATAGTGCAGTTTTTATTGGTTGGTTACAATCGCCCGAAGTTTCTCGGGTAATTCCGTCACAATGCGTGCTGTCCCTTTCGGATTCACGTCTGAAGATTGGTTTGTGTGGATCGGGGTCATGGCCAGATACGTCAATACAATACGAACATGCGTGCGGTGGTCTTGCAGCTCTCGGAGTTGTAAAAATCGGCTGTGTCCGTCCAGTGTTTTTTGTGATTAATTTTTGTTAGCTGCCGGGAATGCAGATTATTACAGTGACAGTGAGTTTCAAGTTGTAAGTTAATTAGTATTTCGGAGATAATTGACATATACCCCTAATAACTATCGTTGCGTAGTTGAATATAGTTGGTTTTTAAATTAAGAGGGGAAGAAGTTAAATAGTAGGCGTAAAAATATATTCATTTTAAGTAGCTGCACGCCTAGCTCGCATTACCAGGATACGCCACTGGGTTCCACCATCCAAATCATTATAGCCTTTTCTGTAGTAAAAGAATTTGACATATTGTTAGTTACAGTTTGAGAAACTAAAGGTAAATTTTTTAATGACTCATTCTATATTTTAATTTAATCTTAAAGATAATCTTTTTTTTTAAATAATCAATTACAAACTTAAAATATTTTTAAACATTATCTCTCCCTAAAATTATATATAACTTTCACCACTTTCTGGTCTGTTTTATTTTTTTTTCACTATGTATCTGTTCGTTTTTGCAATATACATGTCCTTAGCAACCGTTGCTATGGACGGGTAACCTTTAAAAAAATTAAGTAAAGAAAATATTTTTTACACTAAATGTTAAAATAATTACCGATTTTAAAAGAAAATAGGTTATAGTAACTATGTAAATGGTAATTTGTAAAAAATTAGTTCACTAGGCTATAACAGGCCATTAAAATGCCTAATGCTAGGTTTAGACAATCGTTTTCGTAAATTACCTTGCTGTGTCTGCTTCATACATTTGGTCAGCAGGGACATTTTGGTTAATATCCATGTCTGAATTCAATGTTTCAGTGTCCCAGACATCATCATATGCAGAATAAGTGATGGATTCTTCACTGAAATCATTGCTGAAGTTCGTTATTTTCATCTTTTCCCGTTTCAGTAAAATCCGACTTTATCGAAAAATTCAAAATGGCGGAGAGTGTTTACGGTAGGCAGTCATTACTTCGACGTTGATTATTTCTTGATAAAACTAGTTTTAAAAGAAAACTTTTACCTTTCAAATAAATTTTATATAGTATTGTATTATAAAATAACGATATTTGTTTGAAAAAAATGTTTTAAGGTACTTTGTACGACTCCGAAAGTTACCTCACAAATATGTCGGGTTTTCTAAGGATATAAATGAATAAAGTTAGTTGCTTATCCTTTACAGGACGTGGCAATCAACCCCAGCTTTTATTGGCTGTTTGTGATTTTTCTAGGCAATTTTTACGTTCAGTAGTTTGCCATTGCTTTCTGAACGGTACGGCGCTTATACCATTGTTAAAAATCCACACAAAGCGATCTGCCACCAAACCGCCTGCAGCAGGTTTCGAACCTGGTATATCTGGATTATGAAACTGCGTTCATATCCATTAGGCCACAGACGCCGATAAATGAATAGTGTTAAGAATAGTACCAGACCGGTCCTGGTTGGCGCATATTGAGGACTTAGAACCCAGGAAAACGCTACAATTTTAACACGGAAAACCGGAATCTGAGGAAACAAACACAAAGTCAAAAGTGGGAACTTATTGCTAAAATAACAACACCCCAGACCACATGTAAGAGGCATCCCCAAGCTGCCTTAAACTATTTATCTGAGCCAGCAGTCTGTGTGCCTAAAGAGTGGCGTGAGTTGTACGTTTTAAATTCTATATTTTGCATTATTAACTCTTTGACTCCGCAATTATTGTCCACCCTGTGCCGTAATTTTAATTCGTGTTAGACTGAAAACAACGCTCAGAGAGTTGTTTTGGCACGGGTGTCAAATATGACCAACGCTCTGAGCGTTGTTCCGGAGTCAAAGAGTTAAGATATGAACTAATATGTATATATTGACATGTGAATATTAATATGTGAAAATTGCTAATGCATGTCCAAATCATTTGAGGCTGGCAACCTCAGAATATAAAATGATGATTTCATGAACCACCACTGCCAGGGCTGGTGATTGCTTTATTGGGAGTTTCTTACAGAGAACCAAAAGCAGAGGTAGTCCCAAGTTCCATTTGCTGCAGGGAGTGAATGATGAAAGAAATAATATACATAATCTATATTATTAAAATTTTCAACCAGTGTAGATGTAAATGACCAGGTTGACTATGGTTTCACCTTCTTTTAGTTTTACAACCATAATGCGCTCCGTGACAAAGTTCCATCCCTTGATACTATCGTTTTGGTTTTTGGCCACAATGCAACCCACGCCCTCTTTAGCTCTTTCAGATGTGGCTACACCACTGTAGAGCAGCGTGTCGCCATCGAGCTCCATGACTCCTTGTCCCTTTTTCTTCGCTTCCGTTATAGCCAGGATTTATAGTTTTGCTTTCCTCATCTCTTCCACCAGCTCCTCTTCTTTCCCATTTATACTTCTTGTTCCAAGTTCCATAAGTCGTAGTCCGTTCCAGTTCGTCGTCTTTAGAATCAGTCCCGTTTTCTCTCTTGTAGTTCGCGTAATCGTGATTTACAGCAAACAGGTGATTGGCCTGTTGTACCTTTGCATGGTGGAGGGGCTGCCTCCTTACGGCCTCCTTGCAGGCCGCCCTACTTCTTTTTCAGCCGGGCCACAATTGGATGAAGTCCACTGCGGATTCCGAGCAAATCGAAGACCTAATCTTCGCACTCAGACAGCTGAGTGAAAAGGCCCTTGAGTATAAGAGTGAGATCCATCTTTGTTTCATAGATCTGGAAAAGGCGTTTGAAGTATTCAGTGGGGTACTGGAAGATGAGACAGGTCTGTATTTCAGAGCTGGCATTTGCTGATGATGTTGCCCTGATTGCTAAATCAGAGGCCCATCTCCAATCCAACCTGCAAGTCTGGAAGGAAGAGCTGGAGAAGAGAGGGATGGTCGTATGCAGCTCTAAAACAAAATCTATGGCGATATCACGAGAAGAAAGAAGACATCAGATTAAGCTGGGAGAATAGGTCCTGGAGCAGATCGACCACCTTAAATACCTCGGAGCTATTATAGACCGAAAGGGAGGCATCAAAAAAGAGTTGGCCACTCGAAAAGCAGCAGCTGGGAGACTTTATCAGGCCATAAATCGATGATTTCTCAACAAGAGAGAGGTTAGTAAGAAAACGAAGATGGATGTATACCGCTCCACCTATGTCCCAGTCTTGACTTATGGATGCGAGTCATGGGCAATGACTACAACCCACAAAAGCCAGATCCAAACCTCAGAAATGAGGTATCGGAGGAAGGTGGTTGAAGTAACAAGAAGAGACATGGTCCGCAACCAGAGGATACGTCAAGGCCTAAAATCCCACCCCCTGCAGACCCAAGTAGAACAGTCCCAACTAAGATGGTTTGGCCATGTCTGCAGAATTGGAGAAGATCGGGTACCACGACAAGCATGGGAAACAAAGAACCAGGGATTCAGACCCCCCAGGACGACCCAGAGTCCGCTGGGAGTACAACATTAGACAATCTTTGAAGGACTGAGGACTAGAATGGAACCAGACCAGGAGGAAGACAGCCGATCGGATAGTCTGGCGCTCTCTCTTCCAAACCTCCACACCTCACGGTAGAAGGGGAACGACTAAGTAAGTAAGTAAGTAAGTAGATGTAAATGTAAACATATTCAATCTATACTATTAACATTTTCAAACATGGTAGATGTAAAGGGAAACATACCCAATGTATATTATTAACCTTTTCATCCAATGTACAATGTAAAGTTATATATACATCTATTCAATTTAAATGTAATGAATGTTGCTCCGCTCAATATGATTAATATTAATTATCAGCGAGGGTAAAAGTTCTGAGGTAGATGGGGTGGTGAAATGAAAAGAATGGAGCACTTAAGTATGTGTCGGGAAACTCAATACTCAGAGGGTATTTGTTTCTCTTCTTTTGTGACACTAGTTGGTGGTACCCGTTGAGGGTACTATCTCTGGAACAAGTGAGGGTATAAGTGGCCTGAAGTCGACGCTAGACACCATCATCAGACGGGTCTTAGAGACAAACTTCGTAGACACTCCCTGACGCTTCTAGGAACGTGTTGCGCCCTAAAACATTGACCAGGGACGTGAGTGATCCAGTCCTCCATCTGCAAAGACCCAAACATCAGCTGGAGCAGAACAGACAAACTCATTGGCAGCTAAGTAGAAACATAAAAGCTGCTAAGTGATGTCTTATATAAACCTCCATAACATCATTGATGATGAGCATTTTTTTTAAGTAATTATTAATTAATTTTTTTAACTGTTAAAACAAAATTGATTATTAAATTTGTTACTTGTATAAAGATAAATCTAAAGTTGATTTAATCATTTTGAATGTATTACATCCGTATGTCTCAGACAATTTCTTAAATACACTTAGAGCTATACAATAATAATAAGAGGAAATTCGCTGAATTAACTCAGCTTGGGGCTTGAACGAGCTAACGAATTATAACCCTATAGGATATAAGATAACCCTATCCTTCACAAACGTTGACGGCAGATACTAGAGTGAACGTGCTCAGTCAATGCAGCATTGTTCTCGTTTTTCTGAATATCTTGTGAATACTCTCTGGAGGTAGAAGCATCATTATCCTTCTATCTACAACTCTGCCAAGAGTAATTTTGTGCAAAGGTAGACACCTCTGAAGACCCACATCAGTCACTCTTGATTTTTGGCCACTGTTGGACCACTATTGCAGAGCTAAGGGGAGGCAACCCGTGACAGCAAAAGTCTGTATTCACCCGATATCGGGTTTATAGTACAAGTTGTCAGCAGTCGGCGCTAGACACCAATATCAGACGGATCTTGAAGACGCTTGACAACCTTTGTAGGCACCCCAGCCTTACTGCGTGGGACGTGCTACAGCCACCAGATTTAACTATTGAAGAGAATGGGCAGTCCAAGGCATCCGTGAAACCAACAGCGGCTGAAGCAGTCGCCAACCGACCCCACACCGGCAGCTAAGTGCCATAACAGCGCAGTCAATGGACACTTTCAATTTGGTTTTCTAAAAAATATCCACTTACAATTTACGATCATCCAATGAGGAAAATATCAGAGCTTCTTTTTTTTTTTATAAACAACTGTATTTATTTTACACTGTTAACCTATAAAGTGATTATTAAACCTGTTTATCTGTAACTATAAATCTGTAGTTGGAATAATCACTACTGAGCTAATTGTATGTCTGCACCCGTATGACGCGTATTGTTTTAAATACATAGCCATACAGAGATATTAAATTAATAATTGTTAAATCACATTCAGCTCTGGCCCCTTCTGTGAGGAAATATTGATTTGTATTTGTAATATTACAAATACAAATCAATATTTCCTCACAGAAGGGGCCAGAGAATAATAGGCTCATAACAGCTTAGATGATCCTAGTTGTTATGCTTGTTTTTCTTTAAAATCATGTGTCTCTCCCTGAAGAATAAGCATGATTTTTCTTGTTATATCTCTGCCGAGAGTAATCTTGAGCGAAGGTTGATATACCTTTGAAGACCCTCGATATTATACCCTAAGTTTGGCCATTGTTGGACCACTATTGCAGAGCAGGGGAGACATTACCTTCGCTCTGACTGCATTAAACCTTTAGCACGCTGCGGGCGACACATGTCGCCGAAGATAACCTATGCTCTGCACGCTGGAGCTGCCATGTGTCGCCTTACGGATATCACCGTTTCTAGCATGAGGACTTGTGTACACGTGATTTCAGCACCGGATGTTAAGTTGTAATGTTATTTGCAAGAGAGTTAGCTTCCGTTTCCGATCTTAAAAAAGTGATGGGTGTATCCGCGTTTATTTTTTGTAAATTTTTTAAATCGAAATGAATCGGCATCGAACACGCGGCCATTTTCGCTCTAATTTTATTGGATTCTGACGCCATGCGGTGGGGATGAGATTTTTGTCTTTATAAGCGCTGATATCGGTTCTCAGAATATGTTTGATGGCTGAGATGGAAACGAAAGTAGAATGGCATTGCTAGTATGTATAATTTTAGGGGTTAGGACTAGGAATATCAGAAAGGTTTAGAATTACGGCCGAATGTCACTGCTGACGAGGGTGTTTGTTGCTTTGCTACTGATGATGGGTGTAACGAAAAGATCGTCATTTGATTTGTATTGGTCTGTTGGCCAAATGACTTTCATTGAGATGCAAGGGATATGGACTCTTCGTGTGTTGGTTATTTTTAAAATTTTTTTTTTTAATTTTAAAATTAAAATTTTTTTTTTTTAAATTGTTTTAATTTTTTTTTTCGTTTTTTTCATCTTTCCTTTCCTCTCTTCCTATCACATCTAACATGTACTCAAACAAATTTTATATCATCAGATTCACCATTCATTTATTTATATAAATTCCAAAAATGATAGCAATTGACCAAGAAACACAAAAACTATAGACATTACAAGTCACCCACTATAAAAACGGGACGCTGTGAAAAAGAATGCAGCGGCAGGCGACTATTTTCGCCAAAGGAATGCAGCGTGAAGCGACATATAGCCATAAAGTAGACATATTTTTTTTTATATTTCTTTAGAAAATAAATTGTGTTTAATAATTCGTCATCATCATCATGATTATTTTCGGAGGTTGGAGGAGTTTGAGAGGTATGGCGTCTCTAATCCTAAAAGTACCGGGTTCGATCCCAGTACAGTCAATATCATTTTTGTACATTTTTTTGTCACAACCAGTTGTTCCTAATGATGACATACTCCCCCCTAATCTCTTGGGTAGTGAGACGAGATACTTAGCCTTCTCGGATAAGGGCGAAAAAATAGGTCTCGTGTGCAAGTTTCGCACGTTAAAAATCCCTCGGCAGTTGGAAATATACTGTTCAAATAAAGAAACGCATAGCTACTGAAGGCACACTTCTTCTTCTTCTTCCATCCTTAGCCACCAACCGGCAAAGCAGTATGTGGCCAGTACGCCTAGTGGCGTCTTAGGGCAACAACAAATTGATCAATCTATCGCTGTTTCCACCACGCCTAGTGGCGTCTTTGTGGAACAAAAACAGACCAAACAATCTATCATTGTTTCCGTAATCAGATTGGTTGGCAAGCAGGTGATCAGCCCACTGTGCAAAGTTTTTACGGGATGGGGTAAACAGCCCCATGCCCAACCCTCCTTAGTCGCTTTTTACGACATGCGTGGTAGGGTGCAGTGTTACTATTCTTTGCTCCCCTTTCGGGCCCCGGTAACACACGGGTGACTGAAGGCACACACATAGCCATAATTTTGACATTCAATAACTTTTTTAATTTAATGAGTTAATTGTTCAAATTGCACACATGAATACCTTAGGGTTCATCCAATCAATTGACAGTTGTTTTGCATCTGGGTCACGAGAGTTTTTTGGCGTACGGGCTTTCCCGTTAGTATGGTGTGTGGCCTCCTCTTGCATCGATCAGCGACTGGCATCTCCTGGGCATGGATGCGATCAGACGTCTGATGTGGGCCTGTGGGATGGCTGCCCACTCTTCCTGGAGTGCCTGGAACAGATCACGACGATTGGCTGGAGCAACGTCTCGGCGACAAACACGTCTATGCAGCTCATCCCACAGGTGCTCAATCGGACTCATGTCTGGAGACAGGGATAGCCAGCGAAGGGTGAGAATGTTGTTGGCAGTCAGGAACTGCGTGGTCAACCGTGCGCAATGTGGTCTGGCGTTGTCCTGTTGAAACACAGAGCTTTGGGCAGCCAAAAGTGGAAGGACATGGGGTCGAAGAATTTCATTGACGTATCGTTGCGCATTCAAGCCTCCTTCAATATGCACCAATTGACTCTTTCCGTTGTAACTGATCATTCCCCACACCATTGCACCTCCACCACCGTGCGGCAAAGCTTCATCAACGCAATTTTGGGCAAAACGTTCATTTCGCCTACGGTAGACCCTACGCCGTCTATCATGACGCTGCAACAAAATGAAAGATTCGTCACTAAACCAGACACGTCTCCATTGATTGTCAGCTGCCCAGGGACGATGCTGGTTGGCCCAGAGAAGTCGATTTTGGCGATGGCGGCGCGTAAGGACAGGTCCTCGGTGAGGTCGTTGTGCCCGAAGTCAAGCGTCATGCAGTCTATTCCGGACAGTTTGATCAGACACAGGACGTCCTGCAGGCAATGACTGGGCAGTTGAGGAAGCTGTTGTAAACCTGTCTCTGAGGTGACGAAGCCGAATAAAGCGATCCTCCACTGCTGTTGTCACTCTGGGTCGTCCACTGCGATGCCGGTCTTCAACTGAGCCAGTGGCTTGGAACGGGTGCCAAAGTCGACTGATGGTACTCTGATGCACGTTTAGATGCCTAGCTCCTTAAATTTATCGATAGAGACGCAATAAATGTCTGCTTGAAAATGAACTGAATTTTTTTTGTGTAGCGTTATCCTTTTATAGGGTTTCAGTTGCGTAGTCAGTGAATAGTGTTCACCCCAAATTTTGTTGCTTTCACGTGCGCGCAACATGAGCTGTGGTCAAAAATTGCGTCATAAACACTATTGACCACTGCGTTGTAACGATTACAAAAACGAACGCAATTCAAGTCAACACGTGCATTTGACACTGTAAAGAACATTTGAGGCTGGTTTTTATATACCCTAGCACCAAATTTTACTTACAAACTCATAAAAACGCGTTTCTTTTTTTGAACAGTATAGTTTTGCCATGGCAAACAATTTTAATTATAATTAGGAAACCTGTCTACCACAAAAAATTATCATTGAATGTGTGATTCCTGTATACAAACATTGGGATCCTCGCCGGTGCTACGGAGTTCGTACACTGTGATGAGATCTTCTTCTGTGGTCTAATGGAGGAGATCGGAGCAATGATGGAGCTGTCCGTGTGTAATGAAGATGGTTTTCAAAAATAAAAACCAAATACTAAATCATCAGTGTCTTCTTCGCTCGTATGGAGAATTGAACCAACAATGTACTTGTAGCTGGTTTATGGAAGCCTGCACCAAGCATTCAATATTCGTGCTGCGATGTTTCTGTCGCAATTTGTTATACATGATGAGGTCGCCAGCCGTATAAGTACGACATACTTGAGGAAGCTGTAGTCCTGCTATCTCTGTGTCTCATTAGAGACCTCCATGAGGAAGCTGTAGTCCTGCTATCTCTGTGTCTCATTAGAGACCTCCATGAGGAAGCTGTAGTCCTGCTATCTCTGTGTCTCATTAGAGACCTCCAAGAACAACACAGGGCTGTTTAATAATTAACTTTTGTAAACTGTTGGACGGCTGACGCGATAATGGTCTAAACCAGTCAGTGACGCACTTTTTCCTGGCCATCTGCGGTAGATGTTAGCTATGCTCAAGACACCCCAACAGACCAAGTCAGACAAAGTGCTGTCTGTTTCAACAAGTTAATTTGGACCAGTTTTTCCGAATTTCTTCATCTTTTAGTCTCTCTCTCTCTCTCTCTCTCTCTCTCTCTCTCTCTCTCTCTCTCTCTCTCTCTCTCTCTCTCTCTCTCTCTCTCTCTCTCTCTCTCTCTCTCTCTCTCTCTCTCTCTCTCTCTCTCTCTCTCAAGATAGGGCAGAATGTTAGACGGGCCTGCGTGCCGAATTCTAAACCCTTTGAAGATAAAGTTCGTTCTTTCGTTCGTTCGTTCTCTCTCTCTCTCTCTCTCTCTCTCTCTCTATCTATCTCTTTCTTTCAGACCCGAAAGGCCAGTACGATTTAGAACAGAACACTAGTAAGGGTCTGGCTTCTGTATACTTGAGTTATGTGAGGAACAAATAAAACAGGATGACTCTAGAACTAGCAACTAACATCTCTCTCATTCACTCTCTCTCTCTATCTCTCTATCTATCTATCTATGAGACCCGAGAGAGTCTAGTAGGACTTAGAACAGAACACAAGTAAGGTCCTGGCTTCCCTAAACTTGAGATATGTGAGCAAGAAATAAAACATCATGACGTAGCTCTATTCTGGACGTACAACTAACCCTTCTCTTTATCTTTCTCTCTATGTTTCTTTCTCCCTCTCTGTGCTTTTTTCTTTCTCTCCATTCCTATTTCTTTCTGTTTCTTTCAGTCTGTGTGTATGTGTTGCTCTCTCTCTCTCTCTCTCTCTCTCTCTCTCTCTCTCTCTCTGTTTCTCTTTCTGTCTGAATGTTTTCTCTATCTCAGTTTATTTCTCTCTCTCTCACTATTTCTTTCACGCTTTATGTCTCTCTCTCCCTCTGTTTCTTTCTCTCTCTCTATTTCTTTCTCTCTCTCTATTTCTTTCTTTCTCTCTCTCTATTTCTTTCTCTCTCTCCGTTTCTGTCTCGCTCTGTCTCTCTCCATTTCTTTCTATCCCTGTGTTTCTTTGTCTCATTCTCTCTATCTCAATCTCTTTCAGACCTGAGAGAGCCTAATACAATTTAAAGCAGAACAGAAACAAGATCCTGGCTTCCCTAAATTGTGGATTTGTGAGGAACAAGGAAAACAAAATGGTATAGTTCTAGGACTTAAAACTAACCTCTCTCTCTCTCTCTCTCTCTCTCTCTCTCTCTCTCTCTCTCTCTCTCTCTCTCTCTCTCTCTCTCTCTCTCTCTCTCTCTCTCTTTGTGTGTGTTTCTATGTCTCCTTCTGTTTAAGAATTCATGTGTGTGTGCGCGCGTGAGAGGAATCTGACAATAAATTTCACCACATGATGACATTTTGGTAAGATGGAAAAGACTTGTAAGAAGCTGCTGATCATGGAATATTCAAACATTTATATTCTCATAAGACGAATCCGAAATCAATCACAACGATAGAAATGTGCGAAAGTAGATGAGAAAACAAAAATAAAATATAAAATTATTTATGTGCAAAAATAAAAATAAATCCAAAACGACTAACATCGCTTACGACTGGGGGGTAAGGGAACAGTCTGAATGAGAAATAGGAATGGAGAACAGAAATGACGTATGATGGAAGAAATAATAGACAGAAAAGATATAAAAGAAGAAGAAATGAGAAAAAGGAAGACAGGAAAATGAAACTTTTTTTATAAGTGTATGTAATAAAGGGAAAATAAAACGAGAAAGACAGAAGCAATAGTAGAAAGAAGGTTGATAAGAGAGAGACAGACAGAGAGAGAGACAGAGAAAGAGAGAGAGAGAGAGAGAGAGAGAGAGAGAGAGAGAGAGAGAGAGAGAGAGAGAGAGAGAGAGAGTGAACAGAATAATAGTGATGATCGGTATCTTTTTTTTTTTCTATAACCAGCGGCACTCGAGCTTTCCAGCTCTTTCGGCCCAAAGACATGTCATTGCGAGGCTGGGGGGTCAGTGGACTTTCCTTCCAACCCGGTCAGGAGCTTCGCTCCTTCCCATCCACACGGGATTTATGTGCAGGAGCCGTTCAGGTTATTCAGTCAAATTTCCGGTCGTAAACATTTCTTCAAACGCCGACGGCCGGGTTTGAACCATGAACACCTGGTCGCCAGTACAACGTTGTAGCCATTACACCAGCGCGGCTCCCGATCGGTATCTTTAGAATATATAATATTTGTCTGTGACCATAACATAATGATTTGAGAATATAATTGTGTTTATCGTGGTCGTAGGTAAAGTATAAGCTGCTACATATGAGTGTCTTTGTCACCATTTATACCAGACCATGCGGCCTTCTATATTTGGACGTCCTAATATAACCGACGGACCTTTTATCTATGTATAAAGAGATTCACCTCGTCCAAACTACGAGGCGTGTTCAAATGAAACCCGTCCCAGTGGCTTTATAACAAATATATGTAAGGTACATCAGCAGGAGTTGTAGAATTAAATACAGCAATTGTTATGAAGCAAGTACTCACTGGGGTCCTTTAGAAATAGTCACCATAGGCATTCAGACACGCATCCCACTGCATGGGTAGACGGCGGATGCCGTCCAAGAAAAATGATTTATTTTGCTTATTGAACCATTTGGTCACCGAGGCCCTGACGTCTGCATCGGAGTCGAATCGTTGTCCCTTTAGAGATTTTTTTTAAGGGTCCGAACAAATGAAAGTCACATGGCGACAGATCGAGGCTGTAGGCTGGGTGTGGCAGAACTTCCCACCTTTTCCTTGCTAACGCTTCCTGCACAATGTTCGCAACATGTGGACGAGCATTGTCGTGCAATAGAATCACACCACGCGAAAGCATGCCGGGTCGTTTATTCTTGATGGCTGTATGCAGGTTGTCTAGTGTGTCGTTGTAGCGGATGGCATTGATGTTCAAGCCAGGCTCTTTAAAGTCAACCAATAGAAGCCCTTCTTGGTCAAAAAATGCGGTCAGCATAACCTTACCGGCGGAAATCTGTGACTTGAATTTTTTGGTTTTGGTGATCCGGGATATTTCCATTGCATGCTCGCTGCTTTAAGTGCTCAAAGTGGTGGCACCACGACTCATCGCCTGCCACTATGCGCAACAGAAATGCATCACCCTCCTCTTCGTAACGCAGCAGGTGGTTCAAACTCCACCCCATGCGTTCTTCCTTATGGCGATGGCTTCTTCTGTCGCAACAATATGCACCTGACCTGGCCGCGGAAGATCTTTCGTTAACTGACGTCCTTCTCGAAAAATTCGTGCACAGTCTTTCACTGTAGTCTTAGACACACTTTTGTCACCATACACTGCTTTCATTCGGCGATGAATGTCGGCTGGTCGACATCCTTCGGCTGTTAGGAACTGGATCACTGCTCGCTGATCGACCTTGGACAGATTACGTATCACACCGGCCATTATTTTAACGGTCTGCAGCACAAACAATGAATACTAGGAGAATGAACACTTACACACTTGTACATGCGTATGTGCTTATTACGTCAGATGTGACGTCATCATGCTCCTCCTACAAATGTCCACTTCGCGCAGCACGGGCGGGTTTCATTTGAACACTCCTCGTATTATTTAACTAGGAATATGTCTGCTATATAATGTAGAACTGTGACCCTGCAGGATGTGATAACAACAAGAGAACGAACGAACGAACTTTATTTTGACAGGGTTGAGAACTGGGCCATGCAGGCCTGTCTGACATCCTGCCATTTGTCTTTCATTCTGTATCCTGAAGCTCATTCAATGCGGTCAAACCGTCGACAATAAAGCTGCATTTGTTTGTTTGCATGATTTACAAATGCTAAAAAGATATAAACATATGCTCGCATATATCAGCACGTGGGGGGGGGGGGGGAGATAAGCTCTTACACACTTCTATAGCATAAGTCCTTAGAGAAAGGGTTGGCAACCTAGGAGTTTTGGGATCTACTTTAGAAAATCTGAGCCCTCCAAAGATCTACAATATATATATATATATATATATATATATATATATATATATATATATATATATATATATATATATATATATATATATATATATATATATATATATATATATGTTTGTGTGTAATTTTACGTGGGGGGGGAAGAGAGAGAGAGGATGATCAACCTTACAAAGAAAAGATCGTGTTCCTATCTCGTGCAGTTTGTCATGATTTGATTGAAATGTCTGTCACTTTTAGCCGAGTGGTCTGCCCTGTCTTGTTCATAATTTTTTGTCTACGCCCACTTTTCTGTCTTATAGCTCCTCAAAGCGCTATTTCTGACATTGGTCACGTCAATCTTATGTTGGACAGGCAAATTCCACCCCTTTACACGTGGACATCAGCATCCAGCTAAAGGACCTTTTATTCTGCCTTTCTAGTAGATGACGGCTCTTTCCTTGTTTTTTTGTGTGTGTGAGTTACATAGATCCCATGGACACGGGGCAAATATTCTACCCAATTATTTTGTGCTGCTCTTGTCTCGTCCCATGAACACCGGTCGCTCGTAGACCGCGTAGTGTTGCGGCAGATTACGTCCTTTCCTGTATCTTGAGTCGTCCGGGGAATCTCTCCCCTAGGTCTTACGTCTGAAATTGTTTCATCTAGTGCACGTGCAAAAGCCACCTGCAGACTCTATCTTGCTCCATAAATAAATAAGTAAATAAATAAAGGTAATTAACAGGTACTCGTTGGTCGTAAAGGATAACACCAGACAACAGAAAAGACAATATAAATGATAGGGTTACCTGGAATGGAACCTAGGACCAACCAAACGGCGCCATCGCCTTGCTGTGACAGTACATCGTGAAAGGACGCTAAGCCAATTTTGCACCCCAAAAAAGTGCATTATTGGCTGAGGTCATTCTCGTGACACTCACACAACTATGGTATATAGGACCCGTGGACGACACAGACAGTTTAAAGACGCAATCACTAATATACTATAAGCAAAAGGCTTCTATCACTCAGTACCACTGTCTCAAGGAAATTCTGTCACTGAACAAAGTGATATTCTACGCCAGAGCTAATAACAGTTGTTCGTGCAAGAATTATTCTGTCTTCGAGCCGTGGTCAGCATTTGTTTTATGCTATCTGATGTGATTTGCTGCTGTCAGCGGATTACGATTTCCATATAATAAATATTACCAGGCAGTCTACGTCATACTGCCAGGTTTCAGTCTATCTAGCTGGTGTGTGGATTACGAACTACAGCCATCCAGTCATTTTCGGCAAAACTGCCCGACCCATTAACAGCCAGTTGATTTGGAGTATACCGCTATACATCGATGTATGTTACCTACACGTAAACTCTAAACTCAGTCATTCTCTATGTCTTTACTCGCGACACAGTTCACGAATATATTTTAGTAGCCAGCTCGAGAGTTTTCATAGTGAATGCGGAAAACATAGCATTTATCCCGGGGACACCGCCATTTTTAATGCCGGCGGGAGAGGTCTAATCTCAAATTTCCCTAGTTTAAAAAGTCTTTCTTGTATCTACAAACCATCCGCTGGGATCTACCGGTGGATCGGGATCGACTGGTTGCCAACCCCTGTCTTAGAGCGTTAAAAATATTTTTAAGGAAGTATATCCGCTAATACTCGCAAAGCCAGAGAGACAGACAGAGAGAGAGACAGACAGACATACAGAGAGAGATAGAGAGACAGACAGAGAGAAGAGAGAGAGAGATAAACAATAACACCCAGAGAAGAAAATTAAGTTTTGTGTTCATGTGTCACCCAAGCTCCTAGTCGTTAACTGTGTCAGCGACATCCCAAATTACACCAGGCCTTGTCAATTATTCACCCGAGAACCTCGAATAATTCAGAACCTCCCAGTCGATCTCTCACTTGAAAATACTTCGGCAAAAAGCAAAAATAGCTTCATTTAAACAAAAGGGCGGCTGAGGGACGGTGAAGAAGCGAATGGCAGTGTAAAAGATATAGAGCCAGCTTTGTCAGACTTGCTTGCTTGTTCATCACTCAAACAAAATGGTCATTAGTTAGAAACCCACACCAAGGGTTCCCTCCCCCTCCCATCTCTACGTGCCTTATTACCCAAACAGATACATACAAAATGGTAAATTTATATAACACAACACACACAGACAACAGTGAAAGAAAGAACCGGCACTCCGGATCAGGGGCGTACGTAAAAGTATTTGGCATCTGGGGGGCGAATACTTCCTTTGGTTTACTCCCACCCCCACCCCTTTTTCCCATAAATAAACACACCAAAAAATCGATTATGCTTGCAAGTAGATTGTTAAATAGAAACTAGCTTCATAATAGTGCCCGATTGTACACCCCTCCCGGCTGTCTCCCAGGGCAGACCGTTCCACTCGCACCCCTGCCCCCTCCATTAGTGTGCCACTGTTCCGGATACTCCAATCATGTCTGTGTGGGTGAAGGTATCGCCTTCTGTTTTATCCTTCCATTATATCTCTACAATTTTGGTTTTCTAATTTCTTGTCACAACTTTGAACTTCTTGTCAGTTTTTTCTTACATTCTTATTTTCCCTCCCTCCCCACTTCTCTGCATTTTCATACTGCTTCCATTCTCTACATTTACTTTATTTCTTATTTCCCTTTTCTATTATAATCAAATTATTGTCTCCTCTTTCAAAAGTCGCTTTCTTCTCTGCCATTTTTATATTCAACGTTTGACTTGACTCCTCTGTCTACATATAACCTTTCTTGACTCCACTATCTACATATAAACTTTCTTGACTCTTCTGTCTACATATAACCTTTCTTGACTCCACTATCTACATATAAACTTTCTTGACTCCTCTATCTACACATAACCTTTCTTGACTCCTCTATCTACATATACTTTTCTTGACTCCAATATCTACATTAACTTTTCTTGACTCCACTATCTGCATATAACCTTTCTTGACTCCTCTATCTACATATAACTTTCTTGACACCTCTATCTACACATAACCTTTCTTGACTCCTCTATCTACATATAACCTTTCTTGACTCCTCTATCTACATATAACCTTTCTTGACTCCTCTATCTACATATACTTTTCTTGACTCCAATATCTACATTAACTTTTCTTGACTCCACAATCTGCATATAACCTTTCTTGACTCCTCTATCTACATATAACTTTCTTGACACCTAAATCTACATATAAATTTCTTGACTCACGTATCTACACGTAACTTTCTTGCCTCCTCTATCTATATATAACTTTCTTGCCTCCTCTCTCTATATATAACATTTATCGCCTCCTCTATCTACTTCTCCTCTTCTCTGCCTACTTATAACCTTTCTTATCTCCTCTATATAACGTCTCCTTTATCTACAAACAACATGCCTCGTCTCCTTCATCTACCTATAACTGGTACTGTCTCCTCTATATACTTATAACCTTTATTACCTTTTTTATCTACTTATAACCTTTCTTGTCTCCGCTACCTACATATAACATTTCTTCTTTTCTCTTTGAGAACCACTGGCCTAAATAAGTTTCTTCCTGTTTTTGTAGAGCGAAACCCACAACTAAAGGATAGGATAGGACAACAGATAAATATGTGAAGCCAGTGGCGTAACTAGGGTTGATGGCATCCGGGACAAATTTTAAATAATGGTGCCTTGTCTCCTCTATCTACATATAATATTTCTTTTCTTCTCTATCTATACATAACCTGTCTCTTCTCTTCTATCTACACATAACTTGTCTCTTCTCCATGTGACGAAATTGACGGCCTCTATGGATCTTTGGTTCTCCACGGCAGTATCGGTACATTTGTGGTACTGATTTTTATTATGTGCTGTCAATTACTTGTCTGTCTTTCTTTCTTTCTTTTTCTGCTAAGTAGCAGATATTTGATTTTTATCAAATCACCCTGTAGGTGATAAATATCACATTTGCAAGGAGCACCTGATATAATATGTCACATTTGCTGGGCGCTACCCAGATTGTTGTTACAGGCGTGGCAGATTAACACGTACATCGGCCAGCGCTATCGGCTTAAATCACCGATAAGACACGGAGTTTGCGTACTCATAGGACAGATAACTAGATTACTGTCTGTGTGACACATGTGGGCAGACAAGTGTGATATAATCACGTCCGGTCACTTGGTTAAAAGTAATCATGGATTTATTATATTTTAGACAATATGAGTCTACAAATGTGTTGGTGAGAGTGTATGCAAGACATCATATTACCATATATGGGAGACGTGACCTTTTGCAAACTTTTTCCATGTAGGAAATATTTTGAAAGTGCCACACCCGACCTATTTGAAATGATTGGATCTTTCTGATTAGATTCATAACAACATTGAGGGAGAATATAGGCTGACCATTTCGCAGTTTTAACTCACTGTGATTTTCAAGCTCGCCAACACATCAGACCTCGTCAGAGGGAAGAATAGATTCATAATTCCTATTTGTTAACCGGACCTTTTATTGGAGAACCAGATAAGACTTTAAAAAGCACAGGCAACCTCTTTCAAATTTTAATAAGGAATCCCGGGACTAGGAAACTGAAGAAACACGGAGTCAGAGGGGAATCTAGTGTAAAATTAAAGACATCCTAGACACGTGTAAGAGGCCTAACCCAGTGCCTTAACTTATTCATCTGAGCAAAAAGTATGTAGCCAAGATTGGCGTAAGTAGTGTATTTTCATTCTGTTTTATTACTAACATGTCTTCTTCCTCGGTCGCTTTCAGATTTCCACATTTATGACTCTTCTTCTTCTTCTTGCGATCGCATCTTTGATGTTTACACCGTCAGACGAGTTCGCATGATGAATTCGACTGTTGTTTGAAGTTCCTCTTTAGCTCCATATAGCTTTAAGTTTAGTGTTGAGTCATTGGGCCAGTATATCTTTCTTAACTGGTCATACAGAGGACAATCCTGTAGAACATGCTCAGCAGTTTGTTCGTTATTTATGACTCTAATAAAGGCAGTAGTCAACTCAAGGTGCTATTGGATGTCAAAGTCATTTGGGGCTGGCAACCTCAGTATCTAGAATGCTAATTGATGAACCACCACTGCACGGGCTGGTGATTGCTTTATAGATAGTTTCGTAAAGAGAACTAAAAGTAGTTCCAGGTTCCCTATGGAGCAGGGAGGGAAAGATGAAAGAAATGATGTACATTCTAAGAATAATACTTGCATTTTCAAAGCAGTGTAAATGTCCCTATAAATATATTCACTTCAAAATTAATGTAAGTTTTCAAGCTTTAAACCAGTGTAAATGTCTATGTGAAAATATTCATTTTAATTAATAGAAGTTTCAAACTTTTCAACAAGTGTAAATGTAAATGAAACATAAATGAATTTATATTGTGAACACTTTTCAAACAGTGGAGATGTAAATGTAAAACATATTATGTCTGTACGTTTAACCTTTTCATTTAAATGTAATGTAAAGCTAAAGTTTAAATATAAAGGAAGTTTTATCCCGAGGGATTAAATTTAATTCTCATCGAGGGTAAATTCTGACATGGGATAGTAGAATAGAAGAGGGGGGCACATAACTGTGTCGGAAAACGTCATACTCAGAAGAGCGTTTCGTTTCTATTTCTATTACCAGTTATTGGTGGTACCAGCAGAAAGTACTATCTCTGGAACCAAGTGAAGGTAGAAGTGGACAGACGTTTTGCGAGACGCCATCATAAGTGGGTCTTATAGACAGACGCAGAACCAACTTAGCCGTTATTCCTTGACGTTCTGGGAACGTGCGGCGCCTGAACTTTGACCAGAGACGAGCGCGAGCAGAGTGAAAGAAACTAACCCAGCGGGAGAAGAAACTACCATTGGCAGCTAAGTGAAAATATCAGCTGCCAAAAGTGACCTCCTTTATTCAGTTAAATTCCATTCAAATGATGAAATCCTTTTCATAAAGATTCAAATTATTTCTTTTAAACTGTTAAACTTAAAGTGATTATTAAATTTTGTTATTTGTAATGTTACAAATTTAACTTCGATTTAATCCTTTTAAATGTACTACATGTGTGTCTCAGTCAAAGTTACTTAACACACACTCTAAACAGAGCTTTATATACAGTATAATAATAATTCCACTGATTAAATCAGGGGTGGGGGCTTAACGAGCTAGAATAACCATTGCTTAAATTCTTCATAAAAGTGTCGGCAGATAACGGAATTAACGTGCTTTGCTACAGCCAACATTGTTTTCGCTTATCTGAATATCTTGTGAAGATTCCCATGTGATAGAAGCTTTACTGCTCTTCCATCTACATTTCTGCCACGAGTAACCTTGTGTAAAGATAGACTCCATTGAAGCCTATTATAGATACTCTTGAGTTTTGGCCGCTGTTGGACCACTACTGCAAAGCAGGGAAGGCAATACCGTCACACTCCTCTATCTAAATATACCCTTTCTTGACTCATCTATCTACACATAACTTGTCTCTTCTCCTCTATCTACACATAACTTGTCTCTTCTCCTCTATCTAAATATACACTTTCTTGATTCCTCTATCTACACATAACTTGTCTCTTCTCCTCTATCTACAGATAATGTCTCTTCTCCTCTATCTAAATATACACTTTCTTGATTCCTCTATCTACACATAACATGTCTATTCTTCTCTATCTACAAATTACTTGTCTCTTCTCCCTATCTAAATATACACTTTCTTGACTCATCTATCTACACATAACCTATCTCTTCTCCTCTGTCTACACATAACTTGTCTCTTCTCCCCTATATAAATATACACTTTCTTGATTCGTCTATCTACACATAACCTATCTCTTCTCCTCTGTCTACACATAACTTGTCTCTTCTTCTCTATCTAAATATACACTTTCTTGACTCTTCTATCTACACATAACCTGCCTCTTCTCCTCTATCTGCACATTATCTGTCTCTTTTACTCTATCTCATATACACTTTCTTATATTACACTATCTAAATATAAACTTTCTTATATTACACTATCTAAATATACACTTTCTTGACTCCTCTATCTACATATTACCTGTCTTGTCCTCTCCTTCAGCAAGTAACCTTTTCTGGTCTCCTCTTTAATCCAAGCTCGGTCTGGCTCTAGTCTCACGCCATTAGCAGGTGGCCGACTTTCTGTTTTCTCTATTAGAATCGAACTTCCCCCATATGACGTAAAGGACAATGCATGCTGAGTACCAAGGGTGTTGTGTGTAATGGCGGTCAAATTCTGCCGTTTCTTGATATTTATATAGCGTGACCGATCCCTTCTCATAAGAAGTTATATGGAAGATGCACTGAAGCTTCAGACAGAAAATCTGCATCTATCCATCATATACGTGGATATTGAACATCTATTTAGTCTCATATACGTGGAAATTGAACATCTATTTAGTCTCATATACGCGGAGATTGAACATCTATCTTGTCTCATATACGTGGAAATTGAACATCTATTTAGTCTCATATACGTGGAAATTGAACATCTATTTAGTCTCACATACGTGGAAATTGAACATCTATCTTGTCTCATATAGGTGGAAATTGAACATCTATCTTGTCTCATATAGGTGGAAATTGAACATCTATTTAGTCTCATATACGTGGAAATTGAACATCTATTTAGTCTCATATACGTGGAAATTGAACATCTATCTTGTCTCATATACGTGGAAATTGAACATCTATTTAGTCTCATATACGCGGAGATTGAACATCTATCTTGTCTCATATATGTGGAAATTGAACATCTATTTAGTCTCATATACGTGGAAATTGAACATCTATTTAGTCTCATATACGTGGAAATTGAACATCTATCTTGTCTCATATAGGTGGAAATTGAACATCTATCTTGTCTCATATAGGTGGAAATTGAACATCTATCTTGTCTCACATAGGTGGAAATTCAATTTCTATCTTGTCTCATATACGAGGAAATTCAACTTCTATCTTGTCTCATATACGAGGAAATTCAACTTCTATCTTGTCTCATATACGAGGAAATTCATCATCATCATCATCATGACTTTGTAACGGAATATGGAGTTACCACTGCAGCCGTTCCGCCGTAACCAGGCACAAAGTAGTTACAAGCTCTTGTTGTGGTGGTTTATCTGGCAACTTATTTGACATAACGAGGTTGCCAGCTTGTCATGCTAAATCTGGTATTAGTGGCCACTCAACGACATTATTTCTGTTGTGTGGCATTATTTCTGTTGTGTGGCATTAGTTCTGTTGTGTGGCATTAGTTCTGTTGTGTGACATTAGTCCTGTTGTCTGGCATTAGTCCTATTCTTTCTGTTTTGTCTCTTCACAGACCCCCCGGGAACTACACGGGGCTTGCGGAAATTGAACATTGCAAACCACAGAATATTTATTTCGTCTCTAATATGTGAAAATTATACATCTACAGGTAGTCCTCGACTAACGAATGGGTTCCGTTCTGACGACTCCGTGGCAAGACGAAGCGGTGGTGAGTCGCGTATATCGTAAGTCGAGGACTACTTGGTATTGACAATCACTTCTGTAGACATTACACATGAATCTAGTGTTATTTAAAACACACGTGTAATTCGGGTTCCATAGATTGTCCATGTTCTTGAATAACTTGTGTTTTAAAAACATCAACAAAACAGAAACCAAGACAACTAGCAAGATAATAGAACAGTTAAGATATCGATATTGAGGTTTTAACATTAAGTCGTTGCGTTCAAGTACCCAGGAAGCTCCAGCTCTTCCAATAATAGGACCTAGAAATTAGAAAACGAAACAAAATTAGACCACAAAAGGGATATACGAATGCACAGAGCTGATATTGTTAAATGCCAACCGACACCACTTCTTAAACATTATCATAGCTTTGTGGGAGCAAACATGGCAGATGATCAATACGATCTCCATACATACACTGTGCTTTCACAACGAAACATAAACATTACTAAAAAAATACAAAAACAAACGATCAAAAAGGAAGATAAGAAATTTAAAACAAAATAACACTCAAGTGCTATTGATCGAACAATTTCTTACGTCAAATGTATTGAGCAGCAGTGAAGTAATTTGATAAAACGTCTAGTCAGAAAAAAATGACCTATATCCAAGATAAATAACCGGAACGTAGATAACGAGAATAATTATTAAAAAAAAAAACAGATAGTTGGATGGATGGAGAGGCTGCCGTTTTCAGAAAGAGAGGATGCACCATCATTCACGGTGCACGAACATTTTCCAATAATGACACTGTATATATTACAACGCTAATGCTAAGGCAGGACACACCAAGGGGGCAAACAAAATAAATGTATGCTAATATGTGGTATCTTTAATACATAAACTATACGCCTATCTTGCCAAATTTACTGACGGTTTATCATTTATCTTGTTTCACATATCAATAATTATTGGAGCCGCGCTGGTGTAATGGTTACCACACTGCGCTGGCGATCGGGTGATCCAGGTTCGAGCCCTGGCGAGGACATTTGAAGTTGTGTCGTCGACCGGGACTTGGACTGGATTAATTCGAGCCCTGGCGAAGACATTTGAAGGAGTGTCGTCGACCAGGGACTGGAATAACCTGAACGGCTCCTGAGCCGACCCAGCTGTAATCGGTAGCTCCGAAATCGGCGAGTATCTACCTGAATGGCGAGAGAACACATGTCATTGTACAGGGAAATGTGGATACTCACGTAAAATCAGTCTCAGGTTATAGACATATTAACCGGAGATTTCGCCTCGAGTAAAAGCGGGCGCACGATAAAAAAAATAAAAAATAATTATTCATCATGGGGGAACTTGTACAGAAATTAATTATACATCCCTTGTGTTCCAACTGAAGTTTGGTGTTTCGTTATTTAGGCCTGACGTTTCTGTAAGATGGGGTAGCCGGACACATGCCCAACCCTCATTAAACGCCTTTTACGAATTGCTTTGGTATGTTCCGGTGTTACTAGTCTTTTCTTCCCTTTCGGGTCCCGGTAACATACAGGCGTTCCAATATTATGAGAATGAATACAGGACATCACTGAAATACCCGAAGAAACACCTTACAAGATTATTCACAAGATGTACAGGATGCCCAATAATTATTCACCGGATTATGAAGTTCAGTAGCCTTGAGTAGAAACGATTGTTATGGAAACATTATTGTGAATTATACAAGCCCAATAATTGTATTAATATTTTTATTAATGTGACAAATAAAATTCATTAGATTAAGGCTACAAATGCAGTATAATGTTTTAGTAACACTCGTATCTTCTTCTTTGATCCTTAGCCGCCGACTGTCAAAGCAGTCATTGGCCATCACGCCTGGTGGCGTCTTGTAAGGCAGCAACAAAATGCTTCCACTTTGTTCGGTCAGCGGCCATGCTTCGTACAGTGCCCTAGCCCTGGTTCATTCTTTGCATCTCGCCTCCACAGTTCTCCTCCAAGTTGTTTTTTGGTCGGCTTCTCTGCCGCTTCCCTTCGGGGGTCCATAGCATAGCTGTTCTTGTGATAGCATCGGGGTCTCTTCTGAAGACTTGGCCTACCCAACTCCAGCGTCTGCCAGCTATGATGGTGTGCATGCCCTCTTGGTTACTCCGAGTAAGTAGTTCTTGGTTAGTGACAGTATTCAGCCAAACGTAATTAAACTTCATAATCCTGTGAATAATTCTCGGGCACCCTGTGTAATTAAACATATCTCTTGGCAGCAATATAGACAAAGTTGGAGGGGCAGACAGTGATATCAAAATGAGAAGCTTTTATTGCATTCGGAAATATAACTGAAATAAAAAGAAATAATGACGAACAAAAGAAATCAGAAATTTCAACTCTAACGTCCAACCAGTCTTCTGTATGTCTCTGACATATGGAGAACAACAAAAACAACAACCAACAGGTTACGGACTTTCATAAATTGAACTTGCGTAGAAGAGGAGAAGGATTGAAATGGACACAAGATCACCAATGTGGAGCTGATGACAAGAACTAGATAAGTGTCAATGGAACCAGGGTTGAGAATAAGACGTTGACGATAGATAGCACACATACTGAGGAAACCTGTTGATAGTATAACAAGACAGTCCTTTAATCGGGAATCCTCAGCGAAAGAGAGGAAAAAAGGTAGACCGAGAAAACACATGGAGAAGGGGAGACAGAAATGAACGGGGTAAAGAAGACATACAGAGACCTTAACCGGATGACACAGGTCAGGAGTATTTAGCCCACTTTTTTAAGGCTTATACTACTACGGGAGCTGGAGGGTATGCATGACTATGTTCCAGTAATACAGAAACTGTACATGTAAAATGTTTTCCTACTACGGAAATTTTACATCTGTATTTTGTTTAAATAAAATAGATTTCACCTGTGGCAAAACATGCTGAGAACCAAGCATTGCACACTAGACTTGCATGAGTTGCTTGGGCCTCAGACGTAACTCTGGCTTTTACCTGATTGGTTGCAAGCAGGAGAATCTCACTATGGACCCCATGTTAGAAAGGGGGGAGCTGAGAAGTGGCTCTGTATAGAACGTGACAATTCCTTGGGAGAGATCAGAACCAGAGCATACTATTTTAACTGCAAATATCTGGATACCCCCTTGGATGGCGAGGAATGCACACTAAGCTATACGCGTCTTCCTCCAAGCTTGGGACCAGATGTGATGATCATTTAAATACAAGCCAGGCTGGAGAAACTGGAGTCATGATTTCAACTCAACGCGTTTCGGGGTTGCAGAAAAACCACTGGAAAAGCCTAGATTTACAGTGTCTTCAACGTAATATTGGCTGCAAACGAGCGAAAAGCAGCCCTAGTTATACGACAACAAATATCCATCATTTTTCACTAACAAGGACGCTATTTACATATCTTGATACACTGTATGTAAACTATACGTCTGTTGTAAACTATTTAGACAGACATTGTAAAGCTCTATCTTGAGACACGTACATGGGGCAATTATACCTCTATCTCAGCACGCATCAATGGAATCTATATTTGTCTTTGTGACCAATATTCCCTCTACATTTTTACTGGCATTCACAACATTTTCCTTATACAATATTTTATGCATTTTAAAATGTATGTACTAGACTTAAAATATATAAACTTATTTAAAGTATCCGACGCAATTAACAGTTGATACAATCTCGAATTCTGAAAATGAATTTATGACATTTTGATTAACTCATTTTGTATTGTCTATAAATTCATATAATTCATCCCATTGTTCTGTATTTACTCTTTAACATTGTGCTTCATTTATTATAGCTACATTGTTTTTGGGCGTCAATTATTATAGCTACATGGTTTTTGGGCGTCATTTATTATAGCTACATGGTTTATGGTCGTCATTTATTATAGCTTCATGGTTTTGGGGCGTCATTTATTATAGCTAAATGGTTTTTGGGCGTCATTTATTATAGCTACATGGTTTTTGGGCGTCATTTATTATAGCTACATGGTTTTTGGGCGTCATTTATTATAGCTACATGGTTTTTGGGCGTCATTTATTATAGCTACATGGTTTTTGGGCGTCATTTATTATAGCTACATGGTTTTTGGGCGTCATTTGTTATAGCTATATGGTTTTTCGGCGTCATTTATTATAGCTCCATGATTTTTGGGCTTCATTTATTATAGCTACATGGTTTTGGGGCGTCATTTATTATAGCTACATGGTTTTTGGGCGTCAATTATTATAGCTACATAGTTTTTGGGCGTCATTTATTATAGCTACATGGTTTTTGGGCGTCATTTATTATAGCTACATGGTTTTTGGGCGTCATTTATTTTAGCTAAATGGTTTTTGGGCGTCATTTATTATAGCTACATGGTTTTTGGGCGTCATTTATTATAACTACATGGTTTTTGGGCGTCATTTATTATAGCTACATGGTTTTTGGGCGTCATTTATTATAGCTACATGGTTTTCGGGCGTCATTTATTATAGCTACATGGTTTTTGGGCGTCATTTATTACAGCTACATGGTTTTTGGCCGTCATTTATTACAGCTACATGGTTTTTGGGCGTCATTTATTACAGCTACATGATTTTTGGGCGTCATTTATTACAGCTACATGGTTTTTGGGCGTCATTTATTACAGCTACATGGTTTTTGGGCGTCATTTATTATAGCTACATGGTTTTTGGGCGTCATTTATTACAGCTACATGGTTTTTGGGCGTCATTTATTACAGCTACATGGTTTTTGGGCGTCATTTATTATAGCTACATTGTTTTGGGGCGTCATTTATTACAGCTACATGGTTTTTGGGCGTCATGTATTACAGCTACATGGTTTTTGGGCGTTTTTTATTATAGCTACATGGTTTTGGGGCGTCATTTATTACAGCTTCATGGTTTCTGGGCGTCATTTATTACAGCTACATGGTTTTTGGGCGTCATTTATTACAGCTACATGGGTTTTTGGCGTCATTTATTATAGCTACATGGTTTTTGGGCGTCATTTATTATAGCTACATGGTTTTTGTGCGTCATTTATTATAGCTACATGGTTTTTGGGCGTCATTTATTATAGCTACATGGTTTTTGGGCGTCATTTATTATAGCTACATGGTTTTTGGGCGTCATTTATTATAGCTACATGGTTTTTGGGCGTCATTTATTATAGCTACATGGTTTTTGGGCGTCATTTATTATAGCTACATGGTTTTTGGGCGTCATTTGTTATAGCTATATGGTTTTTCGGCGTCATTTTTTATAGCTCCATGATTTTTGGGCGTCATTTATTATAGCTACATGGTTTTGGGGCGTCATTTATTATAGCTACATGGTTTTTGGGCGTCAATTATTATAGCTACATAGTTTTTGGGCGTCATTTATTATAGCTACATGGTTTTTGGGCGTCATTTATTATAGCTACATGGTTTTTGGGCGTCATTTATTTTAGCTAAATGGTTTTTGGGCGTCATTTATTATAGCTACATGGTTTTTGGGCGTCATTTATTATAACTACATGGTTTTTGGGCGTCATTTATTATAGCTACATGGTTTTTGGGCGTCATTTATTATAGCTACATGGTTTTCGGGCGTCATTTATTATAGCTACATGGTTTTTGGGCGTCATTTATTACAGCTACATGGTTTTTGGCCGTCATTTATTACAGCTACATGGTTTTTGGGCGTCATTTATTACAGCTACATGATTTTTGGGCGTCATTTATTACAGCTACATGGTTTTTGGGCGTCATTTATTACAGCTACATGGTTTTTGGGCGTCATTTATTATAGCTACATGGTTTTTGGGCGTCATTTATTACAGCTACATGGTTTTTGGGCGTCATTTATTACAGCTACATGGTTTTTGGGCGTCATTTATTATAGCTACATTGTTTTGGGGCGTCATTTATTACAGCTACATGGTTTTTGGGCGTCATGTATTACAGCTACATGGTTTTTGGGCGTCATTTATTATAGCTACATGGTTTTGGGGCATCATTTATTACAGCTTCATGGTTTCTGGGCGTCATTTATTACAGCTACATGGTTTTTGGGCGTCATTTATTACAGCTACATGGGTTTTTGGCGTCATTTATTATAGCTACATGGTTTTTGGGCGTCATTTATTATAGCTACATGGTTTTTGTGCGTCATTTATTATAGCTACATGGTTTTCGGGCGTCATTTATTATAGCTACATGGTTTTTGGGCGTCATTTATTACAGCTACATGGTTTTTGGCCGTCATTTATTACAGCTACATGGTTTTTGGGCGTCATTTATTACAGCTACATGATTTTTGGGCGTCATTTATTACAGCTACATGGTTTTTGGGCGTCATTTATTACAGCTACATGGTTTTTGGGCGTCATTTATTATAGCTACATGGTTTTTGGGCGTCATTTATTACAGCTACATGGTTTTTGGGCGTCATTTATTACAGCTACATGGTTTTTGGGCGTCATTTATTATAGCTACATTGTTTTGGGGCGTCATTTATTACAGCTACATGGTTTTTGGGCGTCATGTATTACAGCTACATGGTTTTTGGGCGTCATTTATTATAGCTACATTGTTTTGGGGCGTCACTTATTACAGCTTCATGGTTTCTGGGCGTCATTTATTACAGCTACATGGTTTTTGGGCGTCATTTATTACAGCTACATGGGTTTTTGGCGTCATTTATTATAGCTACATGGTTTTTGGGCGTCATTTATTATAGCTACATGGTTTTTGTGCGTCATTTATTATAGCTACATGGTTTTTGGGCGTCATTTATTATAGCTACATGGTTTTTGTGCGTCATTTATTACAGCTACATGGTTTTTGGGCGTCATTTATTTTAGCTACATGGTTTTTGGGCGTCATTTATTATAGCTTCATGGTTTTTGGGCGTCATTTATTATAGCTACATGTTTTTTGGGCGTCCGATTGACTAAGTGGTTAGAGCGCTGGTCTCTCGCGGCACAGGTGCCGGCTTCGAGTCACGGTACCGATACGCTCCAGTCTACTCAGCTGTAAATTTGTACTTGATTCTGCTCAATGAGTTAGGGACGGAAAAAGCAGCGAGGAAGGAAACTGGTCAAGCCTCCTCCTGATGCTGGACCTAGTGTAATGAAGTCTCTAACACTTCACTCCCCTGTGGCAGTATCTGTAGTGGGACTACCTTTACCTGTTTACATGGTTATTATTCCAATGCTCCTTGATAAATGCACTTTTGTTGACCGGTTTTTTTTGCCACAGCTACTTTATATTGACTGCCCTTGAGCCTTGTATATTGTCACAGCTAACGCACGTCGCACATGATGTTGCAGTCCCTTAAAATCGAAAGGACGTGTCTGTGAGTATCAGAGGAATGCGTCATATGTACATATTTTCTCTTCTGACACAGCTTGTTATTACTTCCGTCTTCTATCACAATTGGAATGAAGTGTTTCATACAGACTGGTTCCATTACACAATTTAGGCGGATGAAGACAATGCTGCAACATTATGGTTCAATGCTCCAATTTTCAATAGTAAGCTGTGCCGCGACATTGCGTCGATAGAGTTTACGTTGTGGCAGTGTTTGCGCAGCTAATTTTGTATTTGGAGATTGATATTACTGACGCTTTCATTTTTAGGTGCCAGAATCGCTCGTTCGTTAGGCTATTTATGGTTTCTAAAGTTGCTGCAAATGTCCAGAAAAACGTTTTGTTATTTTCAAATTGGCGAGACCACTTGGCAAAGATGTAATGGAAATGAAACCATATTAGTTGGTGGAGATTGACCGAGTCACAACAGCTGATGAGTAATGTCCAGTTCAGTCTTATCTCCGAGTTAGTATCTCGCATACTGATGGTCAATCCCATTTTCTGACAGTATCTGTAAAGGGGTGATACTTTAAGGTAAGCGTCCACTGGTGTTGATTGTGGAATGACAAGTAATGTTAGCCCAAAGTCATCTACAATCATAAACACAGCCTAATGGCTTACAGAAGTCTTGAAATATTTTGAACATACTCTTTCAGGTATTTGTAATGAGGTGGTCTTACTCTTACTTCCTCTGTTACTTTTTTCATCATCGTTCTCGTTTTATTTCTCCCCGTTTTTGCTCTTTCATTATTCTTTAACGTGATCGTTCCTAATGTGACAGCGCCATTCTTGTCATTCTCTTCTTTGTGCCACGGCCTAGCGTTTTAACCGCCATTGTTAGTCAGGATCTAAGAACAGATAATTAGTCATGTCGGCTGACGGAATAGTAGCCAATCCAAGAGAAGTACGCTAAACTGCCCGGATGTTAACCGCGCAAGGCCTGGCCTATGTACATTCTTCTGTCATTTTCCTTTGCAAGACGCAGAGAGAGAAGTCGCCGAACCAGAGTTGAAATCTGAAGTTGCCTTGGACAAGTGAGTCAATTTAGATAGAATATTGTTCCTTAACATTTTGAAGTCCTTATAGTGTTAGAAAGAGTATAGGACTATAAGTACACTATTTATTTGGTGTTGTGTTTAAATAATTACATGATCAAGTTCAGTTACTTAATGCGTCAGTGTAGGAAGTGAATTCATCTACTTAAGCCGTGTGTTGCACGACGCAAATTCCTTCAATCGAGCTTCTTATCTCGAAACACACTTGTTACCAGAAGATCATTTCATGAAAAGCTCCAGACTAATCAGGACCTTTTCAAGATCAGAAAGCAGTCAGTTTCCTGAGACATATGTCAACAGTTTGTCGACGCTAGAGAGATTTCCAAGCGTTGAGTTACTTAATGTCTTACACGTTCTCACTATTACACGTGCAAGAGTTTCAGTAATAAGTACCCGCTTTGGAGATAAACAACAGTGTGTACTTGTGTATAAACATAAAGTGGAGGAAATTTGAAAGACTTACTGACAGTGTAGATTTGTCATCAGTGTGGCAACACTTAATATATCCTATCATCATTTACCTAGTTTCACTATCATTTTTAGTTACCTACATGTTTAAATTTCGTCTGTGAATTTTCTTTCCCAATCGTCTTATTTACTTTCTATTAAACCTATAAAGTATATATATATATAACAAATAAACCTGTAACTGTGTTGATAATTAATTCGTTATGTAGTAGTATCACTCATGCTCTCTGTGTTAAGTTTTTACCTAGAGGCAAAATCCTACATTTCGGAAGTTGGGAGCTGTTTCTTTATCGAGACTACAGGGAAAGAAGTTAATGTTGTAGGGATTCAGAAGACGCTTCATTAGAAGACACTTATTATCACCTTCGTCGATTTTCAAAAAGCCTTTGATAGTCTACACCGCCCATCATTGTGGAAGATACTTACAATCTATGGTTTTCCAACAAAATATGTGAATATAATCAAAGCGCTATATGACAATGCAAGATGTTGTGTGTTAGAAAACAAATAAAGGGAATACAGAATGGTTTACAGTAGAAACAGGGGTGAAACAAGGCTGTATTATGTCACCACTACTTTTTGGAATAGCTATTGATTGGGTTATGAGAAACTATACCCACAATGAACAATTAGGTATAAAATGGACAAATGGAAAATTCCTGGGGGACCTGGATTTCGCAGATGATGTAGCATTCTTAAGTTCAACACCAAGACAATCCCAAGAAGCAATAAATAATTTGTGTCATCTCTCGGTTAAAATTGGTCTCCAAATAAATGCCTCTAAAACTAAAGCTATGAACTTTTCTAACGAGACCTTTGATATCATCTTGAACGGGGAAAAACTACAGAAAGTTGAAAGTTTCAATTATTTAGGCAGTAAAATGACTCAGGATGGTGACACAACAGAGAAATCCATACTAGAATTGCTTTGGCAGCTAGCGCCTTCAATAGATTATCTAACATTTGGAAATTACGATATTTGAATATACATACCAAGCTTCGTCTGTTTAATTCAAATGTTATCTCAGTGTTAACATACGGCTGTGAGAGTTGGAAAATAACAAAATCATTGGAGAACAAGCTGAATACATTCGAGAACAAATGTCTTAGAAAACTCATGAACATCAGTTGGAAAGAATTCAAGACTAATCGACAAATAAGAGAAGACTCTAGGCAGAAATATGTCTCCGACTATATAAGGAAAAGACGATGGTCATATATCGGTCATGTCTACGAATGCAAAACAACAGAATACCACTACAGGCGCTCACTTGGGTTCCTGAGGGTAAGCGGAAAAAAAGGAAGACCAAAAGAAACACTCAGAAGAACAATAATAAGAGAAGGAAGAACGTTGGGCCTAAATAATGTGCAAGAGCTAAGAGGAGTGGCGTCACAACGAACAACCTGGAGAGCACTGGTTTCTGCCTTATGCGCCGTGTTGGCGCTTAAAGAATTTATTATTATTATTTATTATTTAGTAGAAAGAATTCGCCTTCTCTTCTTCTTGTCCGTATCTCGACTCTGTCTCTTTCTTTCTTAACGAGCCAATTTCTGGAAACTTTGTTGACAACATTCCATAGGCCATTCCCATCACACAGGTGGTGCCCGCCCACTATAACTGTACGACAGTATTCCAGAGACTTTCAGTATTATACATTTCATTTAGCGGTATATACCATCAAATGTTTTCACCAAGTTCATACAGTTGATGTAGTGAAGTATTTATCAGTCATTTTACTGCTTTATTGCGATTATAAGTGACACTGTCTGATCTCTATGTGCTCTTTCTGTTCAAAATCATGTTTTTCATCTGTGAGTTTTCCATCTAAATCTGAGTTTATATGGTTTAGCATCGCTCTGGTTAAGTGTTTTCAGGCATTACCAGAAGTGTTGTAAATCATCAGTAGCTGCGTACGATCAAGTTGCATTTGTTGTGTTTAATAAAGTAACCTTTATTTCAGCTCTTTACTACACCCTCTTGTTCACAGATTTTCTTGATTTCGAGGAGTGCATGTTTGTAGTGGATAAAATATCTACGTTCCCTGTTTGAAGGGAAAACTGAGGAGAGGGAGTGTGTGGAGGTGCTATCTGGTCCTCCAGATACATTTTCAGCAGTTTTAGTCGTTGTGTGATCTCATTTTTTAAGTAGATTTGTGCTTGCATTCAGGGTTTCATGAGTTGGGTCTGTGATTGTTTCTTGAATCGACTGGTTCCTTGCTTATAATTTCATTAAATTATTCCACTTATCTGGATCGCTGTTTTGCTTCATTGTTCTTGTTTTGTCTTCTCATGCCTCTCGTTGTCATATCTAGTTTTTTGCTGTTTCTTTAAACTGGTTATAGCGATATTGTAGAGTCTTCATGTCTCGGTTTTTTAGCTTCCTCTGCTTCATCTGTCAGTCTTTCAGTGTTTTTCATTTATCTTCTCTGTCGTTGTTTTTTTTTTTTCACATTCTAAATATTCTGTGTGATCCAATTTTATTTTATATATTTCCTTTGCCAAGAACCTATTTACGCGTGTTCTAAAATGTGCCCTGAATAAGCGACCAATGATTATCCATAGTTTGCTTAATAAATCTGCCTATGCTTTAAATCTGTTTCTTATAACGAGGTTGAACCTAATCCTGGTGTCTCTAATTACTAGGTTTTGTGTTTTGTATTTGTGACTTGTTCTCCTTGCTTTTAAAGCTTCCAGTTTTATTTGTTGGGTCACTAGGAGAAGGTACCGATGGAATCTACTCTCTGCTCTTCTTTTTCCGCTAACATTCTGTAGACAGCGTCTCCATTTCCTTTCGAATTGTTAATTTGACTCTGTGTGTGTCCACCCGGGGAGCTCATGTGGTCTGGTATGTTTTTGTGTGAAAAGATGGTTTCCATGACCAATCTGTTGAAACCAAGAAGCTGCCAAACGGTTCCCTCATTTGCCGTTGTTTCATGTGCCATTCTTCGCTATAATAAATTCATACTTGCTACTGTATCCCCTAAGGATCTCATTAAATTTATATTTGCATTTATATATACATGACGTTTTCAATGTTCAGTCTTGGTGCATTATCTAATGCTCCCTGACACTTATCAAAGAACCCATATCTAGCAATATCATCTGCATTGGTGACGCGTCATGGTGAGCTTCGTCCTTTTCATCAGAAACTTGCTGTAATTATTATGGGTGGCATTGCTTCATATTATATCAGATCTTTCCTTGCTTGCAGCTTATAGTGACATCATAAAGCTAACTGTCTCTGTGTGTCAATGGCTTCATCTTTTATGTCCCTGAAACAAAATATAATTTTGTGTCATATTTCAGAAATGTCTTTCCTTGCTTGCAGCTTATAGTGACATCATAAAGCTAACTGTCTCTGTGTGTCAATGGCTTCATCTTTATGTCCTGAACAAAATAAATTTTCTCCGAAAGTTATTGTAATCTGTCTGATAAAGTTGTTAAAGTTGGTTTTTTTATTCCCGTTAATGATATCCACCAAAAGATAGATATAAGTGGATGGAAGCAGACATCATCATCATCATCAGTTGATAAGATCTCTATGGTGTTGTTTGCTCCACTGTAGTGTATGGAATGTCAACTTGACCTACGCAGTGGTGTGTAGACATGGACTGAGTGTATAATGTGCGAATGTTAATAAGGGTTCGTGGTGTTGACAAATGTTCTTTTCTCACACTCATGTATGACTGGAAGTCATCGACACCAACGACTGTGTACCTTTTCTAAAGTTTAATTGGACGTACACACTCGACAGCACAGATAGTGACAAATCACAGGTTGGCATAATACATCATGGTACAGTGGATAACTGGTCTTGCAATGTTATGTTACATGGGCACTCATGTGGAATAATAGTATCAAGGACTGTCAGTAGCCAAGCCCTCAGTATCGCCCATACATATATATCATCTGACTTCACTGACTGAGCACGTCAGCTTATAAACAATATTTCAGATGGCTTCTAAACCTAATCTCGTCTAGCGACGATTCTTCAACATAATGTTCAGCACATATTTTTCCATATAATAATATTGAACCGCTAATAACGGGTTCTCATGTGTAGCAGTGATCTCTGGACTAAACAAGCGATAATACGGGCATCCCTTTTCTCTTCTTGAAAGTCACTACATGTTTTGGTTCCAAGATGGCTTCACTCGTGAGCTGTCACTCACGTTTGGATACAGATAATGAATCTGTCCTAAAGTTAGTCATTCATAAAATCTTTCATTGCTCTGTAGATTTGATCATGAACAATTGACTGCATTCTACAGGATATAGTGCTGCTAGGAATCGAAGTCGTTTTCATCGAGTCAAATATATTCTCTTAGACATTCAAATCGTACCTATCGAAAATGGTGGCTTCGTACGAGAGTTCATAAGAGTGTCTATTATTACCTTGGTATCAGAAATATGAAAATGCCATTCCTTGGCAATACGAATAAACACTGGGGCAAAGCATACACGATAGGTCTAGACGACTATCACTTTCCCCACCAATACTGAGATCACTTTTTCCCCGGCGACAAGCCGACATAGAAAACACAGTCCCTATCGGGACGAAGCCAAATCACACCACACTCTAGCGACACATCCGCCGAATAGCCTTTGACCTCTCTAGAGACAACAGAACATATAGTTCGACTTAGATATGTAAAGATATACAGATATAAGACAGACTCGTCCTACTCAGACAAACAATACACATAAATTCAGGCCATAAATATTCTGAAGCAAGAACAATCTATTATTACCCAAACGAAGAATAAATCGCAGAAAACTGGACTCATCCGCGGAGTTCGATCGAAGAGACGGCACAACTTTCAAGGGAAGTAACTCAATAATGACTTTCCCTTAAGCACTAAAAAATTACCTATTTTGTTTACAAAATATTTGCGAACATACCAAGTATACCAATGTATAATATTGTAAGATATCAAAGACTGCACGTAACAGTCTTACCACACCTCCCGGGAAAAAAAAAATGGAACATTTTTTTTTTTTGAAATACATCTAGGAGCAACGTACAATAGGCTCACAACGCATGAATAATGCGCAGATGAAAATATCAGGAATACCTATAACGCCTAATATGAGGCTAAGTCGACTTATGGAGCGACTGGTGAGAATGTGTCTCATAAACTGAGAGAAATTATTTCTCTACAAGTATATTTTTCCAGGAAGGTGTCATCAAAGTATAATACAATTCTGGCAATTACACAATGCCTAAAAAATTCATATCATCATTTCGCATTAGATATCTTAAATTTATGATTTATGAAGAAAAAATCATCAAAGCACAGCGGTGAATAAACATCAATGAACCGCTATGTAGTGATACAATCATTATATTATTAAATTACAAATGTGTATCTATCATGATATAGAAAAGGAACTACTATAGAACTAGACATATCAAGAAGTCTAAGCCCTAATAGTTATGTGGAATCATGTGGGCATCTTGACAGAATGTCTGCCATCACATTATCTGATCCACGAATAGCTCGCACAGAGAAATGAAAAGGTTGAAGAGCAATTGCATATCGAGTAGACCTCGAGCTCTTCAAATTCTTACTCTGTATAGCAGTAAGAGCTTTTTGGTCGGTTTCTACTATGAAATGTGCGCCTAGAAGGAATCTCTGTAGTTTGAGGATCGACCAAACCATAGCTAATAGCTCACGGTCTAAAACCGAATAATTCCTTTCTGCCGCATTAAGTTTTCTGGAAATATACATTACAGGATGCAGAGTTCCAGAGTACTCTTGCATTAGTGCCGCTCCAATCCCAGTGGATGAAGCGTCACTACGAAGAACGAATGTCTTATCTTTAGTGGGTAGCACTAAAATAGGTGGTGTTGAAAACAGTGTTTTAATCTTATCCAGAGAGCATTGGCATTCCTGAGACCAGTGGACCACATTAGGCGAACCTTTCTTTAGAAGTGTTGAGAGAGGTGCCATGATAGAGGATAGATTCTGAATGAATCTGCCATAAAATTGAATAAGACCTAACAGACTTCTCACCTGTTTTTTAGTCTTAGGGATTGAGATGTTAAGTATCTTACTAGTATTATGGTCCTCTGTCTTTAGGAAACCATGACCAACTCGGTGGCCTAGGAAAGAAATTTCGCTAAAACCAATATAGGCTTTAGAGGGTTTCGCTGTCAGGTTGTGCTCACGCAAAGTAGACAGCAATTCATCTAACCCTGAATAGTGATCTTCCCAAGTATCGCTGAAAAGACAGATGTCGTCTAGATATGCAATGACATCTGACCGATAAGATAGGATTCGGCGCATCATGCGTACGAATGTAGCTGGTGCGTTCATAAGACCGAAAGGCATAAAATTCCATTGGAACAAACCTCTAGGTGTTGAAAAAGCCGTGAGAGGTTTGGCGCGTTCAGATAAAGGAACTTGCCAATATCCTTTAGACAAATCAAGTTTAGTGAAAAAATGAGATTTGGAGAGTCGAGTAAGTAGCTCTTCCAGTAAAGGCATAGGTTCGGCATCGAACTTCGTTACTTGATTCAATTTTCGATAGTCAACGCAAAGACGTATGTTATTGTTTTTTTACGAACAATAACCATCGGCGAAGAATATGCAGAGGTGGATGGTTCGATTATTTTCAAATCTATCATCTCATCCAACTCCTTCTCGACCTGTGCTTGAAAATGTATAGGTATAGGATAAGGTCTAACCCTAATAGGAGTATGGTCAGTTAGAACAATGTCATGTTCAATGACATGCGTTTGTCCAGGGATGTCAGTGAGTACATCCTGAAATGTTTGCAACATAGTTGAAACTTGTCGCTGTTCTCCTAGAGACAAATCAGGAGAGACAGTAACGTTCTTCCATGATTCACTAGAATGAAGTGGGATCATTGGAAGAGGAAGATTTACATCTGAAAAACTTGTTTCCTCATCCTGTATCACGGACAGTGATGAGTAATGACCATGTGGTACTGGAGAATTGTCCGTTGCTTGGAAAATGGGTTGCAAATAATCCGGACGTTCATGGAATTCCGTAAGCATATTGATGTGGAAGGTTTTATGCTTCCCATCAATATCGACAATATAGTCGACATCGGAAATTTTCGATATTATATCGTACGGACCTTTCCAAGAAATAAGTAATCTGTTTTCCCTACAAGGTAGTAATACAAATGCTTTGTCACCAGGACAAAGTTGTCGTAAGCATCTCTTCTTATTGGCAAATTGCCTTGCCTTCTGTTTCGCAAATTCAGAAGAAGAAGTTGCTAATTTGCATGCTTCGATAATTTTTTGTCTCAACGCGATGACATATTCGTAGGATGACTTTGTGTCATCGTCAATATTGTCAGATGTAATGAGATCGTGAAGCAACGACATAGGGCCACGCGGACGCGCGCCAAAGACGAGTTCAAAGGGAGAAAATCCTGTATGTTCATTGGGTACCTCTCTGTAAGCGAAGAGGGCCGCAGGTAAAACTCTGTCCCAGTCTTGAGGATGATCCTCAGTTATCTTCCCCAGTAAGTTTTTAAGTGTTCTATTAAGGCGTTCGACCATACCATTAGACATTGGATGGTAGATACTACTTAAAGATCTATCTATCTGCAGAGTAGACATTACTTGAGACATGGTATCTGATATTAGTTGGGTGCCATGGTCTGACAATATCTCTCCGGGGAACCCCAGACGAGAAAATATAAGCCAAAGAGCATCTGCAATATCAGCAGTAGTAATGCTCTTCAGAGGAATAGCCTCTGGCCAACGTGTGCACATATCAACACACGTCAAGATAAACTGATGTCCTCTGGCAGACTTGATCTTAAATGGACCAATTATGTCTATGGCCATTTTTGGGAACGGCCGAATAGGAATGTCCGCCGCCTGAATGAGTGCAGCATGCCGTGGACCTTTGGATTTAACTTCCTGACATACTTTACAAGATCGACAATAAATCCGTATGTCCTTGTTTACCAATGGCCAAAAGAAAGCCGCAAGGACTCTTGACTTAGTACGGGAAAAACCCATGTGTCCAGCACACTGAGAGTCGTGAGCGTGCTGCAAAATTTTAACTCTCAAATTCTTGGGAACCAGGATTTGAGAATGACTTGACGTAATGGAGTCTTGAACCATACGTACAAGTACGCCATTCTTCTTTGTAATCCACGATTTACGACTTGTGTCTTTATTCGGATCACCTTTAGTTGCAAGAATGAAGAATTTCTTCAGAGTGGGATCATCTTCTTGCTGTTTTATAAACGAGTCACGAGAAATTACCAAGGGATTATCTTGGTTATGCACTTCATTATCTTCAGTAGATGAAGTTTGAGGCATATTAAGAGCCTGAGCTCTAGTGACTACAGCGTTAGCAATCTGCATGTTTTGCCTTTCCCACGTGGAATTTTGTTGCGGAGTGCATTCTCTGACTCCGTGAATGCGACCGATGATGAGGTCAGCGATCGGATTCGGAAGAAGACATGCGTGTACATCTCCTGTAAAGAAAGGAGTAGCAATCCTAATGATAGCAGTAGAGTATTTCTCTAATGTGCCGCCAAATGTTACACATTTGACTACTTGTCCAGTGGCACGGGAAGGATCTACGAGTGACTGCCTAACACCAATTGTGGTGCATCCAGAATCAAATAGCACAGAGACTGGATTGTTATTCACTAAACCCTTATGTAAGACAAGAGAACCTCTTCCATCATGCGCGACTGATGCCGGAAGAGCAGGAAGAGGATGGCCACAGCTTAAAGTAGACACTGTGGTTGGCTCAAATAACGTTTTGCATTGGGGGCACTGAGATGCTCTCCCAAAATCAAAAGCGGCACATGCCATATTACTAGCATCATTATTATCTTTACTCTGTTTATAGGCTTCATTGGACTCTTGTTGTGCAGAGTTTGCCTGAAAATGTGGTTTATGTCTTTTGTATTGAGATCTACCTCGGTTATTATCACCTCTGTAGTTATTGTTACCTCTATTGTAACCCCTATTTGGGTTTGAGTCATAGTTCCCTTGGTTACCATTATCATATTCATTATAATGAGTATCTCTGTAATTATGATCTTGTTGACTCCAAGACGGATAACCCTGATAGTTTCTATAATTACTTCCTCTACGGAAATTCCTATAATTATGACCACCCCTGTGTCGAGAGCTATCAGCTCGTCTCCAGTTCTTTGAAGAAGAACCCTGAAATGATTGGTTACCTTGGTTTTGATAACTATTATGGTTACCTTTTTTATCAAATCTGTTTTGAGGTCCCTGAAATCTGTGTGAATAATTGGGATTGTATGGTGTTGCTGAAGCAACTGGCATACTCTCCTTAATCTTAGTGTTGCCAAAAGTCACGTCGGGGTGTGCAGTGACATATTGGGAACAATATTCTTCCATTTCTTTTAGAGATTTGGGTTTACGCTCATGTATAAATTCAAGGAAAGGTTTGTTCACACATGACATAATCTTATCTCTGAGCAACAAATCCATAAGTCCTTCATACGTTTTTTCTTTTTTGGAAAGCTCAATCCAACGATCAACTGTGAGACGTGCCTTTGCAGTGAATTCTGAGAATTCTACACCCGTCTCAGGCACCATCGTTTTAAATAAAAGGCGATAGCCTTCCTCACTTAGCTGATATTTTTTTATCAAAGCCGCCCTAATGACATCATAATTATCCTTATCTGCTTCTCCTACAAGGCATAATCTAGTCAAAGATTCACCTTTCAAGTTTTCTGATAATTGATTAGCGTATTGTGATTTATCCACATTATGTGTACGACAAGAACGTTCAAATCTATCCAGCCAGAATGTAATATCGTCACTGGACTGATTGAACGGTGGAACCTTAACCTTGTAAGTAGAAGGTTTACCATTACCACTAGATGCCTGATTAACATTACTCATACTTGTCAATCTCAATTTCTCTAACTCAAATTCATGTTCTCTTATTGCTTTTTTCTCTTCAGCATCTAATCTTTTTTGTTCAGCCTCCCTGTCTAATCTTTTTTGTTCAGCTTCCCTGTCTAATCTTTTTTGTTCAGCTTCACTGTCTAATCTTTTTTGTTCAGCAGCAGCTTCTCTTTCTAATTTTTTTTGTTCAGCTTCACTGTCTAATCTTTTTTGTTCAGCAGCAGCTTCTCTTTCTAATTTTTTTTGTTCAGCTGCAGCTTCTCTTTCTAATTTTTTTGTTCAGCTTCAAATCTCCTTTCCTCCACCTGCATCTGCAATTTCTTTTGTTCAGCAGCAGCCTCAGCTTCTCTTTCTAATCTTTTCTCTTCTGCCATAGCTCTTCTCTCTTCTGCAGCTAATGCTTTGTCATATTGAGCAACAGCCCATTGTTCTAATTGTTGACCAGTCTTATCAAGGGCTTTCCCTTGTGTAATGAAGTATTCCAATGTAGACATGATGTCTAACAATAATACTAATCACCTGAAATAATAATAATACCACAAGTTCTCAATGACTTGATTAATCAGTATACTATCCCAATATCTGTGGGTCACAAGCCTTTAATAAGGTCTTGTATAATAGTAATAATAATCAGGTACTGGTTTATACCATAATCCAAGTGCAGTGCACAGGCAATTGTGTCTTATGAAATATACCTATATAAAACATATGTCAACCAACAGAATACATAAAGTACAAATAGGACTGACAATACAAGAACGTTTGCAGAAATCAAAATAAATCAAATAGGGAAATCAATGAAAATAATCACTGAATCTGCAAAGAATAACAACACAAATGACGTCACAATATATGAATATAAATTGTGAATAGAACTGAAAGATAGAAAAGGTTAGACCAACAAATTACAAACAAATCAAAACAAAACTAAAGAACAAAGAAATATTACAAAAATAACAATAATTACAGACTTCACAGCTAACACAAAAGCAACAGTTGTCGCAGCAAATTTTCAATCAAGAAAATTGCACCTATAGAAAACGCCCACAACGGACCCTCTATGACGTGGGATATTCTGTTGTGAGGACGCCGCCCAACCTTAAACACAACCCGCTGACATAGAAACTAACATACTATACAAACAAATAACATGTAAACATAAAAATATATAAATTATGTGTATGATAGTATGTGTTGCAAAATAGGCTCAGTTTTACAGTAATGGCAAAGTTATTTTTATGAAAATAAACAAACTGCCACTTTATTCAATTAAACATTCTGGCCTTAAATATTAAAGTTCATATACAGAAAACAAGAAGATCCATCGATGAAAATAGGACTTCTTAGTTCACTAATACTGTCTTCCTGTTAATATTGACAAGAATTGATCCAACTGTTCTGTGAAACTCTGTAATGTCTAATGTAAAAATGTCAACAACGCTGACCTACATACTGCATTCACTTGACAGGTCACGTGACGAAGTGTTGACAAATAGCAAACCAATACTGCAAGTGTGTCGTATCAGCCACAGGAAACGGTCTGGTATCGGTACTCTGTTGACTTCTGAACTTCTGCGAGGTCAAACCCAGAAAGCTGGTCCACCAGTTGATAAGGTTGGATAAAGTTGGTTTTTTTATTCCCGTTAATGATATCCACCAAAAGATAGATATAAGTGGATGGAAGCAGACATCATCATCATCATCATCAGTTGATAAGATCTCTATGGTGTTGTTTGCTCCACTGTAGTGTATGGAATGTCAACTTGACCTACGCAGTGGTGTGTAGACATGGATTGAGTGTATAATGTGCGAATGTTAATAAGGGTTCGTGGTGTTGACAAATGTTCTTTTCTCACACTCATGTATGACTGGAAGTCATCGACACCAACGACTGTGTACCTTTTCTAAAGTTTAATTGGACGTACACACTCGACAGCACAGATAGTGACAAATCACAGGTTGGCATAATACATCATGGTACAGTGGATAAATGGTCTTGCAATGTTATGTTACATGGGCACTCATGTGGAATAATAGTATCAAGGACTGTCAGTAGCCAAGCCCTCAGTATCGCCCATACATATATATCATCTGACTTCACTGACTGAGCACGTCAGCTTATAAACAATATTTCAGATGGCTTCTAAACCTAATCTCGTCTAGCGACGATTCTTCAACATAATGTTCAGCACATATTTTTCCATATAATAATATTGAACCGCTAATAACGGGTTCTCATGTGTAGCAGTGATCTCTGGACTAAACAAGCGATAATACGGGCATCCCTTTTCTCTTCTTGAAAGTCACTACATGTTTTGGTTCCAAGATGGCTTCACTCGTGAGCTGTCACTCACGTTTGGATACAGATAATGAATCTGTCCTAAAGTTAGTCATTCATAAAACCTTTCATTGCTCTGTAGATTTGATCATGAACAATTGACTGCAATCTACAGGATATAGTGCTGCTAGGAATCGAAGTCGTTTTTCATCGAGTCAAATATATTCTCTTAGACATTCAAATCGTACCTATCGAAAATGGTGGCTTCGTACGAGAGTTCATAAGAGTGTCTATTATTACCTTGGTATCAGAAATATGAAAATGCCATTCCTTGGCAATACGAATAAACACTGGGGCAAAGCATACACGATAGGTCTAGACGACTATCACTTTCCCCACCAATACTGAGATCACTTTTTCCCGGCGACAAGCCGACATAGAAAACACAGTCCCTATCGGGACGAAGCCAAATCACACCACACTCTAGCGACACATCCGCCGAATAGCCTTTGACCTCTCTAGAGACAACAGAACATATAGTTCGACTTAGATATGTAAAGATATACAGATATAAGACAGACTCGTCCTACTCAGACAAACAATACACATAAATTCAGGCCATAATATTCTGAAGCAAGAACAATCTATTATTACCCAAACGAAGAATAAATCGCAGAAAAACTGGACTCATCCGCGGACGGCACAACTTTCGATCGACTTTCCCTTAAGAGTTTACAAAATATTTGCGAACATACAACTTTAAATTGGGACTGCATTCACCAGTCACTGAGTAGCTTATCCTAGATTTCCAATTTCATACTTATTGTTCTCACATTCCACGTAGCTATCCTAGATTGTGTCACTATCAGCAGCCCGATTCGTATCTTCCTATATCTGGTTTAATTTCATCAAACTATATCGTACGCCATTCTTAATGTGGATACTCCCAGACTCTAGCTAGTATTATTACCATTTTAGAATCTCTAAAATATTTATATTCTGGGCTATGGTTTTGTATCCTAGCCACCTTCATATACCCGAAGGGCTGTTTGTCCCCTCTAAATCTAGCCTCTCTGCCATGACCTATTCGATTTTGTTAAAGCTGCGGTCAGTGCAAGACTCCCCCGCTAAAAAAAAGGCCTTGACACAAATTAAGCATGCAAGCCGTTCCGCCACTTTAAAGTTGAGCACACTGGACGATGGCTAATACAAAGAGTTAATAAAACAGACTCACGAGCAACACCTAGTATCGACATTAACACTGTCTGACGTTTATAGTACCGACATTAACACTGTCTGACGTCCAGAGCAACACCTAGTATCGACATTAACAATGTCTGACGTCCAGAGCAACACCTAGTATCGACATTAACACTGTCTGACGTCCAGAGCAACACCTAGTATCGACATTAACACTGTCTGACGTCCAGAGCAACACCTAGTATCGACATTAACACTGTCTGACGTCCAGAGCAACACATAGTATCGACATTAACACTGTCTGACGTCCAGAGCAACACCTAGTATCGACATTAACACTGTCTGACGTCCAGTGTTCATACTGCAGAAAATTTAAAAACAAAACAAAACAAAGATAGCGTTCAAGAGGCCACTACGATATGAAATAATTAACCTGGGAAAAGTAAGAGAAGCAATATATAGAGCTTCCGTAGACATACAAAATCTTGATACACAGTTATGTAAAGACAAACAACCAATGGAATTTCTTTAAGATATCAAGGCAGAAACCATTATGAAACAAATGTAAGATCTATTTTTAAAAAGCCAGGATATGTAAAAGACAAGGCGCTGCATTTTCTTCCTCACCAATTCTCCCAATAAGAAAACAAAAAGCAAGAGGAGCTTTCATTGCATTGGGAAACATATGGAGATCAAGTCCAACACGAAAATAAGAATCTTCAACTCAAATGTCAAGTCAGTACTATTGTATGGCTCTGAAACATGGAGAACAACACAGACAACAACCAAAAAAGCTACAGACTTTCTGTGACGTGTACTGGAAAAGAGCCTACAGTAATCTGACAGCTTATTGTGACCTTATAACTGCTCTCTGACTTTCTAGCTAAACATGCATTTTACAAACTGTATTTCTGTAATGTACCATTTTGTCCACGTCTTCTTTTCTTTAAACACTAGCCAACGCTGTGTTTACAATCTTAGTGACCTGTCAGTCATAACAGGAAGCAAATAAGGCTTTGTTTACTTCGTTCTACTCACGCGAGCTCATCTGTCAATCATAATACCTGACAGACAGACAGCACGCGAGAGAGCGACGGCGCAGACTTCTTTAAAGTTTGCTCAGGGGAAATCCAAAATCCCCAATACCCTTTGATCTGGGAACACGGGCATCCTGCAAGGGAACCGCTAGCGAACAGAAAATCTTTTGATGTCGGTCAACGCTCCATACGAGAAACCCTGGAAGACCGAAACACTAAGTCTTTCATCTTGATACCTCTAGCTTCTGAATTTTGTCTCACACAAGAGCGCGAAAATAACGCATTAGAGATCAAGGAAAATGTAACGATATATGTACTAATGTTTCTATAACCCATCTATCAGTCGTCACTCAGAATTTGAGAAGAATCTAGCGCGCAGCCTTAAACCATTTCTTTTGGATTACTGGTTAAAAAGTGATTCGTGGAGATTTTTATTCTGGAATTTCTGGTAAATAGTGCTAAGTGTTAGAAGTGTTTTACTGTGATAGCATTTAAAGTTAAACACTTAAATACTTTAAACATACAGTTAAATACTTCACTTAGACCTATTTTCTTGCAAGTAAGGCGTATTAACTCAAATAACGCGAAGCGATTTCCATAACCAGATATTCAATTAAAATGTTAAACCGTTACCGACCGCTACCTAGCTGAGACGAGAAGGTAATTTCTGATTACAGCGTAGACGGCTAACCAGACCGAACTTAGAGGTGTTAGAAAGACTGATAGGGGGAGGGAAATAAATACTGTTTATATTTCATTTTATAATTATTTTTATTATAGCGTCTATTATTTTTTTTAATGCCATACGACAAATTAACAGATACCGACAATTTACTAGCTACTAAATGAGAAGTCATAATTTGTACGTGGCGCATTGTGAGAAATAAATCATAAATAACACACTGTGCATGTAACTCAGCCATCCACGACAAGGTGCGGAAGAGTCTTCATCGGCTCAATCTGATCCACTTCCGCGGCCAGCGGTGTCTGTGTGTAAGGCGTAGGGAAAAACTCCGTGTATCTTTTAAATTCGTCAGGATTTGACAGAGCGGAGGAGAGACTATCGTATCCCCGTCTATACATATTTATATTTACATAGAGTGGTAGCATTTTCCCATAAAATGTTTCTTATATTTTTAGCAGACCTGATCCAAGTGGACGAACCAGCGGTCTTTTTTCGTTTCCTTTTCCATTTCCATGGTTAAGTGTGTACAAGCAGAGATACTGAACGACTGTAACTGATAATACTGGACTTACCAAATCCAGAATACTATTTTATCAGCCAACATTTGTAACAACCGGATTTTTCCAGATTTTCTAGAAGTGTTCCCCTCTCTTAAAACGGTAAACACCAAGGACCCTCACATATTTAATATTTGTAGTAAACCCTATATATATATATATATATCCAAATAGATGTTCCAGCCGAGCGGGAAACAGGACTGTTTTCCCCGCCCGCCATCAACGCTGCAAGAATTGTCGCAACGAAATTTTTCAGTTGTAGTGCCTGTATCTAGAATCACATTCCCCTGTGCACCCATCGGAGGAACAGTGCTAGTTTTTTTTTAGAACAGTGAAGACACCCCTTTATGACTCATATCGTCACCAGGATTTATCGTGAAAGTAAACTTATTCGGCGTTCACCTCGTTAGTTTGTTTTTTTGTGTGGGATGAACTGGGGTCAATTTGTATCATCGACAGCTGGGATTATACATTAGTCAACAGAACCAGTAGTGATTATGTTCATGGAATAAATGTACCAAGGGATAAAACAGACCCAAGGGAAGAAATACAAATTAGGTAAGAGTGTGAGAGGTGGCCACATGAATGAGAGAGTGTGTGTTAACTTTATTGTTGCTGGAACTTCTCTATTAATCTATCTTTGGTGGTTTGATTTGATTCTGTTTACTTTACTTGGTCTTTTATTGTACCAATATTGTTATTCTGTAAACCTAGTGCTAACCTTCAATATTTGGGTAAATATTTTCTTTGGGTTATTTTTCCTTTATACGGTGAAGGCGAACCATCCTTCATTTTCCTCTATATGTAAATGCTTTTCTTGATATTCTTTGGGTAACTTGATGTTGTAAAACAGTTTAGTGATAATAAACAACAAGAAAACTTAACTTTGTGTGTTGGTCAGACCCATACCCATTTATCCTTAGTTTTTTCACGTTTGTGTGTCATTGTTGTCACATATTGTTGTGTGTGTGTAGAGTAACCTGTTTTTTCATTTGATAAGGGAGGCAAAGACTGTCTTAGAACAAAGTACAGTTGTACGGATAGGCTGGATGAGAGTAACCTACTCACTTCAGAGATATATCTTTCCCTCAACCTACCACCTGTGAAATCTATTTTCTATACATTCTCGTGTATCAGTCAACCTTTACTCTTTACTTAGACTGGGCCCAATAAACCAATTAACCTACCGCACGACTCTTTCATAATTGGGTGCTTGCGTTGAATAGAAGGATTAAAATGGTATGACAAGGTTACCAACGTGGAACTGATGACAAGAACCAGACAAGTGCCAGTTGAACAAGAGATGAGAAGAAGACGATGGCGATGGATAGGAAACACGCTGAGGAAACCTGTTGATAGCATTACAAGGCAATCTTTGTTCTGGAACCCCCAGGGCAAGAGAGGCAGAGGTAGACAAAGAAGCACATGGAGAAGAGAGCTGGAAACAGAGGTGAAAATGATGAGGAGAACGTGGAAAGAACTTGAGATGATGGCACGTGACAGGAGGACTTGGCATGTGTTTGTTGAAGGCCTATACTCCTTTGGGAGTGGATGGTTATGATGATGATGACTAGGGTTTTCTCTGGTAACAAGCGTCTAATACATTTTACCAACAGGACAACGAGGGGAGAGGTTAAGTGACTTGTTGATTATCATTTTAATGGACATTTCAGACATTTTTACATAGACAGTTGCCCATTAGCTATCTCACTTTGAATATTCACATCTAAATATTCATAATTTCTAGGTACTTTTGCATGGGGAGGAACTTCAAAAATAAGCCGGCTGACGGATGCATCTAGGAGATGGACATTTTTCAACAACAGGTGAGGTCAGTTATTTTCAATTTCCATATTTCACAAAGCAGATGTGAGGTCTAACCTGTTTGTTGTTCTATAGAGAAACCTGAAGTCGGGAATAGCTAACATGGAAATCACTCGCAGTATGCATTACAAACACAAAATCTATCTTTGTGAATATTTCAACGTTTCTTCTTTCTGTGGCTTCAGAATCCTTACATATGATAATCCTCAGACTCCGCACGTGCTACACAAGATTGGGATATCATCTAATCAACAAGCTAAAGAAAGGAACTACTGATGAGTGTAACTGTGGCACTAGTAAAATGACTGCTAAACATCTGCTTCAAAGATGCCCAACAAATGAGGAACATAAAAAACAGATATGGCCATTACCACTACCAGTTTCGAGAAGAAAAAAACTCTACGGAGATGCAAATAGCTTGAAGCCGATCACTGCTTTCTTTGAAAATATTCACGTAGACGTCCGAGAGTGTACGAAGAAGAAAATATTCGCGTAGACGTCTGAGAGTGTACGAAGAAGACCAAACATATCCTTCTCTAACATAATTAACATATGTTATATCTTAGCTACGTATTTTCATTAATTTTTACGTTACCTCCACAAGGACCATGGAACTTCTACAAAAGCATATCGAGTTTTCCTGTCAGGTGTCATCAGCTCAAAGTCCGCGCGCGTGTGCATTGGTTTTTTTTTTGGGGGGGGAGGAGGTGTCTTTCTCTACCTCTCCTACCCTAGGGATTCCACAACAAGGACTACCTGGTAACACGTGACCTATCCCATAGCCACATATTTTTCCTCATACAAAATACCCACAATTTCCTTCTGTCATTTATTTTCTCCGGCCAAGATGTGTAACAAATTGTGACCTATACTGCCATAGTAGAGAGGGTACCCATGGCTTCTACCTTCCTGTACATCCAGATGACTGGAAAAGTGAGGACAATAAAGTACTCAACAACACATTTATAAAGTCCTTAGTGGCCCTTTCTCTGACAGAACAATGACTAGAGGGTGATTGAACAGTCACTACTTTATTGTTAAATTTTTATTTCTTCACTTCTCTTCAATTAATTGACACAAAACAAGCGCCAAAATAAAGATAATTAACTGCCGTCTTATTACACAAAATGTTAAATCATATTAATATAAAAATTCAAAATGAGATCCGGTATGTTCAACACATAATTTCATCGCTGGCCACACTTTTTTCTGTCTTTTGTAGCGTCAATTTATTGTTCATTTTAGATAATGTTGTTTTTTCCTGGGACAACAATAAAAACTATAATAAATCAAATATATTCGTAAAACGGCATTATTGCTCATTGTTTTGATATATTTTGTTTTTCAAGTATATTCAATAGATGCATGGCTAAATGTATACACATTTCTCTGAGCTCAGTTTTAATGACATTTTCACTTGTCTTTACAGTTTGCCAATCAATTATATAAACCTTGTCTAAACTGAATGGTGGCCCTTAACTTTTGTCCAGTAGTATATATGAATTTCATTCATTCATAACCCTCCACTCCCAAAGGAGCATAGGCCTTCAACAAACACATGCCAAGTCCTCTTGTCACGTGCCATCATCTCAAGTTCTTTCCATGTTCTCCTCATCATTTTCACCTCTGTTTCCAACTCTCTTCTCCATGTACTTCTTGGTCTTCCTCTGCCTCTCTTGCCCTGGGGGTTCCAGAACAAGGACTGCCTTGTAATGCTATCAACAGGCTTCCTCAGTGTGTGTCCTATCCATCGCCATCGTCTTCTTCTCATCTCTTGTTCCACTGGCACTTGTCCAGTTCTTGTCATCAGTTCCACATTGGTAACCTTGTCATACCATTTTAATCCCTCTATTCTACGCAAGCACCCATTTATGAAAGTCTGTAGCTTTTTGGTTGTTGTCCATATTTGTTGAAGTTTTTTGTGGTTTAAATTTTTTTTTAACAGGATGGGGTAACCGGCCCCATGCCCAACCCTCCTTAGTCGCCTTCTACGACATGCTTGGCAGGGGACAGTGTTACTATTCTTTGCTCCCCTTTCGGGCCCCGGTAACACACGGGTGAGTATATATGAATGCTTTACCTTATTTATGACATGAACTGTATTCAAAACAGTGTAACCATAATCTCATATTCTAGATTTTTCTCGTTTCCTTAATGAATGAAAATGTTGCACAAATAATAAAATAAAAATAAAAAAAGTATATTTATAGCACGCCTTGAGAACGGAAGGTGACATAATTACGTCTGTTGTGTGTGCGACATTTACAATGATTATGCTGAGCTCAATCATTCAGTTGCTCCCACCGGTGCCGTCTGCTTGCAAATCGCCGTATATTTCCCCTGAGACACTAGTGGAATTATGTCTGTCTTTGTCAACTTTTCGTCTTTTCCCATGCAACCTTATAAAGATTCTATCAAAATCGTCATTATCTATAAAATAATAACACTCCGTCTCCGGTATTCTCCAATGTAGTTTCGCGCTCTTTCATTCTATTCCCATCTCCGTTTCTCTCATTCGGTTTCTCATTTTCGTTTTCAATTATGATGCTGTAACAGAAAGTAAGATTTTAAATTTTCATATTTCTGATTACTTCCTCCTACGTAGTTAGGAAAAAAAAAACGAGCATTACACGGGTTGTTATTCGGGGGGGGGGGGGGGGGGGGGAAATTTAATTTCTGGCTGGAACACGCTTTTTTTTTTTTGGTATGTTTGTTTTGGTTTTTTTGGTTCCGTGCAGTAGGAAACTGTCCGCGTGTTTGTTAGTCAGTTGTTGCCATTGATGCTGTTGTTAATGTTTTAATTGATAATGGGGAAACTGCTGAAAAGTCATGCTGTGTGTACTGTTGTAATATTGACTGAATTAATGAATCAAGTAACAAAAAACGGAAGCGACCTGTTTGACCTCTCTTTCTCCCTGACTCACTTTCTCTGATCCTCCATTCACCTACCTCTCACCTCGATCTACGTCAAACAAGGCATGAAGATCAAGTTTTTCCATTGTAAACCGTATTCGCTAATTTGTTCATTTATTTTCTTATGCTTGTGTATATCAAGTTAAATTTACTTTTTGTTCCTCTGAATAGTGGTAGCCTTCACCAGCCGTAACTGACTTTGGGGATGATGCGCCCTTGGAGTGCTAATCCTCAGCTGAGTTTTTCCTGGTGTTCCTTATGACGTCTGCTTTTCTCTTCAAATCCAGCAACTTACGAGATGAAGCTTACCGATTGCGCAAAGTTGTCACCAAGTTGTCACCACGTTATTACTGTTTTATTCCATCTCCACTTCAGCTTATTTTGGTAAAAACGCGTTCAAAGTTTTTGTATTACTTGTTGAAAAGAAGGATATATCTCATTAAAATGACACTTTACATGATGATCCAAACAAAATCGTAACTGTGTGGTACTGGGTAGGATGATAAAGGGAAAGGATCCCATTACATGCCCATTGAGGTATATTGGGAATATGGTGTTAGACCCATATTTTCTTGACCATCGGCACACAAGGGATGATGTGGTCAGCATCAGTGCGGCCGCCTTAACCTTCCCATAGTTGCTGTGGTACCTAATTAATTCATGAGGCTGGGTCGACCCCGGAGCCGTTCGCGGTCTAAAAAATTCCCCCTCAACTGTGATTGAACCAGAACCACCAAGATCGGATGCCAGTGCACTATGTAAGATGATAGATTAAACTATAAGATGTCGATTTATGACATCAAGTCAATTTTGGCCACAAGTGGAGATGGAATAAAGCAGTACTAGAGCGACGAAACAGCGATGTTCCTAATGCGCCCCCCTCAGATAGGGCCAAAAGAAGCTCTCACAAAAAGAGAAGAGAAAAAAAAACAGCTGAGGGATGTGACGTATAATGGAAATCTAGCCTACAGCATCCGACAGCCTTTGCTTTCCCGTTAGTGTCCTAAGATTCGCTAACAAAGTCACGCATTTCTCTGCCTGTCTGACTGACCTTTTAATCCACGCCTCTTTTTACTTGACCATAACAAACGAGTTTGTTTACCAACTTTCGCAACCTGTCATTCATAGCAGGGGGGCGAACCACGTTTGTTTACCTGAGTTTCTCACGCGAGCTGATCTGTCAATATTACGATAACTGACAGCTCGCACGTGAAAAACACGTGGAAGAGTAACGGCCTTTGAAGATTCTCTATAAGGGGAGCTAATCCTTTGATGTTCGTACATACAGGGAAAAGATAACTCTGTGATCTCGGACGGAAGCCCGCTACACGGGTTAAGCCTCTGTTGTCGGTTAGCAATGCCGAACAGAGCGATCGTTAACCTTTTATCTGGGAAACGTAGTTTCAGATTTCTCTGTTAGGAAAACAGAGTGTGAAAATTCACATCTTCTAGAGATCATCATAACATGATGGTATATAAACTGCGTCTGTCCAAAATCTGTTATCAGTTGTCGTACAGAATTTTTGGGAGAGTCTAAACACGTTAGCTAGAACCATTGTGAATAGATGTGTTAATAGTTCGTAGGGATTTCATTTCTGTATTTCTGGTAATATATAAATTTGTGCTTAAGCGTATTAAAGTGTTAAAAGTTTTATCATCCTAAATTCACTGTGATTTTCTAGGTGTTAGAACTAGTGAAATAAATAACGCGTAGCGATTTGTGTACCAGTTGTGCAGTTAATGATAATTTTACCACCCGCTTATCACACAGAAAGATACGGTTTAGCTGACTGATTTAAAATGCTAGGTGACTGATAATTGACAGAATAGAATTCACGTTATATTTCATTGTGCGTAATTTTGTAAGTGACTGTTGTTTAAATATCATACGACTTATTAAACCGACACCGACCCTCTAATAACTACTTAGCGACAGGCGATATTTGTTAAAGTGCGCGTATGGATAATTAAACGATAACTGACCAGATAGGAAAAGGCTAGAGACACCGGGTGCTTATATGTAGATATTTTATTAACAGTAATTTTTCATAATGTTCCTCTATCCTTAAGCATGACCTAATCAACGGTGACCGGCGGTTTTTTATTATGCTTTATTGGGTCTATATTTTGGTCCATTGTGGTCTATGTGGCCTTTTCTCTATTTACTAAATTGGATTAAAGTTATCTTTGTCTGGCTTATGCTTCTCCAAGTTCAGTTGTGAACAGGACCGGCCACAGAGATTAACTGACATTTTAATAGTAAATTAACTGGACTATAAACACCAGAAATTATTTATGCAATTTTTTCAGCCCACTGAGGTGTAAAATATATAACATTTCTCCCGACATTTGACAGTCGTTTTCATCGGATTTATTCAGCAAGTTACGCCGTTTCAAAATCGGCACTCACCACAGAGACAGCCGATAGGATTTACCACCATCATCAATTAACAATAATTAACAGTTTAGCAATCAGATGTTTTCCTACTGTTTACGGTGAACACCAGATCTCAGACTGTCTCGGCACTAACTATTCAAGGTGACACTGTTTATCCAGTAAAGCAACCACCAAATTAGGCGTTCCCCTTATAAAATTTAATTATTGCAAAGGAGGGACTGGGGCCCAATTCGGACGCTAAATACTCTGGACCCTATATACATATTCATTGATTTTTACGTCCAACAGATTGCTTTCACCAAGAATAGGGTAAGAAGCGAGATTGTGTGGCCACGTATGACAGAGAGAGAGAGAGAGAGAGTGAAATATTTTCTTCAGTACAGGAAACATTGTATCATTTGCACTCTGTTTGATTATTGTATTATTTGATTGGATAACGTTTAGTTGGAACTGTGTTCTTTCTTTACTGTCTATACTGTAACCTAGTGCTAAACATTTAACCTTTGGGGTTATTAACTTGTTGGGTTCTTATCTTCTCAATGAGGGGAGGGCATAGGTACCTGTTATTTTTCTATGCATGTAATTCTGATTTTATTTGATCTTTCTCTTATAGATATTCGATGTTGTAAAGTTTAATGATAATAAACAACAACAGAACTAGCTTTGTGTGTGTTGGTAAGACCCATACCCAAATTTACCATAGTTTTCACATTTGTGTGTCTTGTTGTCACATAGCTGTGTGTGTGTGTGTGTGTGTGTGTGTGTGTGTGTGTGTGTGTGTGTGTGTGTGTGTGTGTGTGTGTGTGTGTGTGTGTGTTTAGGTAACTTATATTTCTCAATATAAGGAAGTGCAAGATTGTCTTGTACTAAATTATAGTCGTATAGATAGGCTGGTGATATAAACGAGCGCAAAGGCCTTATTGCTCTATCTTTTCCTACATCTTTCGTATTGTATTTTCTCCGACATTTGCTCTTTCATGCAACATTTGCGATCCATATTTGCTATTTCATCGTTGTGATTACTCGCAACCGGTATCTAGAGAACCACATTTGCTCTTTCATCGGGGGAAATAATATCCTTTGATTGAGTCCACATGCCCGACATTATCGTTTGAAGCCCACATTGCATCGTGATAAATCTGGTAAAAACACATATGGTCATCCGAATCAAACATTGGCCAGGGGAAAACGTCTCATGCTGTAATGGTGTTATCTTTAGTCGGCCGCGGTCCAGACAAGCGTTGGTTTACCACATTGGACGTCCATCTTGGTCAGGTGAACAATAAACAATCAGAGGTCAAACTACACCCACGTTTGAACTGACAGGGGACAAGAGCGATCCTGTGAATGAGTGACCAGAGGGGCCATTAAGGATTGGTTGATATGGGCGGAGCTAGATGTCGGATCCAGAAACCCATATTGGACTAGCAGAAATATATAATACCGCATAATCTACTAGAGTGAGGCAATCAAGTTTTTTACCTTGTGAGGAAGAGATTAAACCCAAAACGCATAGCCTAATACATGTGTTTATTCAGAGTGGATGATAATTCAGTTCTGTGATTAATTGTGTTCTTAAAGGATTTTGCGAAGGGAAAAGAAGGTTAGTAGATCTTATACTTATAAATACATTTTCTTATTTTTGTTTATTTTAACGTCACAGCTAAAATGTGCGAAAGATAAAGTTTCAAATAATTCTTGGCATAACTGATTAATAAAATCAGAAGATTTTCCTAGAAGATGATAGGATGATAGGAGGTAATTAATAGTTCATATTTCACCTTTATCATCATCACAGTCTCCCATGCGCACACACTCTCATGCACAAGATATTTAACATCATTAGAATTGAACTCAGAGAGAGAGAGATGAATAATGAGCAGTAGTTTAAATGCAAGTCAACCAGTGATGTTAAATATGAAATCTTACGAAGACTTTTGTGTGTCTTCAGTTCATCAGAAGTCTGAGTCTACACGCAACGTGTCTGACGTCTAAACAGAAATAAGTTATTAAAAACGGACATTTGGCTAGCAGAATTCGCCATAGGACATCTTTCATTCCTCAATTAAGAAGGAATATTGTCTCACCCACAAGTCAGAAGGTGGACGCAGCATTTTTCGTCACCATATACTGCTTGCTCACAAGTTCAATACATCGTTATCACAAGTTCAATACAGAGTCATCATAAATTCAAATCACTCGAAAGATCATTATTATCTGAAGTCAAGCAAAAGAGCTCAAAAGAGGAATCGCATATTTATACCACGTGCAACGCACTCTTAAGCGCATTTTATGAAGCAGACTCGAAAGTATATGAATCACGACTACATACGCAAGATTATGAGTCTACATATCACTAACATTTCGTGAAGATATCCAGTCTGACCAGTACCGTCGGGAGATTAGACAACAGACCTTTTGTTCATATGACAACTATTAACTGTTGATCAACACTACAGAGATATACTCAAACAGTGAAGAAATATACATAGATATCTCGTCAGCGTTCTCCGTACGACAACAGTATTCATCAGAACGTCCTCAGCTTAGAGATACCCCACTCGACATAACGTATAACAACTTGGGACATTTTATACATACATGTGAATCCTCATATCTAGGAGAAGCATTTAGAGACACATGGACTGTGTAGAGTACTCACCATTTTGGTAACACGTATCATATCACATCAGCATTTCACTTTACACCAGTTCATTCTTAATTAACTATTACTTAACTGTAATTTTATTATCTCATCTGTGTGTTTTGTGTGAATCGTCTTTCACCATCATCACGTTCTAACCATTACTAACCCTATATGTGTGGATATTTCATTAATAAACCCAACGATCGGTTGATCATTATCAAAAGTTTGTTAATGTATCACTCGTGCTGTCGGTGTTACATATTCACCTATAGGAACCTTTCTCTACTCAGATGAGGTTGGGGGCTTTTTCTTTACGGGATCTAAGGGCAGAAGCTAAGGTCGTGGGGAAACAGAACTCTTTCCATAATTAATTAGAAAACACTGTCTAGTGGAAAGCATTCGCATTCCTGTCTTCTTGTCCCTATCTCGAATAGGTCTTTATTATTTCTTAACGAGCCAATTTCTAGAGACCTTATATCTATATCTCATAGACTATTCCTGGCAAAACTACTGTTGTAGTTGCCCCAGTACTCACCACACGACAATTGTGGACTCGTCTTGGGATTAGTGAACCCGGACTTAGAAGGGTGATAAATCACATTTTCATCCCTGCCATACAATTGCGATAATTGCAAAATTTGTTGGCATTTTGAGGGATTACTTTCTAGACTGACTCTTACTATAATTTGTCTATTTCATAGGGGGGATAATTTATATCTCTAAAGCACGAGTGATACATTTTAAATTGAGTATCAAACGGACAGAGTAAGCACTTTTTGAGAACAGAAGATACTGTAAGGAACTGATTTTTAAAAATCTTTTTCTGTAACTGCTGGGAACATTTTTATCATAAATATTTATCAAATTTTTAATAGAAAACTTCGAGATAATCTGTTATATAATTTTCAGAATATGCTGAGTGAGTGATTATTTTTAAAGAACTTTTTGAACTTGATTGCTAATTTAAACCTAGAAGGTTTTAAGAGATAATTACTTGTGCGAGTCAAACAATTTGCTTGGAGGTCACTGCCAATTTTTCCTTTCGTGAACCTATACTGCATATCACGGCAGATGCCGCAAAAATTAGAACTAGTTTAATGGAGGCAGGGCGTGAATACGGGTTAAGTGGAAAAGATCTGATGAAATTTGTGAGTGAGGAGACTGATAAACTCCATGCAAGAGAGATGGAAATGCAGAAACTTGCAATGGAGAAGGAGAAAGCCGCAGCAGAAGCAGCGGAGCGGAAAGCCGCAGCAGAAGCAGCGAAGCGGAAAGCCGCAGCAGAAGCAGCGGAGCGGAAAGAAGCAGCAGAGCATGCACTTAACATGAAGCAACTGGAAATCCAGGGACAGACCAATCAGATAGAGCTGGCAAAAAGTGCAGCGGCTTCCAACTTTGATGGAGGGCACTCACCCCGCTCAGATGGTGTGCCTACTTCGCAACCTGCACCACCCAATGCCATGAACTTTCCGCTGGAACCTTTTTCAGAAAGGAACGATACCATGGACGCCTTTTTAGACCGCTTCGAACGCTTTGCAACAGGGTTTGGACTTGAAGAACGGAAGTGGAACTTGAAACTTTCCCAGGGCCTAAGAGGAGCCGCCTACGAAGTGTTTAATAAACTTCCGGCCGGAGAGCAAGATGACTATCAGGCATTGAAAAAAGCTCTCTTGGTGAGGTACGAGCTTCATTCAGAGGCGTACCGGAAAAAATTTCGAGGTTCTAGGAAGGAGGCCGGAGAGACTTTCTCACAGTTCGCAGCCCGTATTGAAGACTACCTAGTGAAGTGGTGTACTCTGGGAAACTTTACCGAGAACTATGACGGGTTGAAAGAGCTGATTGTGATAGAGCAACTAAAAGAGACTATGTCGGTGGAAATGCGTAGATTTCTCACTGAAAACGGCGCTGACCGGTTAGAAAATATTCTTACACTGGCAGAGCGATTCCAAAATGCTCTCATGGAGTCTCAAGGAGCCAGAAAGAAGTTTTCGGATCAGGCGCCAAAGCAACCTGCTCGCTCCCAACCAGACCAACAAAGCAAAGGACCACACATCTCGCATAAACAGCACGCAAAACAAGATAACTACAAAGAGCAAAACAAGAAAAATGCTGCGCCACACCAGAGACAGTGAGATAAATGGTGCAAGTACTGTCGCTTGAACAATCACAACACTAATGAGTGCAGGCGCAGACCTCCTCCCCAACATGCTGCCTGTCTGCAGACAAAATCATCACCCCGGAAGGAGCAGAGGACCGGAAACGTTTCTCATCCTCCCGTCATCGAATCAGTCCTCGTAAACGGACAATCTGTGGAGTGCCTTTATGACACAGGACTTGCTTTCGATGCGGTGGTCAGGGCATCTCTTGTCACCCCTGACCAGATAACAGAAGAGAGTGTCGACATCCAAGGTCCGACGAAGGATGTTGCACCCATGACACTGCCAATTGCACTTATCAGAGTGGAATCTCGTTATGTGACAGGAGAGATTCGTGCAGCTATAATGGAAGAACCAATCTACTCTTTAATCTTGGGATGTAGATATGTGTTCCTTGGAGAACCTACTCAACCACTAGTCATGGCGGCCGTACAGACTAGAGGACAGTAAAAAAAAGACGCAGAGCAGGAAACTCCTACCAATATCCTCCCCGAGGAATTGAAGAGGGCCCAAATGGAAGATTCCACACTGGCGCCCTGTTTTAAAAATTACCTAGGACACACAACCCACCTACCAAGGGACACTTCTTTATGAAAAATGGATTGATGTATCGCCGAGCTGGAAATGAAGGACGGGAACACAACCAATTAGTAGTTCCTGCAACCTATAGGAACCAGGTGCTTGAGATGGGCCACTCTATCCCATTTAGTGGACACATGGGAATGAGCGCCACGACTCAAAGGATCGCCTGCCACTATTATTGGCCAGGGATCACCGACGACATTGAAAGTTTCGTCAAGTCTTGTCCTCAGTGCCAGAAAGTTGCACCAAAACACTGGACGGCACCCGCGACCCTTGGGGAGATGCCAATCTTGGGCACCCCATTTGAAAGAGTGGCCGTGGATATAATTGGACCTCTGCTGAGAACTAAGAAGAGGAACTCCTATATCCTTACCTTAGTGGACACCTGTTCCATGTGGGGCGAAGCCATAGCCATGCCAGCATGCGACTCAGTGCATGTAGCTAACGCTTTACTGAATATCTTTACTAGATTGGGCTTCCCGCATGAAATTCTCACAGACAACGGGTCACAATTTAGAGGCAAGTTGACAGAGGAGGTGCTTAGAATATTCAAGACTAGGCATATCCATACTTCGCCCTATCACCCCCAAAGTAACGGGCAAGTAGAGCGGTTTAACGGAACGCTTACCTCTATTCTTCGGAAGTTGGCACAGGAGAAGCCAGAAACGTGGGATCAGTATCTTCCTGCCGCATTATTTGCTTATAGGGAAGTACCGCATGCGTCAACTGGAGTTCCTCCGGCCACATTACTCTTCGGAAGACCTATTAAAGGTCCATTAGAAGCATTACTAAGAACATGGACAGATGCCAAGGCAGACGACACTGTCACATCAGCCTTCCAGTACGTCACAGACTTTAAACAACGCCTGAAGACTGGCTGGGAATTAGCCACAGCGAAAGTACGGGAGGCTAGGCGGAAACATGCCAAATATTACAATCGCAATGCGAAGGACCGAGAACTAGCAGTAGGAGAGAAGGTGCTACTTCTTCTGCCAAGTAGCAGTAATAAATTGCAGATTTGCTGGAGGGGACCCTACAAAGTGGTGGAAAAGATTTCTCGCACCAACTATAAAATCGCCGTGAACGGAAAGCAGAAAATTTACCACTTAAATCTGCTTAAGAAGTTTTACGAGCGAGCCCCTGCCGAACCAGCGCACCTCATGACTATGGCCATTGCTATGCAAATGGAAGAAGAGCCATTATCATCCGTAGAGTACCCGGTGATACAGGAGGAATCACATTTAGATGTGAAAATAAGCTCCACCTTAACGGAAGCCCAGCAAGAAAAAGTAAGGAGATTGATGGAAAACCACGCCGACTCTCTGACAGACAAACCGGGCCGGACAAACCTGATGGAGTTTGACATGGAAGTCACGGATCCTACGCCCGTCCGAATGAGAACCTATCCGATTCCGTATGCCAAGGCGACGGCATTAAAACAAGAAATTGATTACTTACTTAAGGAAGGCATAATTTCGAAGTCGGAGTCCCCTTACAGTGCGGGAGTGGTGCTGTTACGCAAACCCAGTGGAGAACTTCGCCTGTGCATCGACTACCAACAGCTGAATGCGTTAACACAGTTCCAGCCAGAACCGTTACCGGACCAGAACCAGCTGTTTACTAAGCTGAGCAGGGCTCGCTATTTTTCAAAGATCGACCTCAGTAAAGGGTACTATCAAATACCGGTAAAAGCTGAGGTGAGGAACCTGCTAGCCTTCAGTACTCCAGATGGACACTTCGAGTTTAATGTGATGCCATTTGGACTGAACAATGCTCCTAGTGTCTTCACAAGGATGATGCGAAAGTTATTGGATCCTTTGAATCATCCCGCCATCAGCAATTTTATGGATGATATCCTAGTAGCTACTGAATCGTTTGAAGAACATATATCAGCGCTATCCTTGCTGTTTAACAGACTCAGAGAAGCGGGACTAACCGCCCGCCCAACCAAATGTCAAATTGGGTGTGAACAGCTAGAGTTCCTAGGACATACTATATCCCATGGGACCATGTTCCCCGAGACTCAAAACGTTGAGAAGCTGAGAAATGCACCGAGACCGTCCACTAAAAGGGATGTCCGGTCATTTGTATCTCTCTGTGGATTCTACCAGAGATATATAAAGGATTTTAATAGCCTCTGTGCGCCGCTTACATCGCTAACCAAGAAAGGAAACCCAGATAAAGTGACATGGTCAGCAGAATGTGAACATGCATATGCACTCTTAAAAGAGAAACTCACCACAAAACCTATTTTACGGCTTCCGGATTTAACTAGAAAATTCATCTTGCGCACAGATGCCAGTAACATTGGAATCGGGGCTACATTACTACAGCCAGACGACAGAAGCCCACCTAATCTATTTCCGGTCGCATATGCGAGTCGGAAGTTAAACCGAGCAGAACAAAACTATTCCACAATCGAAAAGGAATGTTTGTCCCTCGTCTGGGGAATACAAAAATTTCAAGCATACCTGTACGGAAGGAAATTTACAATCCAGAGTGATCACCAACCTCTGACCTTCCTCGCCAATTCAAAGAATTTGAATGCTAGACTGATGAGGTGGTCGCTTGTTCTACAACCTTACACGTTCCAAGTGGACTACATCCAAGGAAAACATAACGTAGGAGCGGATTTTTTAAGCCGTCATCCTATGAGGCAGGACGGAGAGCACAAACAAGTAGAGGAAAGGGTGGAAACCGAAGAGAAAAACGAAGATGAGGAAAAGGAATAAGGAATCCCGAGCAAGAAGGCTTAGCTCTCCTGAGTACGATTGACATCACACTTAAGGAGGGGCTATTGTGATAAACGAGCGCAAAGGCCTTATTGCTCTATCTTTTCCTACATCTTTCGTATTGTATTTTCTCCGACATTTGCTCTTTCATGCAACATTTGCGATCCACATTTGCTATTTCATTGTTGTGATTACTCGCGACCGGTATCTAGAGAACCACATTTGTTCTTTCGTCGGGGGAAATAAAATCCTTTGATTGAGTCCACATGCCCGACATTATCGTTTGAAGCCCACATTGCATCGTGATAAATCTGGTAAAAACACATATGGTCATCCGAATCAAACATTGGCCAGGGGAAAACGTCTCATGCTGTAATGGTGTTATCTTTAGTCGGCCGCGGTCCAGACAAGCGTTGGTTTACCACATTGGACGCCCATCTTGGTCAGGTGAACAATAAACAATCAGAGGTCAAACTACACCCACGTTTGAACTGACAGGGGACAAGAGCGATCCTGTGAATGAGTGACCAGAGGGGCCATTAAGGATTGGTTGATATGGGCGGAGCTAGATGTCGGATCCAGAAACCCATATTGGACTAGCAGAAATATATAATACCGCATAATCTACTAGAGTGAGGCAGTCAAGTTTTTTACCTTGTGAGGAAGAGATTAAACCCAAAACGCATAGCCTAATACATGTGTTTATTCAGAGTGGATGATAATTCAGTTCTGTGATTAATTGTGTTCTTAAAGGATTTTGCGAAGGGAAAAGAAGGTTAGTAGATCTTATACTTATAAATACATTTTCTTATTTTTGTTTATTTTAACGTCACAGCTAAAATGTGCGAAAGATAAAGTTTCAAATAATTCTTGGCATAACTGATTAATAAAATCAGAAGATTTTCCTAGAAGATGATAGGATGATAGGAGGTAATTAATAGTTCATATTTCACCTTTATCATCATCACAGTCTCCCATGCGCACACACTCTCATGCACAATATATTTAACATCATTAGAATTGAACTCAGAGAGAGAGAGAGATGAATAATGAGCAGTAGTTTAAATGCAAGTCAACCAGTGATGTTAAATGTGAAAACTTACGAAGACTTTTGTGTGTCTTCAGTTCATCAGAAGTCTGAGTCTACACGCAACGTGTCTGACGTCTAACCAGAAATAAGTTATTAAAAACGGACATTTGGCTAGCAGAATTCGCCATAGGACATCTTTCATTCCTCAATTAAGAAGGAATATTGTCTCACCCACAAGTCAGAAGGTGGACGCAGCATTTTTCGTCACCATATACTGCTTGCTCACAAGTTCAATACATCGTTATCACAAGTTCAATACAGAGTCATCATAAATTCAAATCACTCGAAAGATCATTATTATCTGAAGTCAAGCAAAAGAGCTCAAAAGAGGAATCGCATATTTATACCACGTGCAACGCACTCTTAAGCGCATTTTATGAAGCAGACTCGAAAGTATATGAATCACGACTACATACGCAAGATTATGAGTCTACATATCACTAACATTTCGTGAAGATATCCAGTCTGACCAGTACCGTCGGGAGATTAGACAACAGACCTTTTGTTCATATGACAACTATTAACTGTTGATCAACACTACAGAGATATACTCAAACAGTGAAGAAATATACATAGATATCTCGTCAGCGTTCTCCGTACGACAACAGTATTCATCAGAACGTCCTCAGCTTAGAGATACCCCACTCGACATAACGTATAACAACTTGGGACATTTTATACATACATGTGAATCCTCATATCTAGGAGAAGCATTTAGAGACACATGGACTGTGTAGAGTACTCACCATTTTGGTAACACGTATCATATCACATCAGCATTTCACTTTACACCAGTTCATTCTTAATTAACTATTACTTAATTAACTGTAATTTTATTATCTCATCTGTGTGTTTTGTGTGAATAGTCTTTCACCATCATCACGTTCTAACCATTACTAACCCTATATGTGTGGATATTTCATTAATAAACCCAACGATCGGTTGATCATTATCAAGAGTTTGTTAATGTATCACTCGTGCTGTCGGTGTTACATATTCACCTATCGGAACCTTTCTCTACTCAGATGAGGTTGGGGGCTTTTTCTTTACGGGATCTAAGGGCAGAAGCTAAGGTCGTGGGGAAACAGAACTCTTTCCATAATTAATTAGAAAACACTGTCTAGTGGAAAGCATTCGCATTCCTGTCTTCTTGTCCCTATCTCGAATAGGTCTTTATTATTTCTTAACGAGCCAATTTCTAGAGACCTTATATCTATATCTCATAGACTATTCCTGGCAAAACTACTGTTGTAGTTGCCCCAGTACTCACCACACGACAGCTGGACTAGAGAAACTACTCAGTCCAGAGACAGATCTTCTCCTTAAACTATCCACTCGTGAAAATCTATTTCTTACACCTTTCATCATCTCAACCCATAACCCGTCATGGGTCGTAGGGGTGCCATGGTGGAAGCATCAGCAGACAGGGTCCTCCACTGCTCTCTATTCTCAGCAATGCGTACAAGTGTGGAGAAACCGTGTCCTGCCCATTCTTTGATGTTATCAGCCCAGGATTTTCTTTGCCTTCCTCTTCTCCGTTTACCTTCGACTGTTCCCTGGAGGATCGTTTTCGAAAGGGAGTCATGACGAGTTACATGCCCAAACCAGGCAAGCTTTCGACGTTTCACTATTGACAAAAGTGGTTCTTGGTGGCCTGCATAGGTGTTTATCTTCTCTCTAACATAGACATTTGTTTTGTGCTCTTTATAGCAAATGCGCAAAATTCTTCTATAACATTTATGCTCGAAAGCCTGAATCCTTCGCTCCGTATCTGCAGTGAGTGTCCAGCCCTCACACCCATACAAGAGAATAGATAATACAAGTGATTTGTATAATTTGATCTTCACAGGAAAACTGATGTTACTTTTCCAGATCACATTCAACCTTGTCATGGCAGCTGAGGCCATCTCAAGTCTTGTCTTGATTTCTTTATTTGATCTTCCATCACTACATATAGTGGACCCGAGATATTTAAAGGTGTTAACTTCTTCTAACGTTTGCCCATTTAACGTAATGTTGGTCGGAACATGTTTCTTATGGCTATTCACCAATATCTTGCTTTTTTCTATATTAATTTCCATCCCTTATGTTCTTGTTACTTTCTCCAGTCTAGGGGTAAGGTCTTGAAGTTCTGATTCTGTTCCAGCTATCAGATCAATATCATCAGCAAAACGTAGATTACACAGAGGTCGGCCTCCAATCGATATGGTTGATTTATAATCGTAGAGAGCCTCCTGCATAATATGTTCTAGATATATATTAAAGAGCACTGGTGACAGGATACATCCCTGGCGAACTCCTACAGTTGTTTTAAAAAATTCTCCAATGTCATTGCTTGCAAAAACAGCACTGCTTGCGTCCATGTGTAGTGCTTCAATGATATCTATGATGTTGGTATCAAAATTGAATTTTCTCATTATTTGCCATAAGCCTTCATGCCAGATTCGATCGAAGGCTTTTGTGAAATCGATGAAGTTATGGTATAAATCATGTTGATGCTGGAGATGTTTTTCGATCAGTAATCTAATATTGAAGATTTGTTCTGAGGTACTTCTTTTTGGTCTAAAGCCAGCCTGTTCCTCTGACAAGATTTCTTCTGATTTCTGTTTTATTCTGTTCAAAAGTATCCTTAACATCACCTTACTTGGATGACTAATAAGGCTAATGGTTCTGTAGTTCTTGAACATTTTTAGATTTCCTTTCTTTGGAAGCGGTATTACTAATGACTGCGTCCATTCTTTTGACCATTTTTTTGTACTCCATATCTTCTGGCAAATTGTTGTCATGATTTTTACTATATCTGGTCCTCCATATTTCAAGAGCTCTGCTGGTATATTATCCACCTTTACTTCTCACGTATTATTTCCATCCCCTATACTCAGGCGGGACCTTAAATAACTTTAAAACCTATCTAAGCACAACAAGTGACATCTTCTTCTTTCTCGGTCGTCCTGATAAGGACGTTGGTTGCGTTGTGTCTGTTTACAGCGGAGCTGCGATATTTGCGCCTTTCGGCCGATACATTATTTGGGATCGAGTTAGCCTTCCCTCTTCCATCCCTATACTCTCAGCCAGACTGCAGTGATGCAGCCTGTTTCCAGGACCACCACTTGGAGGTGGAGTAGGGTCTTGCTCAGCTCTGGTTCGCTGACCCTAATGCAAGCTGTTGTTGCGTCTTTGGTCCTGCTGAGGGATATTACCTCAAAGGGCGCATTCCCATAGTCAGTTATGACTAAGAAGGCTTCTACATCTTTAGACGCAAAGTTATATAGACAGACAGTTACACAAAGAGGTGACGGACGGATGGACAGACAGACATACCGACAGACTGTACGGACGGAGAGACAGACTGACGGACATACAGACAGATAAACAGACAAAAGGCAGCATGTGTGACGTGTGATGTAAATATAGCCACGGAGATCCGACCACATTTGCTTCCTCAAATAGTGTTTTAACGTTGCTACGGAAAAACCACGCAATTTCGTTGTTCGTCTGACTCATAGTTTGTAGCCACGCCTATTTTCCTGTCTTTCTTGCGCTAACGATTTAGTTACCTACTTTCACAACGCCAGGTAACAGAGAGGAGCGAATCACGTTTGCTTACCCGAATTCTCACGTTAGCGATTTGCCAATTATCGGCAACTTGACAGTATATATATATATATATGATCTACACATCTTCTGTTCTTTCTAAATCCTGCTTGCTCTTTCCCCAGTTTGTGGTCTACTGCTTTTGAAATTCTCTGTATAATTATCCTGCCTAGTATTTTGCTGGGAACTGAGAGAAGAGTGATTCCTCTCCAATTATTGCAGTCTGCAAGATCTCCCTTCTTGGGCAATTCGACAATTATTCCTTTGTTCCACTCTGTTGGTGTTGTCCCTGTTTTCCAGACTTGTGCAAATAGTGGTTCTAATAGTTCTGCTGCTAGCTCAGGATCTGTCTTAAATAGCTCTGCATTTAATTTATCATGGCCAGGAGCTTTTCCATTTTTTAACCCTTTGATTGCTGTGATGATTTCTTCTTTTCGTGGAATGTCTGTATTAACATCTAGATCGTTTTCAGCCTCAGGAACATTCAGTTGTGTCTCTGGTGGTTCCTTGTTCAGAGTTTCTCTGAAATGCTCTGCCCATCTTGTTTCCTATCCCTCTGCTGTCGTGATGAGATTTCCTTGCTTATCTCTTACTAATGTAATATTGTTTGCACCTCGTTTTTCGCCGATGAATTAAGTTATTTTGTATACTGTGCTTTGTTCATTTCTCAGTGCTGCCTCTTCTGCCTGTCTTGCAAGATCGTCTAGAAAATACCTTTTGTTGGCTCGGGTTTGGCGTTTAACTTCCTTGTCCAGCTGACTGTACTGTTCGCTGTATAATTGCTTTAACCTGGGGGACTTCGCTTCTGTTTTCTTTCTTTTCATTTCCTTTCTCAGTGTTATGGTGTTTAATGTTTCTGGTGTTATCCAGTCTTGCTTCTTCCTTTCCTGGAATCCCAAGCATGATTTGCTGCTTTCCTTATATACGAGTATTGTTGAAATGGTGTTGAATTTCTGGTCTATATCATCAGTCAATGTCTTTTCCTGACTTTTGGCAAACTGATATCGTTTCTTTATGACAACCGCAAAAGCTTTTCTGGTAAGGGGGTCTTTCAATTTGTTGATGTCAAACCTTTTCTGTGTCGTTACAGTTGGTCCAACCCTTCTTAGTTTCACTTTCAGTTTTGCTACTACTAAATGGTGATCACTTCCCACATCTGCACCTCTTCTTACCTTCACATCTTGTAATGCATGTCTCCATCTACCGTTAATCATGATGTGGTCTATCTGGTTTCTGTCCCGACCATTTGGTGATTCCCATGTTAGTTTGTGAATTTCTTTGTGTGGGAAAAGTGTTCCTCCAATGACCAGGTTGTTAATGCCACAGAAACTTATTAATTTATCCCCATTTTCGTTTGCTGTTCTGCTGCCGCATTTCCCCATTACTCTTTCATTTTATGTATTGTGTGTTCCAACGTTCGCATTGAGGTCTCCCATTACTATGATAAGATTATATCTAGGTGTGTCTTCCATTTCTTTCTGCAGTTGTTGATAGAATTCATCCTTGACCTCTTCATTGCTGTCATTCGTTGGTGCGTAGCATTGTATTATATTGTACTATTGGTGAATCTCCCTCTCAATTTTAATCTTATCAGTCTGTTGTTGATGGGTTTCCATTCCAGTAATGTCCTTTCTATTCCTTTCTGTAGAATAATGGCTACACCTTCATTGTGCTGTCCGTCCTCTCTTCCAGAGTAAAATACTGTTTCTCCTGTTGCTGTTTTAACTTTTCCTGCCCCTGTCCATCTGCTCTCGCTTATCCTTAGAATGTGTAACCTATAGTTTCTCATTTCTGCCGTGACCTGTTTTAGTTTACCGTCCCGTTCATTGTCCTAACATTCCAAAATCCTATTCTTGTTTCACGTTTTGCGGTCAGAAAGTGCGTTTTCGTGTCAGTGGCTTCTTTTCGGCTTTCACCACTGACAGTCATACGAGCCTCAGACTCCGGATATTCGTCCCGCAGCAAAGTTTGTTCATTTGTTGTCGTTTCCGTAACTTCATTTCTTTTTACATATGCTAAAACACCCAAACTGGAGGACCAGGGTTTCTGCTTTAGTCTGACCCCTGCCGCCGAAAACCTGTACAGCTTGGTAGAACCTTCCAGGAGTAAAACTCCCGCTGGCGTAGCTTACTTACTTACTTAGTCGTTCCCCTTCTACCGTGAGGTGTAGAGGTTTGGAAGAGAGAGCGCCAGACTATCCTATCGGCTGTCTTCCTCCTGGCCTGGTTCAATTCTAGTCCTCGGTCCTTCAAAGATTGTCTAATGATGTCCTCCCAGCGAACTCTGGGTCGTCCTGGGGTCTGGATCCCTGGCTCTTTGTTTCCCATGCTTGTCGTGGTAGCCGATCTTCTCCCATTCTGCAAACATGGCCAAACCATCTTAGTTGGGACTGTTCTACTTGGGTCTGCAGGGGGTGGGATTTTTCGCCTTGGCGTATCGTCTGGTTGCGGACTATGTCTCTTCTTGTTACTTCAACCACCTTCCTCAGATACCTAATTTCTGACGTTTGGATCTGGCTTTTATGGGTTGTAGTCATTGTCCATGACTCGCATCCATATGTCAAGACTGGGACATAGGTGGAGCGGTATACAGCCATCTTCGTTTTCTTACCAACCTCTCTCTTGCTGAGGAATCCTCGATTTATGGCCTGAAAAAGTCTCCCAGCTGCTGCTTTTCGAGTGGCCAACTCTTCTTTGATGCCTCCCTTTCGGTCTATAATAGCTCCGAGATATTTAAAGTGGTCGACCTGCTCCAGGACCAGTTCTCCCAGCTTAATCTGATGTCTTCTTTCTTCTCGTGATATCACCATGGATTTTGTTTTAGAGCTGCTTATGACCATCCCTCTCTTCTCCAGCTCTTCCTTCCAGACTTGCAGGTCGGATTGGAGATCTGCCTCTGATTTAGCAATCAGGGCAACATCATCAGCAAATGCCAGTTCTGAAATATATACCTGTCTCATCTTCCAGTACCCCACTGAATACTTTCTTGTTCTCTCCTTACAAGACTTGATAACATCGTCCATGAGGAGTATGAAAAGATAAGGTGACAGGATATCACATTGTCTTACACCAGTGGCGGTCCTGAACTCTTCTGACTTATGGTTTGCTGTCCTCACATAATTTCTGCAAGACTTTTAGAAGCTCTCTATAGCATGAATCAGAGGTGCTGGAATGTTCTTCCTTGCCAAACAGTCCCAAAGTTTGCTTTAGGGGACTCTGTCAAATGCCTTTTCCAGATCTATGAAACAAAGATGGATCTCACTCTTATACTCAAGGGCCTTTTCACTCAGCTGTCTGAGTGTGAAGATTAGGTCTTGAGTACTTCGGTTTGCTCGGAATCCGCACTGGACCTCATCCAATTGTGGCTCAGCTAGGCGTCGGAGTCTCTGCTCTAGGATTCTAGAGTAGATTTTACCAGGGACACTGAGAAGGGATATGCCTCTATGGTTTCCACATTGTCAATTGTCACCCTTTTTGAAAATTGGTGTTATGATGGCAATCTCCCAGTCCTTTGGTATGGTCTTGTTGCACCACGCTGCTTGTAGGACCCTTAAGAGTAATAGGTCGCCTGATGCTCCCATGTACTTAACCATTTCTGGTGTTATACCATCATGCCCTGCTGCTTTGCCCATCTTGATTTTCTCCAGTGCTGCCTTCAGTTCTTCCATCTTTATGTCATCTTCATCAACATTTTTTTCCTCTTCTGTGCTAGTGGTTATCATTTCTGATGCTTGACCTTGCTCACTATCAAGGAGTTCTGAGAAATATTCTTTCCATCTTTCCATTACTTCTTCGGGGTAGTAAGCAATTTGCCTTGCTTGTCCTTTATAAATTTGAGAGAGCATTGTTTTTCCTTCATCATGTTTTTTAGGGTCTTATAGAACAATTTCTGGTTTTCTTGTGCATCTTTTTCTAGCTTTTCTCCGAATTCTTCACGGGACTTCTGTTTTGCTGCTAGCACCTTGTTCTTTGCTTCTGTTCTGAGTATCACATATTCTCTATATTTCTCTATTTGTCCTGCTGTGTTTTTAGCTCCTAAGTATTTTTTCCATGCCATTTCCTTCTCTCTTATTTTCTCTTTGACTTCCTCTGTCCACCAAGGTGTCCTCTTTCTCTTGTTCCCAAGTCGGGCTTCACCACATGCTTCTGCAGCAGCTGTCTTCATAATGTCCTTGAATTTAAGCCACAGGGTTTCCAAGTCATCAGGTTGTTGTTCTGTGTTTCTCACCGCTGTTGCAATAAGCCCCTGATATCTGGTCTTAATTTCTGGCTCTCTCAGCTTGTAGGTCTTAATGCTCATTTCTTCCGTTCGTTTACTTGGTTTCTTGCGTGATGCTGGGCAGGTCCTAGGCTGAGCAACTCTTTCAGGTTTTCTTTTGATTGTAAGCAGGTAGTGATCACTTCCAATCTCTGGCCCCATCCAGACTCTTGCATCCCGGACATATTTGAATGAGCTCCTCCTAACAATGGCATAGTCGATCACTGACTTCTCATTCTTTGTTGGTTCACACCTAGTGTATGCATGTATACGCTTATGGGGGAGCTTTGTGTTGGTAATGATCAGATTCTGCTAACTGCAGAATCTAAGGAGTCGCTTTCCATTGTCATTGAGAGTATCTTCTCCATATCTTCCGATAACTCCACCCCATCTAGCATGGTCATTTCCAAGTCTGGCATTGAAATCTCCGAGCATGATAATGTCATCTAGGCAGTCATCCACTGTCCTTTAAAGAAGCTCGAAGAATTCCTCCTTGACCTCTGCTCTCTCATCCTCATTTGGCCCATACACTATGACCAGGTTGACTATGGTTTCTCCTTCTTTTAGTTTTACAACCATAATGCGCTCCGAGACAAAGTTCCATCCCTTGATACTATCTTTCTGGTTTTTGGCCACAATGCAACCCACGCCCCCTTTAGCTCTTTCAGATGTGGGTACACCACTGTATAGCAGCGTGTTGCCATCGAGATCCATGACTCCTTGTCCCTTTTTCTTTGTTTCCGTAATAGCCAGGATTTCTAGTTTTGCTTTCCTCATCTCTTCCACCAGCTCCTCTTCTTTCCCATTTATACTTCTTGTGTTCCAAGTTCCATAAGTCGTAGTCCGTTCCAGTTCGTCGCCTTTAGAATCAGTCCGGTTTTCTCTCTTATATTACTCGTAATCATAGTTTAAAGCAAACAAGTGATTGGCCTGTTGTGCCTTTGCATGGTGGAGGGTCTGCCTCCTTACGGCCTCCATTCCCATCACCAAAACCACAGAGAAACTGTACCCCAGAATCCTCCCCATGAAAAATCGAAATCTATAAAAACAGGTACCCCACCAACAATCCTGATCAACCCAACCGTCCTACATAGCACCGCAGCCAGAAAGGGCAAGACAAAGGGAAAACCCCTGCACAAGGGACAGCTGATCAGTGCAAGCACACCGGGACAAATCCGATCGGTTGCTAGCAAACAGACTTGCAAAGGAGGAGAAATGTCAGTAATTCTCAACCTGAGGGTGAGAGGCCCTCAACGTGAGGAACTGTTTTATTGAACGGGACTTCAACCTATTGTCTTTTTGACACAGGTTTGTCTTTTGATTGTATTGTCGCAAGGCATTTGGTCAAACCTGGTCAAGAGACACAAGAAACCGTCAAACTATGTGGAGTTTTCAAAGGAGATGCACCCATAACGCTTCCCATCTCACTGGTGGAGATACACTCTGATTTCGTCAGAGGTGTTATCAAAGCGGCTATAATGGGACAAAACGCCACTATTCGGCGAATATCGACTCACTATTGGTGGCCAGGAATGAACACTGATATTATCAAATATGTGAAATCCTGCGCCAAGTGCGAACGTGTGGCACCCACGCATTGGGCAGCCCCAGTTCCCATGGGAGAAATGCCAATAGTGGGGACACCATTTGAACGGGTTGCAGTCGACATTATAAGACCCCTAGAAAGGACTAAAAGAAGGAACATGTTTATCCTGCCCTTAGTCAACACATGCACTATGTGGGTCAAAGCTATACCGCTAACATGCACGGATTCTAAGCATGTCGCAGAAGCCCTAGTGCAGATTTTTACACGGTTGGGATTCTCTCAACAAGTTTTGACGGATAACGGATCCTAAATTCGTAGCCTGTTAATGGAGGAGATCTTTAAAATCTTGAGGGCCAAACACATCCACACCAGCCCGTACACTCCGGCCGGAAATGGGCTCGTGGAACGCTTCAACGGCAGCCTCACCATGATGTTACGTAAGCTGGGGCAAGAGAAACCTGAAGATTGGGACCTTTTCATTCCTGCAGCCTTATTCGCCTACAGAGAAGTCTCACAGGCATCTACAGGTTTACCACCAGCTACACTTTTATTCGGCAGACCTATTAAGGGCCCACTCGAAGCCTTACTCCGGTCACTGACAGACCAGAAGGCTGATGAGACAGTCGTCTCAGCAAGTAAATATGTATCGGAACTTAAGGAAAGGTTACAACTAGGATGGGATCTAGCAACAACCAACCTTAAGCTAGCACGCGTGAAGCACGCTAAACGATACAATAGAGCAGCGAAAGAGAGAGAATTGCAACCAGGAGAGAAAGTTTTGTTGCTACTTCCAACCGGAAACAACCAACTACTTATCGGATGGCAAGGGCCGTTTACCGTCCTTAAATAGATCTCAAGAACAAACTACAAGATCTCTATTAAAGGAAAGGAAAAAAGTCTACCATATAAATCTGTTAAAGAAATATTTGGAAAGACCGGTGCCTTCTCCCGAACATCTCCTGGCGGTCGCCATAGCAACAGAGGATGAGGAAGATGAAGATGGTTGCATGGAATATCCACTGCAGTAAACGGAATCTTTCAACCGTGCCAAATTCGGCGATACTCTTTCAAACGCACAACAGACAGAAACGAGAGCGCTACTGAAACAGTACACAGCAGTCTTAACGGGCGTACCTGGTCGAACACATCTCGTAGAGTTTGATATGAAACTGACAAACGAGACACCTGTGCGAACCAGAGTTTACCCGATCCCGTATGCTAAAGCTGATACGCTGCGTGGAGAAATAAACAAGCTACGGCAAGCCGGAATTATTAGGGAGTCTACATCTCCTTATAGTTCGAGCGTAGTAGTTGCAGAATCCCAATAAGGAAGTTCGACTGTGTATCGATTACCGTTTACTCAATACTGTAACGGAATTCCAGCCGGAGCCACTCCAGAGCGCTTCTGAAATGTTCGCCAAGCTTAGCAAGGCAAGAATTTTCTCCAAGATTGACCTGAGTAAAGGTTATTACCAAATACCAATCATGGAGGAAATTAAACCCCTGCTAGCTTTTAGCACCAGTGAAGGACACTATACTTTCAACGTTATGCCTTTCGGGTTGCACAACGCACCAGGAGTCTTCACCAGCTTCTAGATCATTGCAAAGTCCACATATCCATAATTTCATGGATGATATACTAATTGCAACGGAAAACTACGACGAACATATTGCTACGATCGCTATGCTCCTCGGAAGACTACAGGAAACTGGCCTGACAGCCAGATCTAGCAAATGTTTAATCGGATTTGAAAAGCTTGACTTCCTGGGGCATACTATTTCTCACGGTTGCATGTGGCCAGTTGCCAAAAATGGTGAGAAAATACGTGCAGCGAAGAGGCCGAAAACGAAGAGAGAGAGACACGTTCATTTCTATCACTGTGTGCATATTACCAGAAGTTCATTAAAAATTTCAATGGCCTAACAGGACCTCTTACTGACCTCACAAAGAAGGGGCAACCTGAAAGAATTATTTGGAATGCAGAGTGTGAACACTCTTACGTCACGCTGAAGGAACAACTATTCAAATACCCAATTCTAAGGTTACCTGACCTTAAGAAACCTTTCATATTGCGTGTCGATACCTCGGGACAAGGAATCGGGTCAACACTGCTTCAGGCAGATGAAAATAATCCAAACCTGTTATTTCCTGTTGCATACAGCAGCCGCAAAACTGAATACAGCAGGAAGGAATTATTCGACCGTGGAGAGGGAATGTTTAGCACTTGTAAATAGAATCTGGAGGCAACATGAATAACTTTATGGCGTTTCATTCACAGTACAGACGGACCATGCTCCACTGGCTTTTCTTGGGGCCAATGAAGAATTCAACGCGAAGATCATGCGCTGGGCTTTGCTGCTAAGTGTGTATTCTTTTAAGGTTCAATAAATACCAGGAAAAGAAAATGTGGGAGCGGATTTTATGAGTCGAAATTGGAGCATTAAGGAGGAGGATGCAACTGAACATAGCAATCACTCGGAAGCTACTGATAACAGTTGCTCTATTTCCATAAATGAGACATGAAAGGGTTTCATATCTTCAAGCCCGGATGAACTGTGACGTGTGATGTAAATATAGCCACGGAGATCCGACCACGTTTGCTTCCTCAATTAGTGTTTTAACGTTGCTACGGAAAAACCACGCAATTTCGCTGTTCGTCTGACTCATAGTTTGTAGCCACGCCTATTTTTCCTGTCTTGCGCTAAAGATTTGGTTACCTACTTTCACAACGCCAGGTAACAGAGGGGAGAGAATCACGTTTGCTTACCCGAATTCTCACGTTAGCGATTTGCCAATTATCGGCAACTAGACAGACGCGCGTAGAATATATGACGGTTTGTTTGTTTGAAGAATCAAAGGCGATAATATTATTCCCGTACCTTTGATGTTTACATTTTTCAGGGGTCTTAACTAAGTATTTGAACTACGGCAGGCGGAGATAATCTAAGAAAGCCCGTTCGCAAGGGATGTCTTTGATGTCATTTCGGCAGAGCGAGTGAGCGAACAGTAGAATCATTTATCTTAGAAGTTTAGCTCGATGATTCCCCTGATACGTCCTATGTGTGAATTGTCACATCTGTTAGAGATATCGCACTAAATCAGTATATATATATATATTGCCTTCTCTCGCAGTCTGATATCAGTCTCTCAGAAACCAGGTCGGAGGGGGGTGGGGGTGGGGGGCGGCTGCGTGCCTAAAACCCAAATCCGTACTTTCTAAGCTAAGCGAAGCGCGTTAGTATAAGCTTAAAATACCGTGTGCCTTTTAATTTAATTAGAGGACGGAGAGAATAAGAGATCACACTTTACGCGTCATAGCATAGGATTGTCATTTTGGTTAAATGTTTGTTTTCTTTCCAATATAGGCTTGGTCAAAACCCAGCGACTAGCGGTTTTTCTCTATTGTGGTCTTTTACTCAGTTACTGAAGGAATAATAGTTGTCGTTTTCCTTGGCGTTCGTCCCCGTACCGGTGTGAACAGGAATTGCCAGGACGAGACACTAACATTTTTTAACTGTAAATTTGAGTAAAGGGACATACCAATATACCCAGATTTTTCCATTCAATTTTATCAGTCCGCTGTGGCAAAATATATATTACATTTTTCCCGACTACTGACAGTCGTTTACCCAAGTGAATTTTATCCAGGAGTATACACTGTTTCATAATCGGTACTCATCTCAAAGAGTCAGCCGATAGAATTTACCATCATCATCATCAGTGTTACATATGATAACATTTAGCTTCGCAACCAGATGCTTAGCACTACGGGAATTAATTTATCCTCTTTTCCAACTGTGAACGTCCAGAGCACGTCTTGCTTCAGTAACTGTTTGTGGTGACAGCGATTTCATCCAGGGAACATTAAGACACCAAAGTTGGCGTCCACCTTGTAATTATAACTCGATATTAGGCTGGACTGGGGCTATCTTTAGCAACCCCACCTGACAGTATATGCTCAGGGATTATTGTATGTTTTCAATGGATACAAACATCACTAGTAGGTAAGCGAGATTGTATGTGGCCACAGATTGACAGAGTGAGAGAAAGAGGAGTGAATATTTCCTTTTGTTATAATCATTGTACCCACTTCTTTTTTTTTTAATTCGCTAACCTGATTATTTTATTGGATAGCTTAAGTAGAAAGTTTGTTCTTACTGTACGGTCTATTCTATACCCTAGTGTTAATCTTTGACCTTTTGGGTTATTAACTTCTTGCGGGATCTTTTCTCAACAGAGCGGAGGGCACTTATGGGGTTATTTTCATATATCTGTAAAACTTGATTTATATTGATTTCTATATGTTTGATGTTGTGAGAAGTTTAAATGATAATAAACTAAACAAAACTTGTTGGTCAGCCCCATACCCAATTATCCATAGTTTTTTTCACGTTTGTGTGTCGTGTTGTCACATAACTGTGTGTGTGTTTGTAGATAACTTATAATTAACATTATAGGGAAGTGTGACAGATCGTCTTCATCTAAAGATAGTCGTATAGATAGGCTGGTCTAGAGAAAGCACTCATTCCAGAGACGGATCTTCGCCTTAATCTATTTCACTCGTGGAACCTATTCTAACATTTTTCTTTCTCATAGACCCCACCATTCTGCTCTACTCAGATGGGACCAAATAAATCCCTATAGCTATCTTTTAAAATTTACGACAGCATGGTCCTGTTGAAATTACAACATAACTTATCAAAGTAAGAAACATGTAATTTGAGTTATCACCTCAAGCTTCATTGCGACATTTGACTTTAAACCTAATTTTTTTTTCGAATTTTAATACTTCAAAAATATTATCTCCAAACACACTTAACGTCATCTCAAATATTCCGATTTTAAAATGAGTTGTTTCGCTAATGCACACATCTTTTTTTTTTTTTTTTACAGTTTATCTTAAGATCGGAATAAATTTGTGTCTCTAAATCTGCTGTCGGTAACCCGGGAGCTGTAGGGTTCTATTTTAGAACTCCTGAACTCTCTAAAGATCTATCATGATAAAATCTGGCCTAAATTTATTCATAGGTCATCACCTGTTGACCTCCAGTGGCTACCCTGACCCTTTAGATTCAATGGGAATGAGAGTTGGTTTGATCTAGAACTGGCAGTAGAATAGAGAGATTTCGCCTCCGATTGCTTATCGAGAAGCTAAAACCATCATCCACAACCAGTACAACTAACCGTAGAAGAAGGAGAGAGATATATACAACATATCTGATTCAATCCACCATCTTCATATACACCAACAGACCATCATTGTCCGCTTGAGAACTGGCCACAGCAGATTACTAGGCCACTTCTATCGCCTCAAGATATATCACAATAATGAATGTCCATGGGAAACCGGAATACAGACTCCTGGACACATTCTCCAAAACTGCCCATCCTGCTAAGACCTACGACGCCAGACCCGGTCAGAGGGTCCTGAGCTCAGGCAGAAGCTCTAGGGCTGCCGCGCTGACCTGGAAAAGACCCCTACTCTTAATACTGACTAAATGCTGTCTTTGTGGGATGGCGTCATTATATGACCGGGGGAATGTACCTACGCCTTTTCATGTTGAAAGCTTCGGAACTTAAAAGTTTCGTTCTTTGAGCTTATACACAGACTTATTCTTTGATCCTTAGCCGCCGACTGACAAAGACTGTCCTATTGTGATACGTCGTAAGAGCTTTAGTGCAGCGATTGATAAGACGTTTGTGCGGTACACTTCGCATTTAATGATTTGTTTAGCAAAGCTACAATTATAGATGGACCTACATCTCAGGGATGTATCTAATGTTGTATATCTCATTAAAAGTATAGTTTTATTAGTTTTATATTAAAACAGGTTCAATTTTCGTTACTGTTACATTAGATGGTCCAGTGCCTAGCTGTTCTACATGTGATGTATAGTACTGTATTCTAAACGTCTGCCTTAAGCATTAGTGGTCCCTCACGTTTGCTTGGAGTAATGAAGTCTGAACTTTCGTCACCATAGATTTCATTGATGTATTCTGTAAATCTTACTGTTACATCTTCCAGATCCATTAATATTTTCCCTTCTTCCAACTTCAAGCATCACGTAGTTGTTTGTATACGTTTGCCTGTTAACGTGTTTGAATGCTTGTATAAACATTTTCATATTCTTTGCTGCACCTCGATCTCCTTGCAATTTTTGTTTAGTCAGGTTTATTGTGGTGTTATGTACGAGTATTAATTTACTATTTACTAATTCCGTCTTTAATATTTTTTATTTCTCTTGCATAGTTTATCTTCTTGTTTCCATTCTTCTTCTTTGATCCTAAATCGCCAACTGTCAAAGCAGTCAGTGGCCATCACGCCTGGTGGCGTCTTGTATGGCAGTAATAAACTGCTTCCACTTTGCTCGGTCGGCGGCCATCTTTTGTACAGTGCCCCAGCTCTAGTTCATTCTTTGCATCTCGACCTCCACAGTTCTCCGCCAGGTTGTTTTTGGTCGACCTATCTTTCGCTTTCTTTCATAGATCTATAGCATAGCTGTTCTGATGATGATATCGGGGTAACTTCTGAGGACGTTGCCAACACAACTTCAGCGTCTGCCAGCTATGATAGTGTGCATGTCCTCTTGGTTGCTCCGACAACACATCTATTGTTTCCATTAATTGTCATATATTTCGTCTCTCAAGAGCTTTTCAACCTTTTAGCATTGCTGATGCATGTGACAGTTTGACATCGTGGCATGGAAGGAAGGTCAAAAACAGAATTGATAAATGGTACTGGAGACAGGATGTTGTGGAGAGACACGATCTCCTCCGCCATTAGGCATGATACTTGAAGTTGTATGTGAAAATGTTCAAATGAATCATACTGCAGAGACATGGATGAAGGCTAGGTCACAGTAAACAAGCTGAAATCAAGAGTGACATTTCTGAAGGGCCTGCGTGCTAAACTGTCAATCATTGTAACATACAGCGTGATGTTAAAGTCACTTTCTACTTTTATATTCTTATTTCTTCACACACTAGTTAGCATCCCTTTCACTCATTAGTTAGTATCGCTTTCACTCATTAGTAAGTATCTCTTTCACTCATTAGTTAGTATCACTTTCGCTCATTAGTTAGTATCCTTTTCACTCATTAATTAGTATCTCTTTCACTCATTAGTTAGTATCACTTTCACTCATTAGTTACTATCCTTTTCACTCATTAGTTAGTATCAATTTCACTCATAAGTTAGTATCACTTTCACTCATTAGTTAGTATCCTTTTCACTCATTAGTTAGTATCACTTTCACTCATTAGTTAGTATCCCTTTCACTCATTAGTTAGTATCCCTTTCACTCATTAGTTAGCATCACTATCACTCATTAGTTAGTATCACTTTCACTCATTAGTTAGTATCCCATTCACTCATTAGTTAGTATCACTTTCACACACTAGTTAGTATCCTTTTCACTCATTAGTTAGTATCTCTTTCACTCATTAGTTAGTATCCCTTTCACTCATTAGTTAGTATCTCTTTCACTCATTAGTTAGTATCTCTTTCACTCATTAGTTAGTATCCCTTTCACACATTAGTTAGTATCCTTTTCACTCATTAGTTAGTATCACTTTCACTCATTAGTTAGTATCACTTTCACTCATTAGTTAGTATCCTTTTCACTCATTAGTTAGTATCACTTTCACTCATTAGTTAGTATCTCTTTCACTCATTAGTTAGTATCTCTTTCACTCATTAGTTAGTATCACTTTCACTCATTAGTTAGCATCATTTTCATTCATTAGTTAGTATCTCTTTCACTCATTAGTTAGTATCCCTTTCACACATTAGTTAGCATCCCTTTCACTCATTAGTTAGTATCACTATCACTCATTAGTTAGTATCACTTTCACTAATTAGTTAGTATCACTTTCACTCATTAGTTAGTATCTCTTTTACTCATTAGTTAGTATCCCCTTCACTCATTAGTTAGTATCCCTTTCACTCATTAGTTAGTATCCTTTTTACTCATTAGTTAATATCCCTTTCACTCATTAGTTAGTATCCCTTTCACTCATTAGTTAGTATCCCTTTCACTCATTAGTTAGTATCCCTTACACTCATTAGTTAGTATCCCTTTCACTCATTAGTTAGTATCCCTTTCACTCATTAGTTAGCATCCCTTTTACTCATTAGTTAGTATCCCTTTCACTCATTAGTTAGTATCCATTTCACTCATTAGTTAGTATCTGTCGTAATTTGAATCTGAATCCCCAAAAACGATCATATTTTCCACGCTCAAAATCTAGAGTAAAAGTCCAAAAATTAGGAACCAATCAGAAAGCTCCTTTTCAAGTGTCTATAAAGATACCTTTCATTATAAGTAAAAAGGGCCTCATATGTGTTTTTGCCGGGAAGGATTTATTTTATTTCTCTAAGACTAGCGATAAATAAAAATAAATACATAGTTATTATAACATCTGATATATTACTCTACAAATAGGTACAAATCCAGCTTCATAGAAATAAGTCAATTAAGAGAAAAATTTATTTTAGTAATATTCATACATCAGGAAAACACCCGATTTAATTACAAAAAAATTAATTATATTGACATGCAAGGAAATAGCGCGAAAATAAACATATAGAAAGATAGAAATAAATTGGCCATTTTATTTATTTTTAAGTGTATATATGATTAGTTCTTTTGAGTATTCCTGACCGGAAAAGATTTTACGGTTCAGGACAAATAAAATTGTACATAATTTCATTCAGACTTGCTTGATAAGTTTTGTTAAGTTTAAAGTTCTGTATTTGAAATTTATTACAGTAAATACTTTAAAATACCTCTAGATAACTAGTCAAATAAAACATAACACAACATTAATCATTAATCTTGGTGGGATCTAGAGAGGTAGCAGTTAGGGACTCACATCATCATCATCTGTTGCTCTGGGAACTTACATAGCTTGACCCCACTTGGATGTCTATATACCCTTGCTCTTTTCAGAGAAGGGGGTATTACTTATAAGACCAGTCTCTTATCTGGCACTATCCTGGTATCCTCTGATACACCTATTTGTCCAGGATATCATTAATTCATAACATCTAAACCTCTCGCTACAGTATCCTTTCACTCATTAGATAGTATCCCTTTCACTCATTAGTTAGTATCCCTATCACTCATTAGTTAGTATCCCTTTCACTCATTAGTTAGTATCCCTTTCACTCATTAGTTAGTATCCTTTCACTAATTAGTTAGTATCCTTTCACTCATTAGTTAGCATCCCTTTCACTCATTAATTAGTATCCCTTTCACTCATTAGTTAGTATCCCTTTCACTCATTAGTTAGTATCCCTTTCCCTCATTAGTTAGTATCCCTTTCACTCATTAGTTAGTATCCCTTTCACTCATTAGTTAGTATCCCTTTCACTCATTAATTAGTATCCCTTTCACTCATTAGTTAGTATCCCTTTCACTCATTAGTTAGTATCCTTTCACTCATTAGTTAGTATCCCTTTCACTCATTAGTTAGTATCCCTTTCACTCATTAGTTAGTATCCCTTTCACTCATTAGTTAGTATCCCTTTCACTCATTAGTTAGTATCCCTTTCACTCATTAGTTAGTATCCCTTTCACTCATTAGTTAGTATCCCTTTCACTCATTAGTTAGTATCCCTTTCACTCATTAGTTAGTGTCCTTTCACTCATTAGTTAGTATCCCTTTCACTCATTAGTTAGTATCCCTTTCACTCATTACTGACTATAGGAACGCGCCACCGAAACGATGTCGTGGTGGGCACGAGGTTGGGCGCTTGGCTTTCACTCAAATCCAACTAATTTACATGAAATTAACATCAAAATGAAGAGAATTAAGTGCTGTTTTATTAAATGATTGATATGTCACATTAATATTACAACTCAGCGTAAAATCCGGTCTGTTCAAAGCATGGCTTCATAGCGAGCAGTAATTTTTACTCCCTGCTGTAAGGTGAGTCTACTTACCATGTTAGATTTTATTTTATTTTATTTTGTGTCTGGAAATAAATAAAAATATTTAAAAAATAAAACTTATCAAATGGCAGTTATTGCTCATTGTGTTGACAAGTGTTTCACGTAAAACTAATTTATGCCCGTGAGGATTAAGGCAATAAAAAATAGGAAGTAACTTTTCAATCACCCTGAAGAATTTGTTCATCATTCCTTTCCTTCATTCCTTCATCTTGTCTCTGAAGACTTTCAATATTCCAGACTAGATGGAAAGTGTGAGGCACTCACCTTCATGACAATGTTGTTTGTATCCAGCAGGCAGTCGGAGATCTTCACGTTTCCGACCTCAATCAGCTCCTGTAAGATCATGCGAAAAGTGCCCACTAGCCTGTAGGAGATACGTAGAGATTTGTTAACTCTGGACTTCCAGGGTCCCACAGATACCATACAAAGAGAAAGAAGGTGAGCGTTTGAGGGTGATGCAAGAAACTGCATGAAATAAAAGTATAGGCACATGGATTAAATTAAGAAGGTCCAAGAAGCTAGGAAACAGTGAGAGAGAAGAGACAAATAGAAGGAAGGATAGAGATAATTAACGTGTAAAGGATGTAGTTGTGTTGCCATGTTTGAGATAAGGAGTTTACACATGTTACCAGACCTAAGGGTCTTTTATATTTGGACGTGCGCCCTAATATAACCAACTAGATTGAACGGGACGCGCCTCGCCAACGCGAGGCAAAATTTTATTTTAAATTTAAAAAAAAATATAATTAAGTTTTCATATAGTTTTATGGTCGGTTCTTTTTATCTTGTTTAAAAGTATGATAATGTTATATATAGCTGACAAGAAAATTTACTGAGAATTAATAAAATAAAACTTAGTTCAAATTTACCGGTCCAAAAACTGGTCTAACGTCACGAGATCTTGACAAAATAGGCCCTATATACTGGCCTCCCGTTCTTTAAGAGTTAAAAAGAGACGGAAAGGAAAGAAGGCGGACAGACAGAATGACAGACATAAAGACAGACACACAGAAAGGCAGGCAGAAGGACAGAAAGAAAGACAGAAAAGCAAGGCATCAATTTAAGGTAATATTAAGCTGCATGACATTATAAAGACGGACAACACATGACATTATAAAGACAGACAACACATGACATTATAAAGACAGATAACACATGACAAGAAAGATTAGATCACAGTAGACTAGATCACTTAGTTTAGATAGGCAGAGAGACAAACATACAGAGGTACCCAGCTAGTCTTCGGTTAACTTTTATCCTTTCTGCGTATATCACTCTTTCTTACTCTTCCAGCTCTTTATATCTGTCGTTTGTTGCACGGTACCATCATGCCCAAACACACCGACGGACCATGTGTCTAGGTTGAAGGGGTGTGCCTCGCAAAAACAGGGAAAAATAATAATTAAACAAAAACAATAAATAAATAATAAATAAAGCACCAACCTGTTACTGAGATATTTGTTGTAGTTGTACAGCTGTATGTCTATGACTTCCTCCGCTTCTATAGGACGAGCCACTGGCCATTCAAAAATCTGTTGGGAACGTTCCACAAAAAGAGAATCAGCACAGCAACAACATCGTGCTATGACAATCTACTTACCACACAGAATACTGTTTATTTTTTAATTCAGCATCATACATAGCATATCAGTGTCACATAAACACATACAAGAGATAAACAAAGTGAAGGACAGTCACATATATTTGATGGAAGAATAAAGTGTTATGTACACACAAGTGAGATGACAGACTGACGCGCCACGAACGTACAAACAAGAGAAGACAGAATGAAGCGCCACCAACGTACAAACAAGAGAAGATAGAATGAAGCGTCACCAATGTACAAACAGGAGAAGATAGAATGAAGCGCCACCAACGTACAAACAAGAGAAGACAGAATGAAGCGCCACCAACGTACAAACAAGAGAAGACAGAATGAAGCGCCACCAACGTACAAACAAGAGAAGACAGAATGAAGCGCCACCAACGTACAAACAAGAGAAGACAGAATGAAGCGCCATCAACGTACAAACAGGAGAAAACAGAATGCAGTGTAGCACGGATAGACAAAAGAAGGAACAATCACACGTAATGCATATAAACACAGGAAGCGACAGAAGTGTAACACACACAGACACAAGAGACAGAAAAGTGAAGTGCGACCAGGGGTGCGGATTAAACTGCTGGGGTCTCTGAGCAACACGGGCCTTTGGTCCCAGATCGTCGTTTCCACACGGATTACTGACTCCAAATGTCTAGGAAAGCGTGGACTCTGATAATTCTGTGGGCCTTTCATATTTACCAATTTACGTCATCACTAAACGACCCACCAAAAAAAAAAAAACGTCATATACCAGTGTACAAATCGATTGGTTAATACAATAAAACCTTGGCCATTGAACGTAGAGTTCAATAATAGTGTATAAAAGTGTACATATTAAAAATCTTACAATATCTCTGTTAATTTCAGCGCCCATTTATACGCAAACAACATTGTGACAATAAGCATATTCCAACACCCATGTAGCTCACGGTGGTCTCTGAAGAGACAAAGAAACAGCAAGACTGATGCATCCTCAGGCATTCCGTACAAGGCTACTAATGTGAGGTTGTGCAAATGGCATTGGCAGAATCAACATGTAATAGAGCTTGCCACAGAAACCACATCTGCAAGAGCATATAAATACTTGGTGCAGGTTTTCTTCAAGGTGACGAGCTACAGTGGTATATATCATGTGAGGGACCCCAAGATGCAGCAATAGTGAATGCAGTCAGCAACACATAGCTGTACTGCTTGCATCAGGACTAGCGAACCAGAGCTGGTCAAGACCGCATTCCACCTCCACGTGGTGGTCCTGGAAACAGTCTGCAGCAGTGCAGTCTGGCTGAGCGAGTGCGGATCGCAATGGGAAGGCAAACCCGGTCCCTAAAAAATGCCGTGCTGAAGTCGGATGTGTCGACCGAAAGGTGCAGATATCACAGCTTAGGCGTAAACAGACACAACGCAACCACCGTCCTTTTCAGGGCGAACGAAGAAGAAGAAGAATATATCATGTTCCGTAAGAAGCGCACAGGAAAACGGTGATGAACGACGATATACAGACATTGAGCAGCTTGGTATTCTGCATGTTGTCTTGGTTGTTTATATTTACGAAACTAACGGTCCACTATTGAAAATGATGAACGACGATATACAGTCATTGAGCAGCTTGGTTGTCGGCATGTCTGGAAACTCAAGATTTGCAGACGATAGCATCGGGGCAGTATCAGTGCATACCATTTGTTTGTGAAGATAGCACAAGACGCCGGCGGAAGTCTGACGCAACGATATGAAGAGGTCACGCGTGGATATTAAATTTAATATTTTGAAACACGTGAGGGTATTTTTTTTAATTTGAAGAACACCTACCCACGTAGTGCTGAACGAGATTCGATTGGATTGGTTGATTTGAGAGGCCGAATATACAATGTATCTCATTGGAAAATTAGGCAGAAACACATCTGGAATTTGAACTGAGCATTGTGAGATATAATATAGTAAAATCATAGTCAGTACACACACTGCAGCGCAAACGTCAGACTAGCGACTCCTAAAAGACAGAAAGAAAAAGTAGAAATTGGACTTGGAAATTCCACAACTATAAGTAACAGATCGAGTATTGGGCAACTTAGGAATTTACAAGTAAACCCACATTTTTAATACAAGACTGGAAACTTAGGAATTTGATCACAAGTCATAGAGGAATTAAAAAGAAGTTTTCCCAGGCCAGTGATTTTGCAGAACACCCGCCGTCAGAGGAATTAACTCTAATTTCCAGACCTAAGTGATTAGAAGCATCTAATACAGAGCTGTGTCCAGTCTAAATCTGTGCAAGGAGATTGTGTATTCCCAAAATGTTGGGGTAAGTGTAAACAATTTATTTACTAATGTAAATTTTACAGGTTTCTTGCTAAGTGGTTATATATGAGGCTGGCAACCTCAACATTTGAAAACAGTATATGCATGAACCATTACTGCAAGAGCTGGTGATTGTTTCTGACCAGTCGTGCGGAAAACCCGACAGCAGATGTGACCCCACTCCGACTGGAGCAGTGATGAGTGATGACTACATCATATGTGCCTCAAGTGTAGCCTATCATTTTGTGAGATTTATGTAACTTGTTAATGTTAATTCAGGCACAAATCATATTCTCACTGTCCAGACACATGTTATCCGTTAATCCTCAGAGTAATATTGGTGAATTTTAACCATCTTCTCGGAGTTACGTTGTGCGTGCTCGAGAATTAAATTATTCTGAGAGTTTAACACTGGTGGGCGGACAACGGGAACGTGAGCCTGTTAGAGTGCTCCAAACAAATGTACTTAGCAGAAGGCATTTGTTTTTTCTATTTTTCTAAAGTTCGTGGTTACAAGCCATCAGACGATTTGTTGCACTAACGCCGCTAGTGTGAGAGAAAAGCATCCACCCTAACAGCCTACAGTGGAAGAGAGTGTGGAGAAGGCTTTCGTCATCACAGAATTGATGAACTACAGCTGCAGGACTCAGCTAGAGTAAAGTTACTTGTAAAATAGGCGAAAGCAACAGACTTTTGATAAATCCTCACCTACGTCTCCGTGAAGAAAACTTTTATCTAAATTTCACCAATCTTTCCATATCTGTTAAAGACTAATTCGTTATTAAAATTGTTACATGTTGTTTTAAAACTAAACAATCATAGTCGATTCAGTTTTTTATATGTATGAAAGCAAACGTTTGAGCCAGAACATTATATATATATATATATATATATATATATATATATATATATATATATATATATATATATATATATATATATATATATATATATATATATATATATATATATATATATATATATCTGAGGAATTTCGTTGGATTACACCAACTGGGGGCTTGAACGGGCCACACCATTGCTTAAATCCTTCACAAAAGGCGACGGAGCAGGTATTATGCGTTAACAATTGTTCAGCCCAATGCAACATTGTTCGTGACTTCTGGAAATATCTTGTGAAAGCTCCCTTAAAGTAGATGTGCCATTAACCTTCTATCTACATCTCTGCCAATAGTAATCTTGCGCGCAGGTAGATACCTTGGAAGCCAATATTTGATACTCTTGAGTTTTGGTCACTGTTGGACCACTACTGCAAAGCAGGGAAGGCAATCCGTGACACCAGGCCTTCCCTAGCACGTTACAAAAAGATTATCAGTCTGAGCTTTTGTGTTCATTTCTAGAATACTAAGTTGCCAAGTGTAATGCTCAGAAATGTCAATATGAGATCTTGATGAGCTGTCAACCATCAGGTTAAACTAATTGCTACAAAAAACCACCGCTGTGAGTAGCTTGTATATGCTTGGTTAAGGCCTCCTTGAGACAATGCTGAAGTATTGTCTCCATTTTCTTTAAGGATCGAATGAGTTCGTGCAGACTCTCTGGGAACAACTAGAGTGCCGGCTCGATGCTCCCCCGTTAATTGCGACAAGGAGGAACTTGTCTCACTAATGAAAGTATTTCCCTTCCGGGACTTTCTGTTGCCTACACACTTTGTTCACCGCGTTTAGTGTTTAAATAAGTCAGGCACACATTTATAGCTGTGTAGAATGGAGCGTGACCTGACCAGGTTTTGATTCCAAAACCCGGTAACTTTGGCCGTCGAAAGGTAAGCGTTCTAACAGCTTAGCCACTAGGACAATTGCTCTTCAAATAGGATAATAACGTCCTCAGGCTCGACTATCTTCCTAGTTAAACCAGTGAGTTGTTGCACGGCACTAATTAAACCCGCGTCCTTAGTTTCATATTTCTTGTTTAAGGTCCACCTTGGCTGTAAATGACAGTAGTCATTGACAGCACCCAGACACGCATGAAAGGATAAGTCTATGAAAAACTGGACTCTTAGTTCACTGTGACCACTTCAGAGGTCAAAATACTTTCAGTGATGAAAAGATGGCGTTGGCATCATAAAGATAACGAAAATAACGAAAATTACAATTATTTACACGTTTATATCAGCTCTGGTTTGGTTTGGTTTTAATGATCATCTTTATTGCGCACGGACAACTCTATCAGTGTTCCGATCTCCTCCCGTAGATCACAATAGAGAATCTCAGCACAGTGCACGAACTCCATAGCACTGGTGAGGATTTCAATGTGCGTATACAAGAATCACACATTCTATAAATATTTGTGTAGTTGGTAGGTTTCCTAATTTTTAAATTTTGCCGGGGCAGCGACCGCATGGCCTACTCTTTGCGAATTTTAAACTACCGACGGATTTTTAACGTGCGCAACTTCCACACGGGACCGCCTATTTTCGCCCTTCTCCGAGAAGGCTAGACAACCGATCTCACTACCCAGAAGACCAGTATGACATCATTAGGATCCACTGGTTGTGAAAATAATTTCCATCAATTATGTTCCTTGTACTGGGAGCGAACCCGGTACCCTTAGAATAAGAGGCGGACGCCATACCTCTTAGCCACTCCAACTCCCCAAATGCGCGTGTATAAGCTTATCATATAAAACCTCTATCACTATACCTGATACAGCGAACAATGTTCCTTCATCATTGTTATTGCTCTGTGTGACTAATTGACCAAATATGATATAGTTCAGTCCAGTGGCGTATTAAGGGGGTGCGATGGGGGCGGTCCGCCCCGGCTGACAGCCAGTAAGGGGGTGCCGTCGTACACTATCACGACAGTACTTAATGTTAAAAATATAATTGCTAGTATGTTTCATTATGAGGGGAGGGGCGCCAAAGAGAGGATCCGCCCCCAGGGGCTAAATACTTTAGGGACGCCTCTGGTTCAGTCTGAACTAGTTGTCATATATTAAATATGGACGTTCCGCCAGCACATCCAGCTGCATGTAAACACAGTTTGAAGTTACTTAGACATTTCTACAGGGAAAAAAAACAAAAACCTTCAGAATCAACTACGGTCCAGTACTCTAACACTTATAAACAGATTCACTCTATGATCGACTGGATATACCGTAGTAGCTCAACTCTCAACTGGATTATCTCAGTTTCATAAGTTGACTACTCACAGCCAAGATCCCTCTTAACACGGAGTCTCTGTTTGTCTTTATAGGACCTGGTCGAGGACTTGCGAACCTCTTTCACAAGCACTTACTAGTAAGTGCTGTACTTAATCCCTATGTCAGTTTCATTCCTTACCTTTATACCTTATGCGATTTCTGCCTTGAGGCTACTCAATCCAACTCAATTGTGTTCACTCCTACAGTGTTACCTGCCCCTTAACTAACACTCACACTCTCAATCATGCATATTCGGCAGTTCTTCCCTGCGAAGTTCCAATTAAATTCATTACAATCTTACATGTGCATTCTTCACCACTTTTGAATTCCAGAGCGATCAGACGTGCCACAACCTTGACCAGTCCACGTGGTGTTTTTTGTTTTTGTTTTTTTGAGACGACGCATCGTGAGAAATACAAGTGATAAGTTGAATTTATTTTCTATTTTATTCTGTACACAATTTAAGCAGTTGATTATAATTAGTATTTGTTGATTGCTAGATACTAGCTAGGAATTATAATATAAATTAGGAATAGTAATAAATAAATAAGAAAACAAATAAATGTTAATAGGCCCATGCGCCACGTGCTTTCTTTGGCGTGGTACAGCAGCCATTTTTATTTTACTTTTTAACTCACCAGGAAATAGCAATAAGTTGAATCCTCCTAAATTGTAATCATAGATTCTAGTAGTGTTAGTCAACTATTAATAATATATATTAGTGGATACGAAGAAAAAAACAAACTTAGAGTTGCCAGACCAAATTCGGACTAGTGTTTAATTAAGTTGTCAACTAGGAGATAATAGAATAACTATTAACAGAAAATTCGTCGGTTAGGTATATCTTCAATTATTAGGTATAAAGAATTAATAAAAAGTTAGCCTATACACAACTTCTAAGAATAAAACATTGAGAATAGGGATAAAGACAAAAAGACCAGTCACATAATCAAAATAATTGCAAAATAAATAACAGAGAACAAATAGAAATAGGACAGAAAGATAAATAAAAACAAGCATAAGCAGAAATTTAGGGCATATTTCATAACAAATCAAACAAATATATTTAAATAAAAAGCAACATGCCACCAATTACCAGAGCTCAGTCGAGAGAAAGTAAAACGTGGTCAGTGTCGTAGATTTGGTCATAGGTGAATTAAGACTTAAGTTTGGTCCCTTCTGAATAGCAATAGAAACAAATGATAGCTCAGTGGGAGATGATAAAATAGAAATAGATTTCACGAGTGAGATGGAGGAAATATATTAGAGTCGGTCTCTGACCCTCGAGATGATTTCTCTCAGTCAGCCTATCATCTACAACAGATTAAGATTTGTCAGACCGTCTAGTACAATATATATTAATATATATATCCCTCACATACACACCCACATAAGTGACTACAATAGACACACAGACGTGAAACTATGACAATGAAAAATATAGATAATTGGAAACGAACTGACCGATAAACTAGAATAAGTTTATGTGAATTTTAATTATCATAATAAAATTCCATCACAACACATAAAATTACATCAAACATATACAAATAGTCATAAAGTCCATGAATATTGCTACAAGAATGATAGACCCATTGGTATGATCCTTTCCCTCGATGTATAGCCCACAGTCCTGTTAGAAGACAAGTGATAGCCCCAAAGAGTCGCGGATACATCTGCTGTAGTCTAATGATTTCCCTTTAAAGGTATGAACAGACGTTAATACTCTAATCTATCCTAAGGAAAATATTGTTAGCAACAAAAAAACTTGCACAAAGAATTACAAAGTGGGTGAAATTTGGTATACCATAAAATAGTCACTCGTTCCTGCTTTCACTCTGTTCATTCATCAGGGCCCTGACATACATTCTTACCTACAATCGTGCTGTTGTTCGCAATCTGGCGCAAACTTTAGGACACCCACACACTTTAATCTGTCTTTCTTTTAATGAAGCGGATCCCAGCTCTGCAGATTTTGGGTTCATCCAATGTTCCGGGGAGCGTCCACTTCATGCGAATATTTTTCAGACTAAGGTTAGTGTCACTTGAATCACGAGGCAAGAATTAGTTTTAAGCGGGCTCACAGAGTCAGAATCACGAGGTTTCCACTACTTGTGAAAAATGTCAGGTTTGTAACTTCGATCAAAGGTAAAATTCTTGGTCACATCACAATTTGTCAACAATGTCGGTAAGGTTATTGATTGTAATATTTTACTTGCCACACGGGCTGAAATGTACTTGAGGTTTTTCTCAGGAAGAATTAAGTCTGGCTCGATAGGCCCGTTACTTCATTTAATCTTAAAGTTCATGTAATAAGTACTCTGTCGTTCTGGATGCCAACGCAATGCCAGACAGGTTTTACTTTATACACCCAAGTCTTTAAGAAAAAAATGTTTTTGGTCTTCACAGATATTTCTCAGTACGTAAACGCTGGCAAAGTTGGGCGCTACCCCAGTTTCACTGAATAAAGAGAAAACAACATATAAAATACTTATACATACTATTCCTCGGTTATAACTTACATTGGAAAACTTCAAGGGTAGAGCTGGTCTTATCGTTTAAATCTGCCGAAAAATAAGTTATATTAATAAAATCAATCATCATGAATTAGAAATACATACGTATTTCGTCAATACTCAATGATGAATCAGTGCAGTTATAAGTTAGTTTAAAATATTCTCGACTGATTACTAGCAATTTAATAAAATTTATTTATAGCTGCATGAGTTTAAGCTAGAAATTATAATTTATTTTGCTTTCCACTGAAACGCGTCAGCTAGAGAATATAACAGACTTACAATTTAATTACTTCTGCACAGAAATCTAACTAGTAAAATGAAATAAGCGATTTATCACTAAAACACTCAACACTATTAGGTATATGTATATTACCTCCACACAGAACTACAGGCGATCGTACAAATTAAGAATTATACGCTGATATATATTTGAAGTCTAGAAGCTCGGCAAATTGTCGAAACAAACTGAGAAACTTCGCTATACAGCTTATTCTTTTACACGAGCGACCTGTCTACTGCGAATCTGGAGAACTGAATGAAGTCAAGTTTAAACTCCGGGTAAGATATCTGAAGAAAAGGATCCCACGTTATTTCGAAAATCCGAAAATAGTCTCCCCTTCCCGTCTTAACACTTCACATACTTAGACGCTGGCCATAACTGCCAAAACACGTCTTCCCACCTCACGCCGACATGTCTCATTTCTGAGCGATGCAGATGGCACTTTTCACACCTCGCGCCGAGAAACTCCGAAGAAAAACTCGTGTCAGCTTGAAAATGTAGACAAATGTCTGCTCTCTATGTCTGACGAGGCGGATTCTCACACTATTTCGTTCACTATCCAGGGACTGACATTTTATGCAATAAAATGCTTTTCTAAATGAGAAAAGAAACAGGCGAAAGTTTGAATGGGAAAGTAATATTTTGTCGCAAACGAACGAATGCGAAAAACAGGAAAAGAATAAAAGAGCGATAATAAAGTAGAGGACACGGGTAGAAAAGAAAAGCTGGCCAAGCAGAACCCATGCATAAAGATGGTGCATGTCGAAAGGGTAAAAGTCAAAGGGAGTGTAGATACACTTGTGGTCGTCTTAACAACGGAATGTAGAGAATCCCCCAAGACATTACTGTTTGAAAAAAAAAAAACAGAAAAACACAGAAGCCTACTTTCCCCCAGTTTTGCAGTGCTCCAACTTCATGAAATTTGGCCACGGCTGAAACAGCTGCAGGGGCAAGACAGTATGCAGGTACTGTGCCGGTACGACCCTTTTACCCAGTGCGAAAAGGCTAAGTCAGATACTGACTATAAAAAGGTTAATGAGGACAGAAAATGCAATAACTGCAAAGGGAACCACAGCGCCAGATTCCATGGCTGCCCAGTGTATCAGCAGACCAAAAAAGCACTGAAGGAATCAATAACAACCAAAACCCCTTTCAAAACGGTCATTAAAGATATAAAGGAAAACAATAAATATACGAGCAATAAAGTAATAACAGAAATCAAGTGTGTGCAAGAGGAATTTAAAGTTATTAAAACACAGTTGGCTAAATAAAGTAAGAACCAGGAAGATAGTAACAAAACATTGACAAAAAACAGTCGGATGGTTCAACTACATCCTTGGAAGGTGCGAATGCACGGAAAAGTGCAAAGGCAATGCTTCAAGAAATGAAAGCCATACAGCACCAAATTGCCCAGGATGTAGTTAAATTGTCTGAACTAAAAGAGGAAAATCAAATAATACTAAAAAGAATAGAAAGTGAAAGGCAAGAGTGTCACGAAGTGGTTTTAAGTTTATAGAGTTTGCCTGAATGAAAACAAGACCCTAGTATGAGAAAGTCTGAGAAGATAGAATTTAGATGGAAAATGACATGCCTGTGGACAGATGAGACTATTGGCTCAAGGGATAGAACCAGGTTTTGACTCGCCCTTGCCGCTTCGTGACTTCAGAAAGGCTATAATCTCACCCTCCTCTGACTTCCTTTAAATACAAGGAGATAAGGTGTATAAAACGACCACAGACACCACTATACAGACAACATAAAGTAAGTATAGTAAGGAGTAGAAGCTGATCCAGTATACAGTAAATATATATATTTTTATTTACAGAATGGAAAAAAACATTAAAAATACCATCAAAACATCAGTCAAGAAATGGCCTGCACTGTTTGTAGTGGTTTTTGATGGTACTGTATGGTTGTTGTGTTACCTAGTGTAATGTATGAGGTCAGCTGTGAAGGCTCCTGAGATAAATGCATGGTTAATATTAATTATATTTATAGTGTCTCTGGGAAACTATTACTGGATATGCTGTTGGGGTGGTGTCATCACACCCACTCTGTGACTAGAACTAGCTTTGTCCATTGTCTTATGAACGTTAGAAAATGTTCTATTTCCAAAAATTCAGTAGATTTATGAGGGGAAAATATTTATAAATTCTTTAGGAGTATGGTGAATCCTCAGCAGGCCACTAATCACTCATCTTGTCTGCGAAGATCTGATGCTGGATTCAGGTGGCCCACTCCTCTCGGTAGCTAGAATACAATGGTAGACTGTACCGACACACTGTTTGGCTGCACACACATCTGCTTGTGTAACCTTGATTACTTATGTGGCACTACCTTAGTGCCACAACAGAAACTCACAATTCTGAAACAAAATTTGTGCGCTGTGTCAGTAATCTATTTACTGTACCACTCTTACTCACAGCACAACACATCAACATTACACAGAATGGGTCAGATCTCTCTGACCACACAGCACATCTTACCCAGTTGTTTTCATATAGTCCTAGTTCCCCCAAGACTGCATTGCATCTGAGATATGTTCAATAGTTTCCTTTTATTCAATAAGATAGGTGATATGTTCCCACTGATCTCAACAATAGATCCGCCTTCCATAGTCTTAGTTAGGCGTCCATATATTTTGTTTGTCTCTAGACCCTGAACTTGGGCTGGGGACCTAGAGCGAGCACTTACTTGTCGTAATCATTTTATATGATATGGCAGTATCAATCACTCGAAATATTAAAAGGTACAAAATAAATACTTTCATTCTTACCAGAATTCAGAATTGAGAACACAGTTAATTGCTAGCAAAACTCAGCTGAGCTGCTGGCTATATGATGGCGTCCCTCTAAATGTATGTACTATCTTCTAGGAACAACACCACAGGCAATAAGCGACTGTGTCTCTGGACAGTATTGTATCAAATGGCAAAAATGCGCATCTCTGTCCCGCTAAGATGATTACATTTGCCCAATCACCGACTTCCCCCCTAACTTTTCAAATCTACAACCAAAAGTCTGGCCTGCTCTCCCTGAACATGGTTTGGCATTTGCAGGGTGTCCACTGAAATCTTTGCAATAAAGCATTTCGCAGTGCCTCGAAGTTGTTCTGATCGTCTATGAGCAGCTTATTATAGACGTCGTACGCATGACCTTTGAGTGATTGCGATAATTTTAGGCACCAAAGACTCTCATCCAATCCGTATGCCTTTGCCATTCTTTGAAATTTTTCCAAAAACACGTCAATCTTTTCATTCCCGTTAGGGAACGAGTCAAATGGGAAGCTCATGGCTGCCATTCGGGGCCCTCCGTTTCCTGAGGTGTCTCTCGCTCCTGCTCCAGGAGAATCTCCATTAGCTGAACTGCCTTCTGAAGCTCGGTACTGCAGTTCCAGAAAACGCATGGCAAGTTCGTGCTGTCTCTCCGCTGCCTTCTCCTGTGCTTCCCTTTCTGCTTGCCTCTCCTGTGCTTCCAATTTCCGAAGTTCCATCTCGGCTGCCCTCTCTTCCTGCTGATGATGCCTCTCATTCTCCCTCATCATGTAGGCCTTAGTCTCCTCCTTATCCATACCCATATTCTGAGCAGCCTCACGCCAGGCAGCTCGTAACTTGGCCATATCCGCCATCTTACCTGTAAACTGCTGTATATTTGCAAATACAGAGAAATGACAGAAAAGGAAAAGAGAAGGAACAACCTGTTACGTAATATAAAATACTCCCTCTATAACCGCTGTTCCGAAAACCCGACCTCAGACTAGCACCAAGTCTGAATAATAACCTCAGAAAAATTTAGTTAAGAAGCTACCAAAAAACTAAATTACCTTCCTGTTAAAGAAAAATATGTTGGTATGCCATCAATTACCTCTAAGTCATATAAATCAAAATACCACAAAAATCTACTAGACTGCAACCTGTGGAAAAACCTATAACTGGATCAGTTCTAATAGCTCAAGTCTAGGGGATATTTAAAGAAACTCTATTTTCAGAAAACTTTCTATAGAGACAATCTATGAATCTAAATATGATCGCAGATTTGATCTCAACAGAATGATCCCGGACGAGCCCCCACTTGTCACGAAGTGGTTTTAAGTTTATAGAGTTTGCCTGAATGAAAACAAGACCCTAGTATGAGAAAGTATGAGAAGATAGAATTTAGATGGAAAATGACATGCCTGTGGACAGATGAGACTATTGGCTCAAGGGATAGAACCAGGTTTTGACTCGCCCTTGCCGCTTCGTGACTTCAGAAAGGCTATAATCTCACCCTCCTCTGACTTCCTTTAAATACAAGGAGATAAGGTGTATAAAACGACCACAGACACCACTATACAGACAACATAAAGTAAGTATAGTAAGGAGTAGAAGCTGATCCAGTATACAGTAAATATATATATTTTTATTTACAGAATGGAAAAAAAACATTTAAAATACCATCAAAACATCAGTCAAGAAATTGCCTTCACTGTTGCGCTGTCGACTTAAGCCTCCACTCTCTAATAAAATAAGATTCTACTGTCTCAGTCCTGTTGACTCTTCCTCAACGAACCGTCTACACAGCTTCCAACTTGGTAGGCGATATGCGCCACTATCTAACACCCCTGGAAATGCTAAAATAATAGACTTGGAGTAACACAATGGCTCAGTGTCTATCCGTCGAATGGATACTGAACAGACCCTACCGGTCCTGTCTATTTTCTCCCTCCTCTCTATCTCTCTCTCTCTCTCTCCCTTGGTCTCAGTGTCTCTCTAACACTCGACGACTGATGATGCGGCGTCTCCGTTACGCTCTTCTCTCGTTACTTTCAAGACCCAGGTATTTTAACCCTGTCACCTGTTCCTGAATTCTGCGATGATGATGACTGGTGGGTACCAAGCATCAAGAACTTGATTAACTGTAGAAAAACTTCTCTGCTGCTGACTAGCTTCTATGATTTGCTCCTCTAACCCGCTCCAGATTTAGAGGCAAACACAGCCTTGATTTCTGGCTGTATTCGATTTAACCCAGTCTCACGGCCACCTGCCGTTGCTAGAGACTATAATAGCGATGCTCTCGGCTGTATGATAAATAAACCCCGTTCCAGCTGAAGCATAGGGACTTCACTGCCAGAGACCATAGGTTATTTTTCTTTGCTCCGGACGATAACTCGAGTACTCTGACCCTGAGATATGTCTTGTTGCCGTGGATAATTTTATTTGTCAAAATTATGCTCCCCACTGTTTCGCCGTGACTCGCTGAAATTAAAAGGAAATGCGTCTATTGTATAACAACTCCAACATAACGCATCTCTAACCCATTAATCTTTATAACTCCCTTACTCAGTACTTCACTCGTCCTGTACAACAATACAAAAAATAATATTACCCACGTGGCTCACTCGTCATGTACAACAATACAAAAAATAATATTACCAAAGTGGCACTTAAATCTCTCTCCTCCTTCTCTCTTTCTCTCGTTCTAAAAAAACCGATACATAAAATATTCCTACTCACGTGTCTCTTCATTCTCACTCCTTTCCCCTCTCTCCCTCAACTATAATCTGCCAGGTAAGTAACCAGAAACCTCCCGATCTGTCTGCCTCTTATCTATTTGTTACGCGTGGCTACCCACGTGTCCAACATTCAACTAGGGAATTCCGTTAACGTTACCCATGAGGTTTCCCACTTCCTCCAGAATTAAATGAAATCTCGCTATAGGAATAGTTTACTCCTCTAAGCCGTATAATTCACTTATAACATACATCTTTACTCTCCGACTGCATTTCTTACATTAAGGCAAAAAAAAATAAAATTTAGTACACACAATCGATTCCCACTAAAATTATATTTGTAAATACACAGGAATAAATGGTGGTTTTACATAACATTCTACAACTATGAGCACACGTGTAGCTTATAACTTCCCACGTTCCTATCTACTGCCAAAATCATAGAAAGAATAAGCACGCTGTGGCATTTACATCGTTCGTCAAAGATGATAATGAATGGCACTATCCTTTAGAACTAAAAAGTTAATGTCCCCGAAGAAATTAACTACGGGCGAAATTCTCAAAAACCCACTAATAAATAAACGATAATAAAATACTACATACCGATTATCGCTGTTGTTCCCCGCAATGGAGACGATTAATACGCAGTCATACGGCAGGCAATATTTCTTCCGATAGAGAACTTGGCCCCTGTCTAACTGGATATTTATACACACCGGGGCCACCCCCGCGTGTTCATTAATCTACGCACTCGGGCCAATGGAAACGCTTAGAAAAATAAACATAACTATGAGCTACGCCAATCAGATTTGAAAACAACGCGACCGCGTGTCCAAAAATGACATCACGTTACGTGACGTTTCTGACGCGTCATAAAGGCGTGCCCGAAAATAGCGATTTCCGTAAACAATAAAAAAATCGCGGAATATCAGAAGAAAGAAAAACTGGTCGAGTGTAAAATAAACCTACCATCATAAACGAACCCATTTAATTACCTACATAAAAATACCAAACACAATATATATTCAAATGAGAAGAAAAATATGATGAAAATACAAAATAGACGACAGAATCGGGCCGGTTGAAAGACAGAATTACAGTGCAGCATCACAAAGAGCTAAACATAGACAGAGAAGGAACAATCATAACAGCTGAAAATAGGAAAGTGAACAAAAAGAGCATAATACAACAGGAAAACAAAAGCAACCTAGAAGAATCTATTAAAGAACAAGTTGAGGTACTTTTACCAAACTTAGTGGAAAAAATTTGGGACACAATGACAAGCCTGAACGAGGAATTTCTTGAGAACATGATATATAATGGAGTACATGAAAACATCAATAAATCACCGCAAAGAGTAATGCCTCTGGCAACTGATAGGGACAATACAAAATAAAAGCAAATTAGATAGTTTAAAACAAAATAAAAGGGATACTAGATAATATTAAAATACGATAAGACAAGATATAGAATTATACAGTGGAATTGTAGGGGTATCAAAAATAATTTTGCACCCCTACTTGCAGAAACAGGAGGAACTATTACAATATATGCTCTTCAAGAGACACATTTAAACCCAAGTAGTAGATATAGTTGTAAGGGTTTTAAGATACTTAGGCACGATAGGAAAGAAGGCAGAGGAGGGGGTGTCGCAGTCTTAGTAAACGACGCATTTAAAATTATAGACTGGGAAGTATTTGATACAACCAACACAGAAGGTATACAGGTAACAATAGCTATGGAACCAAACAATCTAACAATCTTAAATGTATATGCTAATAATGGTACAATTAAAGATGAAGAAATATTAGCCATAAGCACCAGACTTACTTACTTATTCGTTCTACCTTGAGGTGTAGAGGTAGCCATAAGAACCAGACGTGGCCACAAAAAAGTCATAGTAGGCGATATTAATTCCTATCATTATGCTTGGGGTGGACAACATGCGGACAATGCAGGAAATTGCCTACTTGACTTTATAGAAAACAACGACTTACTAATACTTAACGATGGTACAGCACCTAGAATTAATCCTCAAACTAACGGGGCAGATACAGCAATAGACATAAGTATAGCAACTAACAATATAGCCAATGCCAATTGGGAAGTGTTACCTGACACAAACTCGGATACTGTTTGAAAAAAAAAACCCAGAAAAACACAGAAGCCTACATTCCCCAAGTTTTGCAGCGCTCCAACTTCATGAAATTTGGCCATGGCCGAAACAGCTGCCCATTTTAATAACCATGCAAGAACATTTTGTCCCAAAGCCAGGATCAGAAAATCCAACATTCAGCTATAAAAAAGCAAACTGGGAAGCCTTCTAATCAGAGCTGGAAGTGATGGAATATAAAGACTTGGAAGCAGAGGATACTGACTTGTTAGCAGAAACACTGACCAATGACATTCTTAAAATAGCAATAAAATATATACCAAGTAAAAATATGCCACAATAGTTAAAACCAATAAACAACATGAATAAGGAAAGAAAGACTCACAATAACAAAGAACCAGTTGCTTGGTGGAATAAAAGATGTTCAGAAATTCATGAAAGAAGAAAAAAAGCCTTACAAAAATATAGAAATAACAGAATAGAGGAAAACTGTGATGAGTATAAACATATTAGGAATGAATCTAACAGAATAATATTCAAAGCCAAAGAAACCAACTGGAAAGAGTTTTGTCAGTCACTTAGTCCTAGCACACAAATTAAAGAAGTATGGAGAAAACTTAAGGTAATCAAAGGGAACAATAAGAAAACAATAATGCCAATAATCAAACTACCAAAGAGAGCAGAAACAGATGTAGAAAAAGCTAATGCCCTTGCTGAGTATTTCTATAAAGTCAGTGCATAAAGTAGTCTTGAGAGAAGAGAAAAACTTAATAAACAGTTTTTAAAGGAACAACCAGACGATCATCATGTGACATATTCTTTCCAGAACGTTGTCTCCATTACAGCTGCTCTGAACGCATCACGATTCTGGGCAAGTCGACCTGCGTCAGCCAAAGACAAGTTCAGACTCTCTGTGATGTCCTGGGTCCACCGTCGTCTCGGTCGACCCCTTCCCCTTTTTCCAGGGACCATGCCTTCCATCACTATTTTTTCCAGACTATTATGTCTTTTTATATGACCGAAAAATTTCAGCTTCCTTATCTACCAGACCAGATAGATGAAACAAACTATTTAGATGCTGATATAACAGAGGAAGGAGTAATTAGTGCAATAAAAGAGAAATCTAATACTGCCTCATGGCTTGATATACTTAGTTATGAAATCCTTAAGAAAGTACCCGAAAAACTATAAACATAATAACTTCCCTTTATAACAAAATCTGGAGCTTAGGAAAGATACCAAAAGCATGGAAAGTAGCTATGATAGTACCCATCCAAAAGCTCAATAAGGAAGCCCATGATGTAAGTTCATATAGGCCTATCTCCTTAACATCACAACTAGGCAAAATACTGGAAACTGTTGTTAACAAAAGAGTTAAATTCTACCTGGAAAAAAATCAGTTATATAGCCCAACCCAGTCAGGGTTTAGAGCAGACAGAAGTACAGTAGACCAGCTTGTAAGATTAGAACACGATGCAAAGCAAGGGTTCAAGAGGAAAGAGAAAACAGTGGCAGTCTTTTTGGATGTCGCTAGAGCATATGATAACTGTGCCATTTGGCGATCTGGAAAAAACGTGGACCATGTTTACCAAAAACTTCAAAAACAAACAGACAAAGTTTCAGAGTGGATGAAAAGTTGGGGCTTCCAAATTAATGTAAACAAAACAGTAGGTATAATATTCAGCAAAGGAAATTTAAAAAAAAAATAACAAAATCAATATAACCATTAAAGGACAGAAAATATGTACCTCCTCAACAACTAGATTTCTAGGCATAACTTTAGATAAACAACTAAATTGGAATAAACATATAGACAATCTAGTAGAAAGCTGTAGGGGACCCTGATAAAGTCTCTAGTTGATAACTCTATTTTCTTTGCTCATTATCAGTTGATAAATATAAGCTCACTAGAACATCACCAGAGCTACATGCTGTGTTGTTGTGTTGCTTGTGGTTTGAGTATGGAATGTCAACTCGACCTACGCAGTGGTGTGTAGACATAGATTGTGAGTATAATATGCGAATGATAAGAAGAGTTCGTGGTGTTGACAAATGGTCTTTTTCTCACACTCATGTATGGCTGGAAGTCATCGACACCAACGACTGTGTACCTTTGCTACAGTTTAATTGGACGTACACACTCGACAGCACGAATAGTGACAAATCACAGGTTGGCATAATACATCATAGTACAGTGGATAAATGGTCTTGCAATGATACATGGGCACTCATGTAGAATAATAGCATAATGGACTGTCAGTAGACAAGCACTCAGTATTGCCCATATATATATATCATCTGAGTTTACTGACAAAGCACGTCAGATTATAAACAACATTCAAGATGGCTTCTAGACCTAACCTCGTCTAGCGAAGATTCCTTGAAATAATATTCAGCACATATTTTTCATATAATCATATTGAACCGCTAGTACTGGGTTCTCATGTGTAGCAGTGATCTCTGGACTCATCAAGCGATAATACGGGGTATCCCTTTCTCTTCTTGAAAGTCATAAAATATTTGGATACAAGATGGCTTCTCTCGTGAGCTGTCACTCACGTTTGGATACAGATAATGAATCTGTATTAAAGTTAGTCATTCATAAAATGTTCTCATAGCTCTGTAGATTCTATCATGATACAATTGACTTCATCATACAAGATATAGTGCTGCTAGGAATGAATGTCATCTTCATCTAGTTAAATATATTCTCTCAGACGTACAAATCGTGCCTATCGAAAAACGGTGGCTTCGTAAGAGAGTTCATAAGGAGAATCTTTTGTTACCTTGGTATCAGAAATATGATTCTGCCATTCCTTGGCAATAAGAATAAACACTGGGGTAAAGCATACACGATAGGTCTAGACGGCTATCACTTTCCCCATAAATACTGAGATCACTTTTTCCGGCGACAAGCCGCTACACAAAAATCACAGCCCCATCAGGACGAAGCCAAATCACACCTCTCTAGCGACACATCCGCCGAACAGCCCTTTGACCTTTCTAACGACAAAAGACCATATAGTTCGACTTAGATATGTAAAGATATACAGATATAAGACAGACTCGTCCTACCCAGACAAACAATACACATAAATTCAGGCCATAGATACACTGAAGCAAGAACAACCTATTTCTACCCAAACAAAGAATAAATCGCAGTAAAACTGGATTCATCCGCGGAGTTCGATTGAAAGTGACGACACTCCTTTCAAGGGAAGTAACTCAATAATGACTTTTCCTTAAGCACTAAAAAGTATCTATTTTGTTTACAAAATATTTGCGAACATAACAAGCATACAAATGTATTATATTGTAAGATATCAAAGACTGCACGTAACAGTCTTACCACACCTCCCGGGAAAAAAAAAATGGAACATTTTTTTTTTTTTGAAATACATCTAGGAGCAACGTACAATAGGCTCACAACGCATGAATAATGCGCAGATGAAAATATCAGGAATAAATATAACGCCTAATATGAGGCTAAGTCGACTTATGGAGCGACTGGTGAGAATGTATCTCATAAACTGAGAGAAATTATTTCTCTACAAGTAAATTTTTCCAGGAAGGTGTCATCAAAGTATAATACAATTCTGGCAATTACACAATGCCTAAAAATTTCATACCATAATTTGTATAAGATATCTTAAATTTATGATTTATGAAGAAAAATCATCAAAGCACGGCGGTGAATAAACATCAATGAACCGCTAAGTAGTGATACAATCATTATATTATTAAATTACAAATGTGTATCTATCTTGATATAGAAAGGAACTATTATAAACTAGACATATCAAGAAGTCTAAGACCTAATAGTTATGTGGAATCATGTGGGCATCTTGACAGAATGTCTGCCATCACATTATCTGATCCACGAATAGCTCGCACAGAGAAATGAAAAGGTTGAAGAGCAATTGCATATCGAGTAGACCTCGAGCTCTTCAAATTCTTACTCTGTATAGCAGTAAGGGCTTTTTGGTCGGTTTCTACTATGAAATGTGCGCCTAGAAGGAATCTCTGTAGTTTGAGGATCGACCAAACCATAGCTAATAGCTCACGGTCTAAAACCGAATAATTCCTTTCTGCCGCATTAAGTTTTCTGGAAATATACATTACAGGATGCAGAGTTCCAGAGTACTCTTGCATTAGTGCCGCTCCAATCCCAGTGGATGAAGCATCACTACGAAGAACAAATGTCTTATCTTTAGTAGGTAACACAAAAATAGGTGGTGTTGAAAACAATGTTTTAATCTTATCCAAAGAGCATTGGCATTCCTGAGACCAGTGGACCATATTAGGCGAACCTTTCTTTAAAAGTGTAGAAAGAGGTGCCATGATAGAGGATAGATTCTGAATGAATCTGCCATAAAATTGAATAAGACCTAACAGACTTCTCACCTGTTTTTTTAGTCTTAGGGATAGAGATGTTAAGTATCTTACTAGTATTATGGTCCTCTGTCTTTAGGAAACCATGACCAACTCGGTGGCCTAGGAAAGAAATTTCGCTAAAACCAATATAGGCTTTAGAGGGTTTCGCTGTCAGGTTGTGCTCGCGCAAAGTAGACAGCAATTCATCTAACCCTGAATAGTGATCTTCCCAAGTATCGCTGAAAAGACAGATGTCGTCTAGATATGCAATGACATCTGACCGATAAGATAGGATTCGACGCATCATGCGTACGAATGTAGCTGGTGCGTTCATAAGACCGAAAGGCATAAAATTCCATTGGAACAAACCTCTAGGTGTTGAAAAAGCCGTGAGAGGTTTGGCGCGTTCAGATAAAGGAACTTGCCAATATCCTTTAGACAAATCAAGTTTAGTGAAAAAATGAGATTTGGAGAGTCGAGTAAGTAGCTCTTCCAGTAAAGGCATAGGTTCGGCATCGAACTTCGTTACTTGATTCAATTTGCGATAGTCGACGCAAAGACGTATGTTATTGTCTTTTTTCCGAACAATAACCATCGGCGAAGAATATGCAGAGGTGGATGGTTCGATTATTTTCAAATCTATCATCTCATCCAACTCTTTCTCGACCTGTGCTTGAAAATGTATAGGTATAGGATAAGGTCTAACCCTAATAGGCGTATGGTCAGTTAGAACAATGTCATGTTCAATGACATGAGTTTGTCCAGGGATGTCAGTGAGTACATCCTGAAATGTTTGCAACATAGTTGAAACTTGTCGCTGTTCTCCTAGAGACAAATCAGGAGAGACAGTAACGTTCTTCCATGATTCACTAGAATGAAGTGGGATCATTGGAAGAGGAAGATTTACATCTGAAAAACTTGTTTCCTCATCCTGTATCACGGACAGTGATGAGTAATGACCATGTTGTACTGGAGAATTGTCCGTTGCTTGGAAAATGGGTTGCAAATAATCCGGACGTTCATGGAATTCAGTAAGCATATTGATGTGGAAGGTTTTATGCTTCCCATCAATATCGACAATATAGTCGACATCGGAAATTTTCGATATTATATCGTACGGACCTTTCCAAGAAATAAGTAGTCTGTTTTCCCTACAAGGTAGTAATACAAATGCTTTGTCCCCAGGACAAAGTTGTCGTAAGCATCTCTTCTTATTGGCAAATTGCCTTGCCTTCTGTTTCGCAAATTCAGAAGAAGAAGTTGCTAATTTGCATGCTTCGATAATCTTTTGTCTCAACGCGATGACATATTCGTAGGATGACTTTGTGTCATCGTCAATATTGTCAGCTGTTATGAGATCATGAAGCAACGACATAGGGCCACGCGGACGCGCGCCAAAGACGAGTTCAAAGGGGGAAAATCCTGTATGTTCATTGGGGACCTCTCTGTAAGCGAAGAGGGCCGCAGGTAAAACTCTGTCCCAGTCTTGAGGATGATCCTCAGTTATCTTCCCTAGTAAGTTTTTAAGTGTTCTATTAAGGCGTTCGACCATCCCATTAGACATTGGATGATAGATACTACTTAAAGATCTATCTATCTGCAGAGTAGACATTACTTGAGACATGGTATCTGATATTAGTTGGGTGCCATGGTCTGACAATATCTCTCCGGGGAACCCCAGACGAGAAAATATAAGCCAAAGAGCATCTGCAATATCAGCAGTAGTAATGCTCTTCAGAGGAATAGCCTCTGGCCAACGTGTGCACATATCAACACACGTCAAGATAAACTGATGTCCTCTGGCAGACTTGATCTTAAATGGACCAATAATGTCTATGGCCATTTTTTGAAACGGCCGAATAGGAATGTCCGCCGCCTGAATGGGTGCAGCATGCCGTGGACCTTTGGATTTAACTTCCTGACATACTTTACAAGATCGACAATAAATCCGTATGTCCTTGTTTACCAATGGCCAAAAGAAAGCCGCAAGGACTCTTGACTTAGTACGGGAAAAACCCATGTGTCCAGCACACTGAGAGTCGTGAGCGTGCTGCAAAATTTTAACTCTCAAATTCTTGGGAACCAGGATTTGAGAATGACTTGACGTAATGGAGTCTTGAACCATACGTACAAGTACGCCATTCTTCTTTGTAATCCACGATTTACGACTTGTGTCTTTATTCGGATCACCTTTAGTTGCAAGAATGAAGAATTTCTTCAGAGTGGGATCATCTTCTTGCTGTTTTATAAACGAGTCACGAGAAATTACCAAGGGATCATCTTGGTTATGCACTTCATTATCTTCAGTAGATGAAGTTTGAGGCATATTAAGAGCCTGAGCTCTAGTGACTACAGCGTTAGCAATCTGCATGTTTTGCCTTTCCCACGCGGAAATTTGTTGCGGAGTGCATTCTTTGACTCCATGAATGCGACCGATGATGAGGTCAGCGATCGGATTCGGAAGAAGACATGCGTGTACATCTCCTGTAAAGAAAGGAGTAGCAATCCTAATGATAGCAGTAGAGTATTTCTCTAATGTGCCGCCAAATGTTACACATTTGACTACTTGTCCAGTGGCACGGGAAGGATCTACGAGTGACTGCCTAACACCAATTGTGGTGCATCCAGAATCAAATAGCACGGAGACTGGATTGTTATTTACTAAACCCTTATGTAAGACAAGAGAACCTCTTCCATCATGCGCGACTGATGCAGGAAGAGCAGGAAGAGGATGGCCGCAGCTTAAAGTAGACACTGTGGTTGGCTCAAATAATGTTTTGCATTGGGGGCACTGAGATGCTCTCCCAAAATCAAAAGCGGCACATGCCATATTATTAGCGTCATTATTGTCTTTACTTTGTTTATAGGCTTCATGGGACTCTTGTTGTGCAGAGTTTGCCTGAAAATGTGGTTTATGTCTTCTGTTTTGAGATCTACCTCGGTTATTATTACCTCTGTAGTTATTGTTACCTCTATTGTAACCCCTATTTGGGTTTGAGTCATAGTTCTCTTGGTTACCATTATCATATTCATTATAATGAGTATCTCTGTAATTGCGATCTTGTTGACTCCAAGACGGATACCTCGGATAGTTTCTATAATTACTTCCTCTATGGAAATTGCTATAATTGTGACCACCCCTGTGTCGAGAGCTATCAGCTCGTCTCCAGTTCTTTGAAGAAGAACCCTGAAATGATTGGTTACCTTGGTTTTGATAACTATTATGGTTACTTTTTTTATCAAATCTGTTTTGAGGTCCCTGAAATCTGTGTGAATAATTGGGATTGTATGGTGTTGCTGAAGCAACTGGCATACTCTCCTTAATCTTAGTGTTGCCAAAAGTCACGTCGGGGTGTGCAGTGACATATTGGGAACAATATTCTTCCATTTCCTTTAGAGATTTGGGTTTACGCTCATGTATAAATTCAAGGAATGGTTTGTTAACACATGACATAATCTTATCTCTGAGCAACAAATCCATAAGTCCTTCATACGTTTTTTTCTGTTTTAGAAAGCTCAATCCAACGATCAACTGTGAGACGTGCCTTTGCAATGAATTCTGAGAATTCTACACCTGTCTCAGGCACCATCGTCTTAAACAAAAGGCGATAGCCTTCCTCACTTAGCTGGTATTTTTTTTATCAAAGCCGCCCTAATGACATCATAATTATCCTTATCTGCTTCTCCTACAAGGCATAATCTAGTCAGAGATTCACCTTTCAAGTTTTCTGCTAATTGATTAGCGTATTGTGATTTATCCACATTATGTGTACGACAAGAACGTTCAAATCTATCCAGCCAGAATGTAATATCGTCACTGGACTGATTGAACGGTGGAACCTTAACCTTGTAAGTAGAAGGTTTACCATTACCACTAGATGCCTGATTAACATTACTCATACTTGTCAATCTCAATTTCTCTAACTCAAATTCATGTTCTCTTATTGCTTTTTTCTCTTCCGCTTCTAATCTTCTTTGTTCAGCTTCCCTGTCTAATCTTTTTTGTTCAGCAACAGCTTCTCTTTCTAATTTTTTTTGTTCAGCTTCACTGTCTAATCTTTTTTGTTCAGCAGCAGCTTCTCTTTCTAATTTTTTTTGTTCAGCTTCAAATCTCCTTTCCTCCACCTGCATCTGCAATTTCTTTAGTTCAGCAGCAGCATCAGCTTCTTTTTCTAATCTTTTCTCTTCAGGCAGAGCTTTTCTCTCTTCTGCAGCAGCTTTTTTTCTCTTCAGCAGCAGCAGCTTTTTTCTCTTCTGCAGCTAATGCTTTGTCATATTGAGCAACTGCCCATTCTTCTAATTGTTGACCAGTCTTATCAAGGGCTTTCCCTTGTATAATGAAGTATTCTAATGTAGACATGATGTCTAACAATAATACTAATCACCTGAAATAATAATAATACCACAAGTTCTTAATGACTTGATTAATCAGTACACTATCCCAATATCTGTGGGTCACAAGCCTTAATAAGGTCTTGTATAACAGTAATAATAATCAAGTACTGGTTTATACTATAATCCAAGTGCAGTGCACAAGCAATAGTGTCTTATGAAATATACCTATATAAAACATATGTCAACCAACAGAATACATAAAGTACAAATAAGACTGACAATACGAAAACGTTTGCAGAAATCAAATAAATCAAATAGGGAAATCAATGAAAGTAATCACTGAATCTGCAAAGGAATAACAACACAAATGACGTCACAGTATATGAATATAAATTGTGAATAGAACTGAAAGATAGTAAAGGGTAGACCAACAAATTACAAACAAATCAAAACAAAACTAAAGAACAAAGAAATATTACAAAAATAACAATAATTACAGTCTTCACAGCTAACACAAATAGCAACTAGTTGTTGCAAGCAAATTTCCAATTAAGGAAATTGCACCTAAAGAAAACGCCCACAACGGACCCTCTATGACGTGGGATATTCTGTTGTGAGGACACCGCCCAACCTAAACACAACCCGCTGACATATAAACTAACATACTATACAAATAAATAACATGTAAACATAAATATATAAATTATGTGTATGATAGTATGTGTTGCAAAATAGGCTCAGTTTTACAGTAATGGCAAAGTTATTCTTATGAAAATAAATAAACTGCCACTTTATTGAATTACAAATTCTGGCCTTAAATATTAAAGTTCATATATAGAAAACAAGAAGATCCATCGATGAAAATAGGACTTCTTAGTTCAATAATACTGTCTTCCTGTTAATATTGACAAGAATTGATCCAACTGTTCTGTGAAACTCTGTAATGTCTAATGTAAAAATGTCAACAACGCTGACCTACATACTACATTCACTTGACAGGTCACGTGACGAAGTGTTGACAAAGAGCAAACTAATACTGCAAGTGTGTCGTATCAGCCACAGGAAATGGTCTGGTATCGGTAGTCTGTTGACTTCTTAACTTCTGCGAGGTCAAACCCAGAAAGCTGGTCCACCAGTTGATAAAGTCTCTAGTTGATAACTCTATTTTCTTTGCTCATTATCAGTTGATAAATATAAGCTCACTAGAACATCACCAGAGCTACATGCTGTGTTGTTGTGTTGCTTGTGGTTTGAGTATGGAATGTCAACTCGACCTACGCAGTGGTGTGTAGACATAGATTGTGAGTATAATATGCGAATGATAAGAAGAGTTCGTGGTGTTGACAAATGGTCTTTTTCTCACACTCATGTATGGCTGGAAGTCATCGACACCAACGACTGTGTACCTTTGCTACAGTTTAATTGGACGTACACACTCGACAGCACGAATAGTGACAAATCACAGGTTGGCATAATACATCATAGTACAGTGGATAAATGGTCTTGCAATGATACATGGGCACTCATGTAGAATAATAGCATAATGGACTGTCAGTAGACAAGCACTCAGTATTGCCCATATATATATATATCATCTGAGTTTACTGACAAAGCACGTCAGATTATAAACAACATTCAAGATGGCTTCTAGACCTAACCTCGTCTAGCGAAGATTCCTTGAAATAATATTCAGCACATATTTTTCATATAATCATATTGAACCGCTAGTACTGGGTTCTCATGTGTAGCAGTGATCTCTGGACTCATCAAGCGATAATACGGGGTATCCCTTTCTCTTCTTGAAAGTCACAAAATATTTGGATACAAGATGGCTTCTCTCGTGAGCTGTCACTCACGTTTGGATACAGATAATGAATCTGTATTAAAGTTAGTCATTCATAAAATGTTCTCATAGCTCTGTAGATTCTATCGTGATACAATTGACTTCATCATACAAGATATAGTGCTGCTAGGAATGAATGTCATCTTCATCTAGTTAAATATATTCTCTCAGACGTACAAATCGTGCCTATCGAAAAACGGTGGCTTCGTAAGAGAGTTCATAAGGAGAATCTTTTGTTACCTTGGTATCAGAAATATGATTCTGCCATTCCTTGGCAATAAGAATAAACACTGGGGTAAAGCATACACGATAGGTCTAGACGACTATCACTTTTCCCATAAATACTGAGATCACTTTTTCCGGAGACAAGCCGCTACACAAAAATCACAGCCCCATCAGGACGAAGCCAAATCACACCTCTCTAGCGACACATTCGCCGAACAGCCCTTTGACCTTTCTAACGACAAAAGACCATATAGTTCGACTTAGATATGTAAAGATATACAGATATAAGACAGACTCGTCCTACCCAGACAAACAATACACATAAATTCAGGCCATAGATACACTGAAGCAAGAACAACCTATTTCTACCCAAACAAAGAATAAATCGCAGTAAAACTGGATTCATCCGCGGAGTTCGATTGAAAGTGACGACACTCCTTTCAAGGGAAGTAACTGAATAATGACTTTTCCTTAAGCACTAAAAAGTATCTATTTTGTTTACAAAATATTTGCGCACATAACAAGCATACAAATGTATTATATTGTAAGATATCAAAGACTGCACGTAACAGACCCCTAAATATACTAAGGATAGTAAAAGGTAATGGATGGGGGCCAGCAATAAAATAATGCTTATGTTCTACAAGTCTTTCATCAGGGGGGAACTAGATTATGCCAGCATAGTCTATGACTCAGCTGCAGCTTCTACCAAAGCAAAACTAGACAGAATTCAAAATGCAGCCATGAGAACCATTGCAGGTGCATTTATATCAACACCAGTTGAAGCACTAGAAGTAGCTCTTGGCATACCGCCCCTTGGTCTAAGACGGAAAGAACTAAGAGTAAATTATTGGAGTAAAGTAGCACAAGAAGTGACCCACCCAGCACATAAAGCATTTGTCAAAAACCAACCAAGTGTATGGAACGTCCCCTTAAATAAAGAAAGATATCCAACAGGGTGGAGAACTATAGAAGATCTAACACAGTTCAAAGTACTGTCAAACACAATTAATAATAGTAATAAATATAGAAACACAATACCACCCTGGGAACTAAAAACATCAATCATAGACTATTCACTTATTGAAAAGATCAAACAAAACTTAGAAGATAAGGACGCCAAAACGATAAGTAGAAAGTTCATAAATCAACTTACAAAACAAAGTCTGGCCGTCTACACTGATGGATCCAATGGTGATAGTAGGCAACTAGGTGCAGGGGTAGTAATACCACAGTGGGGAATTAAGAAGAGCTATAGTGTAACTGAAGGGGCTTCGATTTTTACCGCAGAGATGGTAGCAATTCTAAAAAGTTTAGAAATAATCGAAGACAACCCACCAGAATCTGTTACGATATTTACAGATTCACTATCATCACTACAAGCACTAGAACACCCAGGTAAATGTAGCAGGCCAGATATAAAGGAAGAAATTCTTGCAATTAATACATCACTAGGGAACAGAGGATGTAGTGTGAGGCTAGTGTGGGTTCCAGTATACATAGGTATAGCTGGTAACGAGTTGGCAGACCAGAACGCCAAGTATGGAAGAATAAGTAAAGACAATATAAGAGCAGGAATGGGAAGGTCGGAGATCAAGAGCCAAGTGAAGCTAACTATAAACGAGGAATGGAAGACAACATGGAAGAACAGTAGAAAAAGCAGACACGCGTTCAAACTGCTGAAAAAACCAACAAGGACGTGCCAGGTCAGAGAAGAACTAAAGGTACCCTCGAGCAAAAAGCTGTGGCGTCTCCGTCTTGGTGCAGCGTACTTTATGATAGAGGAACCACAATGCCAATAATGTCAAGAAAAAATTGACATAGACCACAACCTGTTCCACTGTAGAAAATACGATCAACAGAGGCTAGGATTAAAAACATACTTTAGAAATCACAATATAGACGTGACAGGTAATAAGGTTTTAAGTATAGATGCCTCAGGAAAAGCCCAACCAATACTTAAGCGATATATACATAAAACAAAGGAAAATATATAAGGTTAATAACAGTGACAATATTGGTAATAATAACAAAATTAATACTTCAGAAAAGACATTCAACCAAATAGAAATTAAGCAGCAAAAACTAACAAATCATTAATAATTAAAAAAAAAACAGAAAAATTAGCAAACTTACTAACTACTCATAGGACAAGGAAAGACTACGAGGTTTAAAAAAAAACACCAACTCAAAAAGAACAAATACTAATACAAATTAAAACCAAGTGTAAAGGACAATAGTTATCTGTAAACAATACAAAAGAGAAAATAAAATGGACAAATACTAATATAAAGTAAAACCAACAACTGCAAAAGACAATAGTTATTTAAATTTAATACAAAATTAGTAAATAAAATGACACTAAATACCCCAATTATAACAAAATTTTCAGGTTGAACAGGGTAGACCAAGAGGGAACGAGAAGAGGCAATAATGGTCAGCTGTTAAATGCCCGCTCTTCACCCATCACCTTTTCAAAACAACACCAACAACATGTGCATTCTTTCATAAGCTACTGTCATCCTTGTTTGTCTTAACCAATTACCATCCATGCAAACATGTGTGTGTAATCCTTCATACAGCCATGTTCTTGAAAGTGATATAGATCGTAGGGTGTCCACACAATCAAGCGTCAGATAGAACATAATTACAATTGTGTCGCATGTTATATCTTTTAACTTACGTTAATTCAATTAAACATTTATATGATATCGCTACACATTTAAATTGCTCTGGTATTTAGCGAGTCATGTCACAATGACATTTACTGAGCATGAGCCAGGAGAGCTCGTCCCTGACGGTTGACAGCTTAAATAAGGTTTCCTTTTTTTTCCCCCGGTTTACCAGGACAGTTCCGGTTTTTGAGCAGCCAGTCCCGGCATAGTGAAAGACTTCGGCTTGATGTATAAAAGTCGCGGCTTTTCCTCAACAATAAAATAATAGCTATCGTGAATTAACAGAAGCTCGTCAACTGAAGCTTGCCTGCACATCGATCTTGCTCGAGATTGTCGTAACCGTGTTTTCATCCAGGGATAATGACAGCTTGGTTTGCTTCACAGTATTCGGCAATGAAGCTATAGCTGAATGTTATTATATCGAAAGTTCGATACAAGCAATCATTCCACACACAGCTGTATTCAACGTTTCTTTATTGCCTTGCGAAATCTATGTGTATGTAAACATTTGTACATACTTCCAAGCCTTCGCATGATCACTGTTAAAGCTATATGTTATACTTCTTCTCGTCTTGTGATTTGTAATTTACAAACAGCATGAACAATCTTCATCATCACTCTTCAGATCTCCGAGGAGAACAGGTTGTGAACTAATTCATGTCAACAGTTTCTGTCCTGACCAATCCGTAGAAGGCTCTCCCATGTCCTCTGTATCCCCTTCATAAATATATCTGTCTTGACATTCGAGTTGAAGTTCTTACGTTTTGTTTTGGACTAGATTTCTTGTGGTTTCCATATATTTCCCAATGCAGTATAAGTCCCTCTTGTCTTTTGCATTCTTATATGGAACTATTTATCCCTCCAGCGCTGTCTATATTGCAGTTATGTATGAGTTCACATCTTGTAGGAATTATTCTCAAAGAGCGGCTTGGCTATTATTTGCTGAATTTATTCTCTTAATCCTTGACTTTTAATCATCATTTTCCTAAATTCTCTCTATCGAGCATAGAGCCACCAGTACAGCTGAACTCTATGCATGCAGCCTGTGACGTAGCTGTTGTAGCAGTGATTCCTGTAACAATCTGTTCTGCATGTCGAGGTTGTCAGCCCCCAAGTACTTTTTATGCAAGTCTGTATGGCAATACCACCCGCGTATTAGAGAAAGTTGTAATGACATAGACAAAGTCGAGTGTATGATGTGTCACTGTACATCCAGCATTTTGCAGGACAGAAAATTTGACATTCTAGACCACGTGAGCACAAGAAAATCTCAAACCAGCTACAGCAAATCACATAAAGTGTCACGCCAAGCAGTTGCTTCATGTTATAGAAAAAAGAAATGCAGACTATAACACAGGCGTTTGCAGCAGTGAAGACCACCAGGCAAATCATCTATAGCTTGCGGTCTATGTACTGAACGTTAAGCGGCATCAAGAAATTGTTTAACAAACAGCCTCAACCTTCTCAAGCTTTTGGTTTATATTGTGTGCTGGGTTGGGTTTTGTTTTTTTTTGTGGGCTTTCTTTATATTTCTAAATTATTATAACTAAAACAGACTTCTCTAGATTTAAATATATTTTTCTCCTCATTTTACTTTTCAATCAATACTTTTTAGCTCCCCGAGGAGCAAAGGCCTTCAACAAACACATGCCAATCTTCCTGTCCTGTGTCATCCGGTCAAGTTCTTTCCATGTTTTCCTCATCATTTTCACCTATGTATCCAGTTCTCTTCTCCATGTGTTTTTTTGGTCTACCTCTGCCTCTCTTTCCCTGTGGATTCCAGAACAAGGACTGCCTTGTAGTGCTATCAACAGGTTTCCTCAATGTGTTTCCTATCCATCGCCAGCGTCTTCTTCTCAACTCTTGTTCCATTGGCACTTGTCTTGTAATTTTACATGTCATCATCATCTTTATCTTTGTCCTTGTCGCTCCTTATTGAGCTATAGAGCCATCACTGTCGTCCGTCCAGAAAGTCTGCACCAAACATTCACATGTTCTTGCGCCTATGGCTTCTGTAGCAACACCTGTTACATAACGAGGTTGCCATTCTCATACACAACCTCATATTAGTTACATGCTACGTTATTCTTCAGACAGTCTTTTCTTTGTCTGCCTCATCAGAGACCTAGCCCCCCCCCCCCCCCCCCCCCCCCCCCCCCCCCCCCCCCCCCCCCCATTCGGAACTGCTAGGGATTTATATTACATTTTTCTTAGTTAAATTAAGCGTATTTGCAGCATCGCTTACTCGGACATCTGGGATTGCTCGTCCGGTCTTCTTTGTGGAAACAAAAAAATTCTCTTAAAATCTGTAGCTTGTCAAATACTTGAACTGTCACATTTATAACCTCACGGACTATAACATCGTAATTCTTGTCGACTTGGAGCAGGTGCCGACATTTATAACGGCTAAAATAGATTACAATTTTAAAATATTAAATACAAGAAAAATGGAATAGAAAATATCAAAGTAAAAAATTTAGTTGCTGATAAGAATCTTTTTTTCTTATTAATGATGTCCACCAAATGATAAATATAAGTGGATGGAAGCAGACATCATCATCATCAGTTGATAAACTCTTAATACAAGACCCTTGCCCTGAGCAAGAGACATGCTGAGAAATCTGAAGCTCGCTCGAACATCACCAGAGTTAAATACTGTGTTGTTGTGTTGCTCGTGGTTCGAGTATGGAATGTCAACTTGACCTACGCAGTGGTGTGTAGACATAGATGGAGTGTATAATGTGCGAATGATAGGAAGAGTTCGTGGTGTTGACAAATGTTCTTTTCTCACACTCATGTATGGCTGGAAGTCATCGACACCAACGACTGTGTACCTTTACTAAAGTTTAATTGGACGTACACACTCGACAGCACAGATAGTGACAAATCACAGGTTGGCATAATACATCATGGTACAGTGGATAAATGGTCTTGCAATGTTATGTTACATGGGCACTCATGTAGAATAATAGTATAATGGACTGTCAGTAGCCAAGCACTCAGTATTGCCCATATATATATATATATATCAACTGAGTTTACTGACAAAGCACGTCAGATTATAAACAATATCCAAGATGGCTTCTAGACCTAATCTCGTCTAGCGAAGATTCCTTAACATAATGTCCAGCACAGATTTTTCCATATAATTATATTGAACCGCTAGCAATGGGTTCTCATGTGTAGCATTGATCTCTGGACTAATCAAGCGATAATACGGGCATCCCTTTTCTCTTCTTGAAAGTCACTACATGTTTGGTTCCAAGATGGCTTCACTCGTGAGCTGTCACTCACGTTTGGATACAGATAATGAATCTGTCCTAAAGTTAGTCATTCATTAAACATTTCATTGCTCTGTAGATTTGATCATGAACAATTGACTGCATTCTACAGGATATAGTGCTGCTAGGAATCAGAAACGTTTTCTTTTCATCTAGTTAGATGTATCCTCTCAGACGTACAAATCATCCCTATCGAAAAACGGTGGCTTCGTACGAGAGTTCAAAAGAGTATCTTTATTACCTTGGTTTTTCAGAAATATGAGTTTGCCATTCCTTGGCAATAAGAATGAACACTGGGGTAAAGCATACACGATAGGTCTAGACGACTATCACTTTCCCCAAAAACCACTGAGATCACTTTTTCCCCGGCGTCAAGCCGACATAGAAAAACACACAGCCCATCATCAGGGCGAAGCCAAAACACACCTCTCTCGCGACACATCCGCCGAACAGCCTTTGACCTCTCTAGAGACAACAGAACATATAGTTCGACTTAGATATGTAAAGATATACAGATATAAGACAGATTCGTCCTACACAGACAAACAATACACATAAATTCAGGCCATAGATATTCTGAAGCAAGAACAATCTATTACTACCCAAACAAAGAATAAATCGCAGTAAAACTGGATTCATCCGCGGAGTTCGATCGAAAGAGACGGCATAACTTTCAAGGGAAGTAACTCAATAAAGACTTTCCCTTAAGCACTAAAAAATATCTATTTTGTTTACAAAATATTTGCGAACATAACAAGTATACCAATGTATAATATTGTAAGATATCAAAGACTGCACGTAACAGTCTTACCACACCTCCCGGGAAAAAAAATGGAACATTTTTTTTCTTTTTGAAATACATCTAGGAGCAACGTACAATAGGCTCACAACGCATGAATAATGCGCAGATGAAAATATCAGGAATACATATAACGCCTAATATGAGGCTAAGTCGACTTATGGAGCGACTGGTGAGAATGTGTCTCATAAACTGAGAGAAATTATTTCTCTATAAGTATATTTTTCCAGGAAGGTGTCATCAAAGTATAATACAATTCTGGCAATTACACGATGCCTAAAAAATTCATACCATCATTTCGTATTAGATATCTTACATTTATGATTTATGAAGAAAAAATCATCAAAGCACAGCGGTGAATAAACATCAATGAACCGCTATGTAGTGATACAATCATTATATTATTAAATTACAAATTTGTATCTATCATGATATAGAAAAGGAACGGCTATAGAACTAGACATATCAAGAAGTCTAAGCCCTAATAGTTATGTGGAATCATGTGGGCATCTTGACAGAATGTCTGCCATCACATTATCTGATCCATGAATAGCTCGCACAGAGAAATGAAAAGGTTGAAGAGCAATTGCATATCGAGTAGACCTCGAGCTCTTCAAATTCTTACTCTGTATAGCAGTAAGGGCTTTTTGGTCGGTTTCTACTATGAAATGTGCGCCCAGAAGGAATCTCTGTAGTTTGAGGATCGACCAAACCATAGCTAATAGCTCACGGTCTAAAACCGAATAATTCCTTTCTGCCGCATTAAGTTTTCTGGAAATATACATTACAGGATGCAGAGTTCCAGAGTACTCTTGCATTAGTGCCGCTCCAATCCCAGTGGATGAAGCGTCACTACGAAGAACGAATGTTTTATCTTTAGTGGGTAGCACTAAAATAGGTGGTGTTGAAAACAATGTTTTAATCTTATCCAGAGAGCATTGGCATTCCTGAGACCAGTGGACCACATTAGGCGAACCTTTCTTTAGAAGTGTTGAAAGAGGTGCCATGATAGAGGACAGATTCTGAATGAATCTGCCATAAAATTGAATAAGACCTAACAGACTTCTCACCTGTTTTTTAGTCTTAAGGATTGAGATGTTAAGTATCTTACTAGTATTATGGTCCTCTGTCTTTAGGAAACCATGACCAACTCGGTGGCCTAGGAAAGAAATTTCGCTAAAACCAATATAGGCTTTAGAGGGTTTCGCTGTCAGGTTGTGCTCGCGCAAAGTAGACAGCAATTCATCTAACCCTGAATAGTGATCTTCCCAAGTATCGCTGAAAAGACAGATGTCGTCAAGATATGCAATGACATCTGACCGATAAGATAGGATTCGACGCATCATGCGTACGAATGTAGCTGGTGCGTTCATAAGACCGAAAGGCATAAAATTCCATTGGAACAAACCTCTAGGTGTTGAAAAAGCCATGAGAGGTTTGGCGCGTTCAGATAAAGGAACTTGCCAATATCCTTTAGACAAATCAAGTTTAGTGAAAAAATGAGATTTGGAGAGTCGAGTAAGTAGTTCTTCCAGTAAAGGCATAGGTTCAGCATCGAACTTCGTTACCTGATTCAATTTTCGATAGTCAACGCAAAGACGTATGTTATTGTCTTTTTTACGCACAATAACCATCGGCGAAGAATATGCAGAGGTGGATGGTTCGATTATTTTCAAATCTATCATCTCATCCAACTCTTTCTCGACATGTGCTTGAAAATGTATAGGTATAGGATAAGGTCTAACCCTAATAGGAGTATGGTCAGTTAGAACAATGTCATGTTCAATGACATTCGTTTGTCCAGGGATGTCAGTGAGTACATCCTGAAATGTTTGCAACATAGTTGAAACTTGTCGCTGTTCTCCTAGAGACAAATCAGGAGAGACAGTAACGTTCTTCCATGATTCACTAGAATGAAGTGGGATCATTGGAAGAGGAAGATTTACATCTGAAAAACTTGTTTCCTCATCCTGTATCACGGACAGTGATGAGTAATGACCATGTTGTACTGGAGAATTGTCCGTTGCTTGGAAAATGGGTTGCAAATAATCCGGACGTTCATGGAATTCAGTAAGCATATTGATGTGGAAGGTTTTATGCTTCCCATCAATATCGACAATATAGTCGACATCGGAAATTTTCGATATTATATCGTACGGACCTTTCCAAGAAATAAGTAGTCTGTTTTCCCTACAAGGTAGTAATACAAATGCTTTGTCACCAGGACAAAGTTGTCGTAAGCATCTCTTCTTATTGGCAAATTGCCTTGCCTTCTGTTTCGCAAATTCAGAAGAAGTTGCTAATTTGCATGCTTCGATAATCTTTTGTCTCAACGCGATGACATATTCGTAGGATGACTTTGTGTCATCGTCAATATTGTCAGATGTTATGAGATCGTGAAGCAACGACATAGGGCCACGCGGACGCGCGCCAAAGACGAGTTCAAAGGGAGAAAATCCTGTATGTTCATTGGGTACCTCTCTGTAAGCGAAGAGGGCCGCAGGTAAAACTCTGTCCCAGTCTTGAGGATGATCCTCAGTTATCTTCCCTAGTAAGTTTTTAAGTGTTCTATTAAGGCGTTCGACCATAACATTAGACATTGGATGGTAGATACTACTTAAAGATCTATCTATCTGCAGAGTAGACATTACTTGAGACATGGTATCTGATATTAGTTGGGTGCCATGGTCTGACAATATCTCTCCGGGGAAACCCAAACGAGAAAATATAAGCCAAAGAGCATCTGCAATATCAGCAGTAGTAATGCTCTTCAGAGGAATAGCCTCTGGCCAACGTGTGCACATATCAACACACGTCAAGATAAACTGATGTCCTCTGGCAGACTTGATCTTAAATGGACCAATAATGTCTATGGCCATTTTTTTGAAACGGCCGAATAGGAATGTCCGCCGCCTGAATGGGTGCAGCATGCCGTGGACCTTTGGATTTAACTTCCTGACATACTTTACAAGATCGACAATAAATCCGTATGTCCTTGTTTACCAATGGCCAAAAGAAAGCCGCAAGGACTCTTGACTTAGTACGGGAAAAACCCATGTGTCCAGCACACTGAGAGTCGTGAGCGTGCTGCAAAATTTTAACTCTCAAATTCTTGGGAACCAGGATTTGAGAATGACTTGACGTAATGGAGTCTTGAACCATACGTACAAGTACGCCATTCTTCTTTGTAATCCACGATTTACGACTTGTGTCTTTATTCGGATCACCTTTAGTTGCAAGAATGAAGAATTTCTTCAGAGTGGGATCATCTTCTTGCTGTTTTATAAACGAGTCACGAGAAATTACCAAGGGATCATCTTGGTTATGCACTTCATTATCTTCAGTAGATGAAGTTTGAGGCATATTAAGAGCCTGAGCTCTAGTGACTACAGCGTTAGCAATCTGCATGTTTTGCCTTTCCCACGCGGAAATTTGTTGCGGAGTGCATTCTTTGACTCCATGAATGCGACCGATGATGAGGTCAGCGATCGGATTCGGGAGAAGACATGCGTGTACATCTCCTGTAAAGAAAGGAGTAGCAATCCTAATGATAGCAGTAGAGTATTTCTCTAATGTGCCGCCAAATGTTACACATTTGACTACTTGTCCAGTGGCACGGGAAGGATCTACGAGTGACTGCCTAACACCAATTGTGGTGCATCCAGAATCAAATAGCACAGAGACTGGATTGTTATTCACTAAACCCTTATGTAAGACAAGAGAACCTCTTCCATCATGCGCGACTGATGCCGGAAGAGCAGGAAGAGGATGGCCACAGCTTAAAGTAGACACTGTGGTTGGCTCAAATAACGTTTTGCATTGGGGGCACTGAGATGCTCTCCCAAAATCAAAAGCGGCACATGCCATATTACTAGCATCATTATTATCTTTACTCTGTTTATAGGCTTCATGGGACTCTTGTTGTGCAGAGTTTGCCTGAAAATGTGGTTTATGTCTTTTGTTTTGAGATCTACCTCGGTTATTATCACCTCTGTAGTTATTGTTACCTCTATTGTAACCCCTATTTGGGTTTGAATCATAGTTCCCTTGGTTACCATTATCATATTCATTATAATGAGTATCTCTGTAATTATGATCTTGTTGACTCCAAGACGGATAACCCTGATAGTTTCTATAATTACTTCCTCTACGGAAATTCCTATAATTATGACCACCCCTGTGTCGAGAGCTATCAGCTCGTCTCCAGTTCTTTGAAGAAGAACCCTGAAATGATTGGTTACCTTGGTTTTGATAACTATTATGGTTACCTTTTTTATCAAATCTGTTTTGAGGTTCCTGAAATCTGTGTGAATAATTGGGATTGTATGGTGTTGCTGAAGCAACTGGCATACCCTCCTTAATCTTAGTGTTGCCAAAAGTCACGTCGGGGTGTGCAGTGACATATTGGGAACAATATTCTTCCATTTCCTTTAGAGATTTGGGTTTACGCTCATGTATAAATTCAAGGAATGGTTTGTTAACACATGACATAATCTTATCTCTGAGCAACAAATCCATAAGTCCTTCATACGTTTTTTCTGTTTTGGAAAGCTCAATCCAACGATCAACTGTGAGACGTGCCTATGCAGTGAATTCTGAGAATTCTACCCCTGTCTCAGGCACCATCGTCTTAAACAAAAGGCGATAGCCTTCCTCACTTAGCTGGTATTTTTTTTATCAAAGCCGCCCTAATGACATCATAATTATCCTTATCTGCTTCTCCTACAAGGCATAATCTAGTCAAAAAATTCACCTTTCAAGTTTTCTGCTAATTGATTAGCGTATTGTGATTTATCCACATTATGTGTACGACAAGAACGTTCAAATCTATCCAGCCAGAATGTAATATCGTCACTGGACTGATTGAACGGTGGAACCTTAACCTTGTAAGTAGAAGGTTTACCATTACCACTAGATGCCTGATTAACATTAATCATACTTGTCAATCTCAATTTCTCTAACTCAAATTCATGTTCTCTTATTGCTTTTTTTTTCTTCAGCCTCTCTGTCTAATCTTTTTTGTTCAGCTTCCCTGTCTAATCTTTTTTGTTCAGCAGCAGCTTCTCTTTCTAATTTTTTTTGTTCAGCTTCACTGTCTAATCTTTTTTGTTCAGCAGCAGCTTCTCTTTCTAATTTCTTTTGTTCAGCTTCAAATCTCCTTTGCTCCACCTGCATCTGCAATTTCTTTTGTTCAGCAGCAGCCTCAGCTTCTCTTTCTAATCTTTTCTCTTTAGCCAGAGCTTTTCTCTCTTCTGCAGCTAATGCTTTGTCATATTGAGCAACTGCCCATTCTTCTAATTGTTGACCAGTTTTATCAAGGGATTTCCCTTGTATAATGAAGTATTCTAATGTAGACATGGTGTCTAACAATAATACTAATCACCTGAAACAATAATAATACCACAAGTTCTTAATGACTTGATTAATCAGTATACTATCCCAATATCTGTGGGTCACAAGCCTTAATAAGGTCTTGTATAACAGTAATAATAATCAGGTACTGGTTTATACCATAACCCAAGTGCAGTGCACAGGCAATTGTGTCTTATGAAATATACCTATATAAAACATATGTCAACCAACAGAATACATAAAGTACAAATAGGACTGACAATACGAAAACGTTTGCAGAAATCAAAATAAATCAAATAGGGAAATCAATGAAAATAATCACTGAATCTGCAAAGAATAACAACACAAATGACGTCACAGTATATGAATATAAATTGTGAATAGAACTGAAAGATAGAAAAGGGTAGACCAACAAATTACAAACAATTCAAAACAAAACTAAAGAACAAAGAAATATTACAAAAATAACAATAATTACAGACTTCACAGCTAACACAAAAGCAACAGTTGTCGCAAGCAAATTTTCAATCAAGAAAATTGCACCTATAGAAAACGCCCACAACGGACCCTCTATGACGTGGGATATTCTGTTGTGAGGACGCCGCCCAACCTTAAACACAACCCGCTGACATATAAACTAACATACTATACAAACAAATAACATGTAACATATCATAAATACATATATCATGTGTGTAATGTGTTGCAAAATAGGCTCAGTTTTACAGTAATGGCAAAGTTATTCTTGTAAAATAAATAAACTGCCACTTTATTGAAATATATATTCTGGCCTTAAATATTAAAGTTCATATATATAGAAAACAAGAAGATCCATCGATGAAAATAGGACTTCTTAGTTCAATAATACTGTCTTCCTGTTAACATTGACAAGAATTGATCCAACTGTTCTGTGAAACTCTGTAATGTCTAATGTAAAAATGTCAACAACGCTGACCTACATACTGCATTCACTTGACAGGTCACGTGACGAAGTGTTGACAAAGAGCAAACCAATACTGCAAGTGTGTCGTATCAGCCACAGGAAACGGTCTGGTATCGGTAATCTGTTGACTTCTGAACTTCTGCGAGGTCAAACCCAGAAAGCTGGTCCACCAGTTGATAAGAATCTTTTTTCTTATTAATGATGTCCACCAAATGATAAATATAAGTGGATGGAAGCAGACATCATCATCATCAGTTGATAAACTCTTAATACAAGACCCTTGCCCTGAGCAAGAGACATGCTGAGAAATCTGAAGCTCGCTCGAACATCACCAGAGTTAAATACTGTGTTGTTGTGTTGCTCGTGGTTCGAGTATGGAATGTCAACTTGACCTACGCAGTGGTGTGTAGACATAGATGGAGTGTATAATGTGCGAATGATAGGAAGAGTTCGTGGTGTTGACAAATGTTCTTTTCTCACACTCATGTATGGCTGGAAGTCATCGACACCAACGACTGTGTACCTTTACTAAAGTTTAATTGGACGTACACACTCGACAGCACAGATAGTGACAAATCACAGGTTGGCATAATACATCATGGTACAGTGGATAAATGGTCTTGCAATGTTATGTTACATGGGCACTCATGTAGAATAATAGTATAATGGACTGTCAGTAGCCAAGCACTCAGTATTGCCCATATATATATATATATATATATATATATATATATATATATATATATATATATATATATATATATATATATATATATATATATCAACTGAGTTTACTGACAAAGCACGTCAGATTATAAACAATATCCAAGATGGCTTCTAGACCTAATCTCGTCTAGCGAAGATTCCTTAACATAATGTCCAGCACAGATTTTTTCCATATAATTATATTGAACCGCTAGCAATGGGTTCTCATGTGTAGCAGTGATCTCTGGACTAATCAAGCGATAATACGGGCATCCCTTTTCTCTTCTTGAAAGTCACTACATGTTTGGTTCCAAGATGGCTTCACTCGTGAGCTGTCACTCACGTTTGGATACAGATAATGAATCTGTCCTAAAGTTAGTCATTCATTAAACATTTCATTGCTCTGTAGATTTGATCATGAACAATTGACTGCATTCTACAGGATATAGTGCTGCTAGGAATCAGAATCGTTTTTTTTTCATCTAGTTAGATGTATCCTCTCAGACGTACAAATCATCCCTATCGAAAAACGGTGGCTTCGTACGAGAGTTCAAAAGAGTATCTTTATTACCTTGGTTTTTCAGAAATATGATTTTGCCATTCCTTGGCAATAAGAATGAACACTGGGGTAAAGCATACACGATAGGTCTAGACGACTATCACTTTCCCCAAAAACCACTGAGATCACTTTTTCCCCGGCGTCAAGCCGACATAGAAAAACACACAGCCCATCATCAGGGCGAAGCCAAAACACACCTCTCTCGCGACACATCCGCCGAACAGCCTTTGACCTCTCTAGAGACAACAGAACATATAGTTCGACTTAGATATGTAAAGATATACAGATATAAGACAGATTCGTCCTACACAGACAAACAATACACATAAATTCAGGCCATAGATATTCTGAAGCAAGAACAATCTATTACTACCCAAACAAAGAATAAATCGCAGTAAAACTGGATTCATCCGCGGAGTTCGATCGAAAGAGACGGCACAACTTTCAAGGGAAGTAACTCAATAATGACTTTCCCTTAAGCACTAAAAAATATCTATTTTGTTTACAAAATATTTGCGAACATAACAAGTATACCAATGTATAATATTGTAAGATATCAAAGACTGCACGTAACAGTTGCTTTTATGAAACTGGTCGTTGTCTCATTGCTTATATCATTCCCCTTATTTTAATACATCGAACTGAGCGCCCAAATGTAATTCATAACGAACACAGAAATAAAAAATGCCTACAATAATATTTGATTAACATAAATTTATTGTTTTTGCCGAGTGCTACAGCAAACATCACTCGCGGATACAACAGTGTAATCCAACTCAATAGCATGAAATTGAGTCTCGTAAGACTGCATACATAATCCGCCCTGTTTGGAGCAATCATGTGACCTTGTACCACCTAGAAAAATCCCTAGCACTGGATATATTTACAAATTTATTGTTTATCTCTGAATTCTGAATGTTCTATTATGCTTTCTTCTTTTTTTTTCTTTTTTTATAGATGTTTTCTGCCCATAATGATAACTCCCATCCAGCAAAGGGGGAAAACGCTTCAAAATAAAACTGCCAACAACAAACCAGGCTTTCTGGTCTAACGATTGTGACTCACTAAATGCAACAGCGAATTGATTTATTACATCCTAATTAACGTCTTCATAGTCATATTTTCATAGACATATCATCACTGCATAATAAGCACCAAACGACAAAATTACCATACATATAAAACTACAAACATGTACGCTACATTCTAAAGTAGACATCAAAGAACAAAAGTTAATGCTTACCTCGTCAAACACCACGGAGCTCTCCAGGTTTTCCACTGTTTTGGTGTAGTGAGATAGACCTGTTGATAACAAATATATTCTAATTGCATACATAAAAAAGTACTTGATACCAAATATATTGTAACTGTATACATAAAAAAGACAGTTACAGTTGTAATGTTCAAAAATAATCTATCCATGTAAAAACTTTCACATACAATACAATGTCGATAGTCCGAGATAATTGGGACCGGGGGTACTTCGGATTTCCGATTTGTTCAGATTTTTGGAACTTACTAAGACGTATAATGGAAAGAGAGTCTACGGTAATCTGACTGTCTTTGCAATCCCGATAGCATTCTATGACTTGCTAGAAAAACCATGCATTTTTCTGCCTGTCTTACTCACACAAGCTTATTTTTCATCCACGCCTCTTTCTTCGAACATAAGTGTTTACAAACTTTCGTGACCTGCCCGTCATAAACAGGAAGCGAATCAGGTTTGTTTACCTGGTCTCCTCACGCCAGCTTATCTGTCAATCATACGATACCCGACAGACCGCAGTGAAAAACCACAGAATCATTTGAAGTAGACTCACGGGCAAAATCTTTCCCCGATTGCGCTTTGAAGTTCGTACTCAGGGGAGTCAGAAAAAACCCTGGGCTCTTTGATCTCGGAAGCGGGCATTCGTACAGAAAAAATCTTCGAGAACCCCGTTACCCGTATGTCTTTTGATGACGATCGAAAGCGCTCGACGGAAGACGGGCGTAAGCTTTATCTGGGGAACTCATATTTCTGATTCTCCGGTATACACAATAGTGTGAAAAGTAACATCATCTATAGATCAGAGAAACATGATGATATATAAACTGTGTTTTCTTAAACCTGCTATCAGTTGTCACTCAGAATTTTTGGATAGTCTAAGCACGTAATTCTAGAACCATTGTGGAAAATGTGTTAATAGCATTCGTGGGGATCTTTCATTATGATTTTCTGGTAATAGAAATTAGTGTTACGTGTTTAAAAAGGTTACCTTTTACCAATTAAAAGTGTTAGCTTTACCATTATAATCCACTTAGATTTTCTAGCTGTTAGAACTAGTAAAATAAAATAACGCGTAGCTATTTTATATCAGATGTTCAGTTATAATGTTCATTTTCACCATCCGCTTTCTCACACAAGAAGAGACGGTTTTAGGTGACTGATTTATATGCTAGGCGCGACGGATAGTGACAGAAAAGAATTCACGTTATAATTTCATGTTGTGTTTTATTATACGTGCCTATCATTTAATACCATACGATGACAAACTGACGCCGACAATTTCATAGCTATTAACGACAGGCGATATTTATGTAAGTGCGCGTATGGATAATTGAATAATAATTAACGTTGTACGCTTACTGCCGGTGAGAGAGGGACGGGAGAGTTGCATACTCCATCTGACCTAATCTTGGTGCTAACGAAAGCTGACCGTAGAGGCGTATAAGAAAACACCTGTGCCGTTTAACTTTAATCAGGACTGACGGAGTGGATAAGAGATCGTCTTGTCCCCGTCTGTGTGCATATATATATATATATATATATATATATATATATATATATATATATATATATATATATATATATATATATATATATATATATATATATATATATATATATATATATATATATATATATATATATATATATATATATATATATATATATATATATATATATATATATATATATATATATATATATATATATATATATATATATATATATATATATATATAGAATAGTAGCATTTTTCCATAAATGATTTTTATTCCTAGCAGACCTGATCAAGGGCGTCCAGCGGTTCTTTTACTTCATTTACTGATTGGTTAATGTTGTCTTTTCTTGGCTTGTGCGTCACCAATTTCATTTGTGAGCAAGGACTTGCCAAAGATGCAGGAGAAACATTTTAACTTGTAAATTTAACTGGACTTACAAAACCCAGCGATATTTTTCCAATTTTACTAGCTGTCACATATGGAAATAGTGCAGCAGTGACCGCCCACTTCTCCCCGTATTTTTTGCTACACGAACGCCTGACTCACTATCACAATTAACACGCAAGCCGTCTGGCAATTAAGCACGGTGGAACAGAGCGAAGTGCGCAGCACGGCGTAATCGTTCTTTGATCAGGGAAACACGCGGGCAGAGGCCAGGCGTTAACAGTTTTTTTGAAGAATTAAGGGCAATAAGTCTGAGACGTACCTTGGACTGTTACATTTTCAGGAGAATTAACTTACGTAGCTGATATGCGGCAGGCGGGGAGAATGAAAGACAAGCCAGAGGTTGTCGGTCGGCAGAGGTGAAGAAAAAAGCTTTCATTCAGGAATCGAACCGTAGATGTGCCCGGCCCTGGCCGTAGGTGCGACTTTCGCATTAAGGAGCGAAAGAACGGCATCTATGGATATATATCCCGTCTCCCCAAAAGTCATTATCAGTTGCTCAGAGAATTTTCTGAAATAACTAGTTCGATATCCTAAGAGTTTTTCGTACAAAGTGAATGCTTAGATTCGTGGAGTTGTTTCCATCTTTCTCTGTTTGCGGTAATTTATATACTAGCCGTTAAGTGATTTAGTGTGTTAAAAAATTTTCATTATATTTCACTGGGATTTTCTGTGTTAAATTGAATAGCGTATTAAATAACATATTGCTAAATTTCTCCAGCTGTAAAGTAAATTTAATTACTCGCTATTCCCCAGAAAGAGATGCTATAATTGACTAGTACATACATTAAATAACTGGCTACTGACGGTATATATTATTTACTTATATCCATTTTGTGTAATTTTATAAATGACTAGTGTTCATATCACGCGTTAAAAGCGATAGGATAAGCTAGACATTTGTGGTTTATAATCTAATTTAATAACGTAGTGGTTAAAGAGGTCTTACCTTAACACGTATTAGATATAATATTGATATTTTGGTTAAATGTTTATATTTCTATCCTAAAATCTAGGCTGATCAAAAACCCAGCGAACTAGCTGAAATTATGGTCATATGAACTTATGTCTTATGAACTATGGTCGTATGGTCCGTTGGTCTTATAAGTGTATAAGCAACCAGAAACTTTATAATATTGTTGAGTCTTCGGGCTATGACCTGTGCGGTCCATTTTCTTCATTTTATGAGAGAGACCAAACTAGAACAATAATTGTAAATGTTAACTGGACCAGAATTATACGAGATTTTACCTATATAAATCTCATCAGCCAGCTGTGGCAAAATATATTGTCAGCAACATTTGTGTAGCTTAACATAGTGTCTCAGCAACCAGAGGCTAGACAACACATGAAATATATATGTATTATTCCTCCTTTGTCGGCGATCACCACGTATGAACCTTACTCCAACCAACTGAAGGCAGAGATACAGTATTTATCCAGGAAAACAATTAAATCACTAACTCCAGCGACTACCGTGAAATTTGCAGTCAGCAACTACGGCTAGTCTGGGGCTGGATTTGGCAAAAATTAATATGACACTGAATAGTCTTATTACTTATTAGTGTTTATTTCCACGGAATGCCTGCGACAACTATGGGTAAGCGAATATGAATGTGGCCCCCGTATGAAGGATTGAATGAACTGTAAGAGAGTAACATAATTTTCTATTGTTACCACTATCATACAAATCTTTTCTTTTCTGTTCTCATTAACCTGAGTATTTACGGGAATAGATTACTTCGGAACGTGTTCTTTGTTTTCTTTACTGACTATTCCGTACACTTATGGTTAACTTTTGATCTTTTGGGGTAATTAACCTCTGTTGGGATCTTCTTTTTCTTTTCCTTTACCAGAGGGGAGAACCTATTTGATTAATATTTTCATTTTGTCTGTAAACCATGATCTATTGATGTATATGATTTATGTTGTAAAGTTCTAGTGATAAATAAACTTAATAAACCTTATGTTATCGTGTTGGTCAACCCCTACCCTATCTGTTATCCATAGTTTGTTTTCACGTTTGTGCGTATTTGTCACAGAATTGTGTGCACGTGGGTGCAGTGTAACTTGTATTTTGTATAAGCAGAGAAAGTGTGTCTGATTTTAAATATAGTCGTACAGATAGGCTGGATTAGAAAATTTATTCAATCCAGAGACTGTTCTTTTCTCTTACACTATCACCTCGTGAGGAAAAAAAAAACTATTTCTTACACCTTACTCTCACATAGATATCACTATCACCTTTGCTCAGATAGGACTATAAACATCTATTACCTATCTGATAAAAATCTACGACACTAGCCCACTGGGGTACACCAAAGAACACTTATACTTCCGACTTCTGACAGTCGTATTCAAGCGGATCTATCCAGAAAGTTATGCTGTTTCAGAATCGGCACTCTCCCATAGAGTTAGCCGATAGGATTATTATCATCATCATTTGTAACATTTTTAGCAACCAGATATTGGAAGTATTTTCCTTCTTTTTTAACTGTGAACCTCAAGAGCACGTTTTGCTACACTAACTATTCGCGGTGACATTTGTTCATCCAGGAAAAAAAACCCACACCAGATTCGGCGTTCACCGCTCTAGTCTTGACTTGTTAGGGGATGGACTGGGGCCAATTTGGGAAATAAAACCTGTCAATGTTTATATTCAGGATAATTGTATTTCCAAGGGATATCACCAAGAATAGGTAAGCGTGATTGAGTGGCCACTGTATGACAGAGAGAGTGAATATTTTTCTTTGTTACAGGAACTTTACCAACATTGGATTTTGCATAAACCTTTTAACTTTACTGGGTAGTATTTATTAGGAACTTGTTTCTTTACTGTCTATTTTGTAACATAGTGCTAACCTTTGGCATTTGAGTTATTAACTTTTTGGGTTCTTTTCTCCATAGGGGGAGGGTACATATATTCTGTTATTTTCATATGTATGTAAATCGGATTTTATTTGATCTTTCTTTAGATGTTTGATGTCAAGTTTAAATAATAATAAACAACAAAAGAAACTTAACTTTGTGTGTTGGTCAGACCCAAACCCAATTAACCGTGGTTTTTCACGTTTGTGTGTCTTGTTGTCACATATCTGTGTGTGTGTGTGTGTAGTTAAACTTATATTTATATGTATGAGGAAGGCAAGGTTGTCTTGTACTAAATTATAGTCGTATAGATAGGCTGGAATAGAGAAACGTACTCATTCTATAGACATATCTTCTCCTTAAGCTATCACCGTGAAATCTAATTCTCACACCTTTTTTTCCCCACGTACTTATGAACATCCACTCTACTCAGGCGGGCTAAAAATAACTCTCAACCTATCTGAAAGACACTTATTAAAACACTTTTCAAATAAGATTAAAACAAAAAGCAATAAAAACATTGAGTTGTACTTACACATTTTTATTCATTGGTAAGTGAAACTTTCAACAACAGTTATACACATTATAAATTAATCAAATAACTTCAACAAAGTGATATACAAACCAAAACAGCGTGACGAAACAGCGAAAAATATTGTAATAATATGTATAGCCAGTTAACAAAAATTATCACGTATTTTAAAGGATCAACCGCATTCTTGACGTTTCCGGTTAGTGACATTTAAATTATCGATGCTCTACGTTAACTCTAAAGGATGTTCATTCACAAAATAAATAAATTAATTAATCAATACCCTTTAGCTCCCCAAGGAGCATAGACCTTCAACAAACACATACCAAGTCCTCCTGTCACATGCCATCAGCTCAAGCTCTTTCCACGCTTTCTTCATCATTTTCACTTCTGTCTCCAATTCTCTTTTCTGCCTCTCTTACCCTGGGGGTTCCAGAACAAGGACTGCGTTGTAATGCTATCCAAAGTTTTATTTCACCGGTGCTGAGTTTCCTCCCATCTACCCCCTTCCACCTTGTTTTGTACACTCCCAGAGTATCAATCTTGTTTTCCTAAACTTCTGTTGCCACCTGTACCGGCTTCCCCTATTCGTTCAATGTTTGAACATTCCTGGTGCCAAATCTGGAGGTTCTCCTAGAAGAAGGATGTTAGTCGGCAACACAGACTCCTTTCAGCTTTCTCTGTGTTGCATCATGCACCTCCCTGCCAGAGCACCTTCTGTCTTGGTTGGCTGAGTTTTATTTTCTTTAACTGATTCACATAATAAAGTTGAGAATATATTGTTAGACTATTCACATCAATATGATACGTATCAAGCACTCTTCGTTGTGCAAGGTGAAACTTTAGAAACATTACTATTCATAATTCTAAAACAGTCAATACTATTCTAACGAAGACATGCTATATGAAGAAATTATTAATACGAGTATATTTTCATAATTAGATGAAACGGCACAATTTTTCATTGTGTCTTTAATAACAGAGCATCCTATTGAAAGAATGGTTAGAGCGATGGTCTCTCGTGGCAAAGGTGCAGGGTTACATTCACGGTATAGACACTCTCCAGTCTACCCAGCTGTAAATATGTACCTGCTTTTGCTCTTGAGTTAGTGACGGAAAAGGCAACGAGGAAAGGAACTGCTCACTCCATCTCTCGAAGCTGGATCTAATATAGTGAAGTCTCTAACACTTCATTCCCATACAACAGTATCTGTTATAGGACTACCTTTATCTCTCCTGGTAACATTATTGGATTTTCGTAAGCATCTCATCCCATAATATGTGATTTTCCTCTTCAGTGCTTTAGTTAGGGACCATGTTTGCCCTGATCATATAATGTCCTAAAATATGAATCGGTCGCTTCACGTTTGAACTGCACTTTATCATTGGTGCTGAAATCGGAGGCAACGAACGAAAACGTTTGTCATACATTAGTGCTGTTGTCATTGACTACCGATTGTGACATGATTTCACGAGTTTAACGTATTCGCGTGGTTGTTTATCAAAGATCTGGTCGCTTCATGCGTGTGGAATACGGCCGTATCAATGGCCGGATTATCCATTAGGCTTAAGTAGTCTGAAGTGCATAAGTAAAAAATAAAAAATGCATAGATTTATGAAAAAGAAAATGTTTGCACTTTGCAATAGCATTCATAAAGTTCTAAAAAGACAGTATAAACAAAAATAGCTTAAAAAATACATAATGCACCCCGGGTTAAAAACTATCTACGATCCACTATGAAGGATGGTAAACTGAACAATTTAACATTGATGCGCAGATAATCTTCTATTCTTAGAAAAAAAAAACTGATTTCTTGCCAGTTATTAAAGAAATTGTTGAAAGAAAAACAAGAAATATTTTTCAATAAAATGAGTTGATTATGTTTACCTTAATAATAATAAAAATAACACTAATAAACATTAATAAAAAATAATCACTAATAAAAGAAGTAAACAAAGATAGCAAACTATTAATCCCGTCTACTAATAATACTCGTATCATCACCAAGCTGAGAGTTTTGACCCAAAAAAATAAATTATTACCTATTAGTTGAAGGAGGCCCAAACACTAAAAAGCCTAGAGGTCCTTCTTGGCTTAATCCGGCCCTGGCCGTATCATCACATTTTTAGCCAAAATAAGAAACAACGAAATAAAAACCGGTAGAAAACCTGCAGAGATTAATTGCCCAGTTGGCAGGGAGGAAAAACCTAATAAAATCAAGTATAGATGACAGATGTTGCTCGTAATCAACGAACAGGGTATGAGACGTAAATGTTGGACACTCCGAAGAGTTTTTTTGGGAAGCGCGGCGTATGGTAGTGCGTGATACTGCCACCATGATTAGAATATGTGTTGTCAGTGTAGAAACCATGATTCATGAATACTTAATGTTGAAGTTGTTGTGCTAGGTGGATGTTAACATTTGATCAAAAAGCGCAACCTGTTGCAGTGGATTCTAACTGGAAAGGTTAACATGTGCAGGAATTGCTTTTCTGAACCAAATAGTTACTTGTCACGAGACTTGGGTGTACTGAAATACCTCGGAATTGGAACTATCCACCAGGGGAATTGGATCACATGGGATTTCCCTCGTCCAAAGAAAATCCATAAAGCAAATGTTACTTGACAAGTTCCTGGCTGGTGTGCCCCGGGATTCACTAGGGCTAACTACGTCGATTTTCTGGCAGCTAGTGGATATGTCAAGGCACAGTATAACAGTGAGTCGTCCGGATTAACGTAGTAGCAAAAGTAGCATATGCTACGGGCCCCGCGCTTTTAGGGGCCCCGCGCCAATAAATATGTACATAATTTTTTGGTCATCTTCTAATACGAGCATTAAACCAATGATCTTGTGATTTATGCCATCTTTAGCGCCTTTTCATTTGGTGTCACGAAATTGTGAGAGAAAGAGCATAAGAGGGTGACTTAGTGTGACTCTTCATTATTTTTATCTTAACTGTTTGCGGACGGAAGCCATTTAAGTGGCGTTGAAAATTTGGTCACGTTTGGACGGAAGCCACTTTTTTGGCTCTAGGCGACTGCCCCTCTAATTTTGTTTCGTTCTTTGTGAAATGAATTTGCATTAACAATAAAAACTAGAATTTAGGAAACGGAAACTTCCTGTTTTAATTGAGGTATACGGCGTGCTCGCACTCTCTTTCGATCTTGATTAAAATTTCTTGATTTGTAAGGTTAGAAAACTCAAAAAATGAGCAGTCGACACAGAGATATTGGACGTAATTATGCTTCTGGGAGTGAAAAACATAAAGCGAAGGAAGAAAAAGAAAGAAGAGATCAACTTGTGATATCAAAAACACGTAAGCTGACAGAATATTTTGATGTTCATGGTGGTGGTACTCTAACCGCTGAAGCTGGAAGTACAGGAACAAAAAGTACTAGCGCAGGCTGTGCAGCAGAAAACATACAGCAAAACCCAATATACACTGAGTCTGAATGTGAAAGAATAAGTGAAACGAAGAAGTACTCTAATGATATTGGTGAATGGCCGAACAATATAGATGACTGTGAGCGTGAATATTGGATATCCAAGGGAAGTGAAAAATGTCAACATGTTGATAGTTCCTTCTCTTCATCCGTGCGATTGTATGACACTGAAAAGAAAACTCGATACTGTCAGAAGTCTTATTTTACACATATTCATAAACTTACAAACAAGCAACATGCAAGAAAATGGTTATGCTATTCAGAAAGTAAAGGGCGCCTATTCTGTTTCCCATGCAAGCTTATGAGTTCAGAATGTTCATCAAAGTTTACTGTGGAAGGGTTTAATGACTGGAAAAATGCAAGCAATCTATTGCGTCGACATGGAGAAAGCTCCTCACATAGACAAGCTTTAATTTCACCGTTGATGCGTAAAAACAAAGGTGAACGTGTCGATTCCCAACTTGTGAAACAAATGGACATTCAAGAAAAGTATTGGCACAAACTTCTAGAGCGAATAATTGAAGTTGTGAAGTTTTTAGCAGAACGAGGCCTTTCATTTCGTGGCAGTGATGAAATTGTTGGGTACCCTTATAACGGGAATTACTTAGGGTTGTTAGAATTACTGGCCAAGTTTGACCCTTTTCTGGCAGAGCATATAAGTACTCATGCAAACAAAGGATTTGGACATACATCATATCTATCTAAAACAACGTATGAGGAATTCATCAATCTGATTGGATCCAGCATACTGGATCACATTCTCTGTGAAGTGAAGAAATACAAGTATTATTCCGTTTCATTGGATTCTACTCCAGATATATCTAATATGGACCAGATGACTTTGACTCTGCGCTATGTTTTGCCATCTGGACCAGTTGAAAGATTTGTGACATTTTTGGATATGGAAGGTCATAGTGCTGAACAGCTTACTAAAAGTCTACTTAATTTTTTAAAGGCAAATGACATTGATATTAAAGACTGCCGTGGTCAAAGTTATGACAACGCCAGCAACATGAGTGGCATGTTTATAGGATTACAAGCACGAATTAAAGAGATGAATAAGTTTGCGCATTACATTCCGTGTTTTGCACATTCACTAAATTTGGTTGGAAAATGTGCTGCTGAAGGTTGTCAAGAAGCAGTCATTTTCTTTGGATTTGTTGAAAGGCTGTACACCTTCTTTTCTGCTTCTACCTACCGGTTGGGTCTCCTTTCTACTGCATTATGTGCTGGCGGTACTCATAATAAGTCCCATTTGTCCTTTGTGAAAAGACTGTCAGATACCAGGTGGTCCGCTCGGGCAGATGCAACAAAAGCACTTTTACACAGCTTTTCTGCAATAAAACAAGTCTTGGATGATATTTCAGATAACAATGATCAGAAGGCAGAGTGTCGTCAACAGGCTCGTGGTCTACTTTCAACCGTGATGAATTTAGAAACAGGAATAATGATCATACTGTGGGATCAAGTATTACAGCGTTTTCAAATGACCAGTGCTTCTTTGCAATCTTCTGACCAAGATTTTGATACAGCTTGTGCACTCTATGAATCCCTGCGGGGGTATATTCAAGCTATGCGGTCTACTTTTGCAGACATAGAAAAAAAGGCCAAGGATCTGATTGAGTGTGAACATTATCAAGAAAAAACTCGAAGAAAACACAAACGAAATCGAGAGTATGATGATTTCAGTGGTTCCAGCACACTTGATCCACTTGTTGAATCTCAAACGCCTTCTCAGCAGATTAAAAGCCGAACATTTCTTGTCCTTATTGATAGCTTGCTCTCTGCCTTGTCAAAACGCCAGAAAGCTTATAAAAAGTTGAATGATGTATTTGGATTCCTTCGTCAGTTACAGTCGTTTACACCTGAAGAGGTGATAACGAGATCATCGAATCTTATTAAATCATATCCGGACGATCTGGAAGAAAGTCTTTGTGACGAACTTGTGCAGTTTACAGAACTGTTGAAAACGGATCTTGCTTCTCATATTGGCACTACTCTAGACCTTGTAGAGTTACAGTTTTACCGTTTGATAATTGACAATTCTTTGGAGTCTTGTTTTCCAAATGTAGAAATCGCCTTGCGCATCTATTTGTCACTAATGGTAACCAACTGCAGTGGAGAACGATCATTTTCAAAACTGAAACTTATTAAAAATGAACTAAGGAGCACCAAGGGTCAAAAGAGATTGAACAATCTCACACTAATGAGCATTGAACATAAACTTCTGCGTGAAATTGATACATTCTATATCATCAACAAATTTGCTCATGCTAAATGTAGAAACATTAATATTTAAGCAATAATGTTGACTCTATTGTTACTTTTGATAATGATAATTACTATGCAAATTAAAAATGTATGTGTTCAAATATATTTGTGTTGTTTTATTGTTTCTTTTTTTAATATAGGGCCCCTTTCTTAACATATACCCCGTACTAGCTTAATCCGGCCCTGCATATATATATATATATATATATATATATATATATATATATATATATATATATATATATATATATATATGTATATATATATATATATATATATATATATATATATATATATATATATATATATATATAGGATTTTTCAAAATTATGTAAAAACAATGTGAATGCATATAACTCACACTTCACTTAACATAGAATTTTGCTATTTTCCTAGAATGGACTGGAATAATGCTAGACACTGTGAGAGACGAACTCAGCTGACCCTGAAGTGTTGAATGATATGGTACGACCCTTCGTAACGACCCCTTCGGATAACATCAGTGCCCCCGAGTATGGTTGTCGTTTTATCGTCAAACGGGAATGCTTCCACCTGGACTCATTAGCTATGCACAACAGAAACGTGGACTCATTAGCATGCAACCTTTCCACGCAGATTGTCAACACGTTTGCTGATTAATATGTGGACAGTTTATCTACCGTACATTCTGGTCATCGCATTGATTTAAGGAGAGGTTAAATCACGCTCACGGATATCTCTTGAGCAATCATATGCAGTTATTTTCATTAATTTGGTCAGAACCGGCCCAGGGGGGGGGGGGGCGTTGCCAGAATCAAACGAAAGTAGCGGCACACGATCAAACAGGCAACGAGGGATCTCAGGAAAGACTAGCGGCATGCTATCAAAGGCAGTAGTGGTCCCTGAAACGAACGACGCAAGTTTCTTGCCGGCATTTCACATCTGTGTCAACCAAAACACCGCTCGAAAGACGGAGCGAACGGGAAAGCCGAAGCGGACGCAGCGAACGGAGATACGAAAAACCAGGGGCGGCATCTCTCTTTAGTCTGGCGGTCAGAACCCCGAAAGTCTCCTGAGATCTAAAAAGGTGTCAAATTCTAACATGTCCCCCCAATCTTGCATTCCAGTTAGATATATACAGACCATGAAAAAAGCCATTTTATCATTCGGTTGCCAGAGATTTAAGATTCACTAGCTATAGTAGAATTTTGCTAGATTTCCATCTGAATTGGTGGCTACATTGGAGTGATTTCTTTTTCTGTGCACGGTATAATATATTTGTTAAAGTGATCAGTGGACTAGTGCTTTCATTTTATTTCACTGGATTTTGTGTTTATTTAAATCTATTAAATTAAACTCATCTCAAAAGTTCCAGTGGTAAATTTAATGATATATCTATTATAATATTTCAAAAAAATAATAGATGCTTAAATGCTAAAGTAACTTTTAAAGTCGCGAAGGAATTTATAATTAATAAATTTAGTTAATAATAATAATAATAAATTCTTTAAGCACCAAACACGGCGCATAAGGCAGAAACCAGTGCTCTCCAGGTTGTTCGTTGTGCGCCACTCCTCTTAGCTCTTGCACATTATTTAGGCCCAACGTTCTTCCTTCTCTTATTATTGTTCTTCTGAGTGTTTCTTTTGGTCTTCCTTTTTTCCTCTTACCCTCAGGAACCCAAGTGAGCGCCTGTAGTGGTATTCTGTTGTTTTGCATTCGTAGGACATGACCGTATAATAAGACCATCGTCTTTTTCCTTATATATATAGTCGGAGAATAAATTTGCCTAGTCTTAGTCAACTTTATATGAATTCTTTCCAACTGATGTTCATGAGTTAATTATAGTTAAGTCCTATATATATAATATATATATATATATATATATATAATATATATATATATATATATATATATATATCATCTCATCTCAGCCCGTAACCCATCATGGGTCGTAGGGGTGCCATGGTGGAAGCATCAGCAGACAGGGTCCTCCACTGCTCTCTATCCTCAGCAATGCGTACAAGTGTGGAAAAACCGTGTCCTGCCCATTCTTTGATGTTATCAGCCCAGGATTTTCTCTGCCTTCCTCTTCTCCGTTTACCTTCGACTGTTCCCTGAAGGATCGTTTTCGAAAGGGAGTCATGACGAGTTACATATATATATATATGTGTGTGTGTGTGGTTTAACCATAGAACTCGCGCAGTGTTTTATTAAATACATAATTAAATACACGAGTGTATATAATAGTCTTAACGGTAAATTTATCGCGCGTTAGAATATTATTTGATTTTTGCGGTATGATTATGTTGTCATGGTTTTTCTATCTTTTTCTATAGAATGATCACATAACCTGTGCGATCCCAGCAATAAAGAAATCATACAGAGTCTTCCAGACTCGGTTCTTAAACTTCCAGATATATTGATGAAACATTTTAAATATAATCTTGTGGCGGTTCAATGCGGCCTAGCTATCATAATTACATGAAAGAAAGCCCACCCAAGAACATTTAAGCAAACCATCAAATTAAATTACAATCTGTAAGATAAACTGGAAGAAGAACAGTTGCCAGTAGCGATATTTTATTTACTGCCCTACTGTGAGAGAGTACCTATTTACCTGAACTGTGATTGGGCCTAGTTTTTCCTCACTGGATTTAAAAACTTACCGGTCAGTTGCTAACATCACGCATTGAAGGGATTTTACCACCAGCGGCGAAATTAAAGAGACCACTCCATTCTCACCCCTGTATCGAACTGTGACAGTGCCATCCCATAGACTCCTTTTATATAATAAAACACAAGAACTCTTAGGCTTCATGTCCGGCGATAAGTGGGAATATTTGCTATCAGCCAACCTCGCTAAATCTGGGGCTGGACATCGAAGTACCAGACATTTTCATGTGTCAAGAGTGTAATTGCTGTTTATATAATTCTATGGAGTGCCTGATGCTGCAATCGGTAAGTGAGTGTGAGCATATGAGTGTGGGCCCTCACGAGCATGCATGAATTACAGGAGATTTAATTTTTGCAAACCATTTGTTAACTTGCCTACCGGGTAATACATTTTCTGCATACCCTGCATTGTTTTTTAAGTGGGATATTTTGTTAACTCTGTTTACCCCCCCCCCCCCTTCATTTGCTTAGTAAAGGGAAAAACAATTGGGAATAACAGGATTTTTTTCTACCACCCATACCTAATATTGTAACACCTCTTTCAGAGTAATTAAATTCACTGTTGGGTCACATTACCTATGTTCCTGATAACTATCTATCTTTGGACTGGGTTTATCTTTGTCTAATACCAGCGGGAAGGGCTTAGTCGATACCAATCTTCTTCCCCTCCCCCCCTCCCCACCTTGTTATTTGTATTTTCTGTACTTATGATATTTTTCCTGTAACACATGATAATTTTTGTGATTGATTTTAAGGTTAATAAACAGCCTAACTTATTTAGTACTGTGTTGGAATACCAAAGCCCAAATTTCCCATATCTGTTTAATATAGTTTGTATTCACGTGCGTCTGTGTGTTTGAAGCACCAAATCGGTGTGAGCGCAGGTGTGTGTCTGGAAACTGGCAAATAATTGTTTGTCCAGGAGAGTTTGAGGAGAAGATTGAGAGGAACGATTGTCGTAAATAAGTCTGTCTTTACTCTCCCCAGCACTCTGTAAAGCAACTATTTACTCTCTAACCCTTATTATCACTGAGCCTCACCATCATTCTCCACTCTAAACAGGACCACTATTTATAAGACTCTTTCTCTGAAAATAAATTTACGACATTGTGATGAATTTACCGTGATACAACGTTAAAATATCTCCAATTATAAAGATAACATGTAAGGATAAAATTATACTTAAGATACGGGGATACATACTCGCCTATGCCCGCGTTTCCTACCGCCATTGAAACTAACTAGTTAGACATGCAGACGAAACGGTACCCTTTTAGACGGGAGGGAAACGGAGATAAAAATCATTATGACGGTCTGAACACGTGTTTGAATCTAAAAAGGCAAAAAGACGCAATTTGTAGTTTAAAGAAAAAAATCACGCCACTAGTTAACACAATGTAATGAATTGGTAGAAAAAAGACCTTAGCTCTTGTTAGAAACAGTCGTATCTTAGACGTTTTACCGTAATTAGTTGTTTTGTTTGAATACAGCGGCAAATGCCGTAGAACGTTCAAAAACAAATTTCAAAAAACTAACCTTGAGAAAAGTAGGTTTTTCTTTAATAATAAAGTTATGAAAATAAAACCTAGTTAGTTTGATAGCCCATCTTAAGCTGACATATAATATACTTTTATTTATACAGATGGACAGATAACACGGAAGATATTGACGAAAGACCGTATTGTTCCTATCAGACTAGAGAACAGTTTTTTTGTGCATACTTCACTAAAGTTACATTTTTGCGTCCTTGAGACAGAAAAATGCAAAATTCAAACTGCAATGAACTAGCGGGGCAAACTCGGTAGATTGTAGCTAAAAATAACTTAGGAAGCAGGTTTGTGCAGTTTTTACATGTAGTAGTCCAAATAAACAAGTGAAATTGGGGAAAAGCCAAAATGTGACCGACGTACATTTGAGAAATTGAGATGTACTTTTGACTTTATTTTCAAAATTTAAATTGAGAAGCTTGGTCTTCCGATCTGATTGGCCAACGCATTTTTATATTAGCGGGATAGAGACGCACATTTGTGCCATTCGATAGAAGTCTGTCCTGTAACACAGTTCTTAACTGCTAGTGGTGTTTTCCAGGAAATAATACATAAAATTCAGTGGGACGCCATACTCTAGCCAGCAGCTCAGCTGAGTTTTGCTAGTATTAAGTACTGTGTTCTCAATTCTGAATTGTGGTAAGGATAAAAGCATTTATCTTGTTTATTTTAATATTTTGAGTGATTGATACTGCCATATCATAACAAATGATTACGACAAGTAAGTGCTTGCTCTAGGTCCCCAGCCGCAGACCAGGGCCTAGAAACAAACAAATAATATATGGAAACCTAACTAAGACTATGGAAGGCGGATCTATTATTGAGATCAGTGGGAACATATCACCTATCTTATTGAATGAAAGAGGAAACTATTGAACATATCTCAGATGCAATGCAGTCTTGGGGAACTGGTACTATTTGAAAACAACTGGGTGAGAAGTGCTATGTTGGTCAGAGAGATCTGACCCAGTCTGTGTAATGTTGTTGTGTGGTGTTGTGTATAAGAGTGGCGCAGTAGAAAGAATACTGACACATGGCACAAAATTTTGTTTCAGAAGTTTCTGTTTTGGCACTAAATTTGTGCCAAATGCTTTTGTAAGAGTACACAAGCGGATGTCTGTGCAGCCTAACATTGGTGTCTGTGCAGCCTAATATTGTACTCCAGCTACGGAGAGGAGTGGGCCACAAGAATCCTATACCAGATCGTCACAGGCGAGATAAGTGAAAACCTGGCCTGCTGGAGATTCACAACTATTCCACCATCAAATAAAGAAATAACTATTGAGAAATATAACATTTACTTCATTCCATAAGTCAATGGACAATGATTTTGGTAGTCACAGATTGGGCGTGATGACGCCACCCCAACGAAACATCCAGTGCTAGTTCTTCCCAAGACATTATAGATAATAGTAATATTAACCATTCTTATAATATACCTATGTACACAAATTACATTTGATTATGCCATATATATATGCATTTCATTAATAAATCCATATCATTTCATATGTTCTGACCAAAGTAAAAATTGGTTCAGAACTAATAAATTTAAAAAATTGTTAAAACTTAAACTAAAACAGCCAGAGTTAGTTCAGTGTATTGTAGAGTTTATTATTATTATTAGACTTATTGATTACATGTGTGTGTCTGTATATTATATTAACTACACATTACATTTCAGTACCCTAGACTTTTTAACGTAGCTAACATTCATAATAGTCTAATAAGTCTGTTTGAGGTCGTAAGTGGTAGCAGAAAGGCCTCATGTAATTCACATAAACTTTTATCTCAGGAGCCTTCACAGCTGACCTCATACAGTACACTAGGTAACATAACAATCATACAATAACATCAAAAACCACTACAAATATTGGGGTCTTGTCTGGGGATTAAGTTTATCAAAGATAGTAGGATCTCCTGGTGTGGGAATTAAACTAGTGGGGACAGAGTTGTATAAATTTAAAAGTGTCCCTTAAAATAAAAAGTGGAAAATAAAAGTTGATGAATCTTCACAGCCAGTGGTAGTTAGTTGATTTATTAATTAATATATTACCTTGGTAATTATATACTTAGAATTACCTTAGTCATTATATACTTAGAATTACCTTGGTCATTGTTAATTTGTATGTTAAAGTATGGCAGATCTATCAAAATTTAGATCGGCTGCTGTGCTGACGGCGAAGGAGATGAACATGGAGGGTCAGGTTTTAATTCAGTATGTAACTTCAGAATGTGACAAGTATATTGAAAGGGAAGATAGGAGGTTAGCTGAAGAGAAGAGGTTACAAATTGAGGCTGATAAAGAACTTAAGAGGTTGCAGATTGAGGCTGACAAAGAGGCAAAAGCATTGGAGGCAGATAGGGAGATTAAAAGGCTCCAATTAGAGGCAGAAGAAAAACGACAGCAAAGGGAGGCAGAAGATAAGAGAAGGGAGGCAGAAGAAAGGAGATTGACTGCCGAAAGGGAAGCAGAAGATAGAAGATTGCAAAGGGAGCACGAATTACGACTAAGGGAGCTGGAATTACAAGGCCATGCTCCTGAAAATGGTGCCAGCCCTTTTGCCTCAGATGCTACGCCTAGTCAGGGAGCCTCAACCTCAGCTATGGGGTTTCATGTAGACCATTTTGTTGAGAAAGACGATGACATCGAGGGCTACCTCAGTAGATTCGAATTATTAGCTACTACGTATGGGTTAGAGAGAGAGGTGGAGTCTTAAGTTATCACAAGGGCTTAGAGGTACTTCTTATGAAGTCTTTGCTAAGATGAATAGAGACGACCAAGACAATTATGACATGCTAAAGCAGGCTTTGTTATTGAGATATGAAAAGAATGGTGAATTCTATCGTAAGAAGTTTAGAAATGCCAAGCTGTTGTCTGGGGAGACATACCACCAATTCTCTGCCAGACTGGAAACCTATTTGGAGAAATGGACTGCTCCGGGGAAGACCCAAGATCTTAAAGAGATGATCATGATAGAGCAATTAAGAGAGTCCATGGCTCCAGACTTGAGAAAATTTCTCATGGAACAAGGTGCAGAGAGGTTGGGGGAGGTTTTAAATGTTGCTGAGAGGTATCAGGCAGCCCAGGCAGAGGTAAGTGGCACTAAAAAGAAGCACATAGAAAATTTTAAAGCTCCACAGCAATTTAGTAAATCTGATACCAGAGAACAAGGTAATAAAGGCAGGACAAACTTTGATAGGCCACGAAATGATTATCGTGACAGAAACTCACAGTTCAATGACCAAAAATATAATGAAAGAAAACCGTTTAACCAAGGAAAGAGATGGTGCAAATGGTGTAAGAAAGACAACCATAACACCGAATTTTGTAAAAGGAAACCTTCAAATATTGCTGCAATGAAATCGGGGACCCAAAGATTAAAGGTTAATCCTAATGGACAGCAGGAACGTTATCACCCCCCAGTTTGTGAGGATGTTATTTGTAATGGGGTCACCACAAGGTGCCTATATGATACAGGTTTGGATTATGATTCAGTTGTGAAGTCTAGCCTAGTGGACCCAAGTCAGTATACCACAGAAACAGTGGAAATACAAGGGGCGACTAAGGACATACCACTCATGACACTTCCCATCGCAAGGATAACGGTGAAAACTCGCTATGTGGAAGGAGAAATCAGAGCAGCAGTGATAGATGAACCAATCTACCCTCTGATATTGGGGTGTAGATACGTCTTCTTGGGGAATCCCGAGAGACCTGTGATCATGGCGACAGTGCAGACCAGGTCACAGAAAAAGGAGGAAGAAGGTGAACCTATAAATGCTCATCCAGAAGAGATGAGGAAGGCGCAGGCTGAGGACAGGACACTCAAGCCATGTTTTAAAAAATTGCCCAAATGCCACACACCTCCAAGCAAGGGAGAGTACTTTATGAAGAACAAATTATTATACAGGAAGACAGGAACTAGATCCACTGGTCACGGACAGTTGGTTCTTCCCAAGGTATATAGGGCAAATTTAATAAGGAGCTTACATGTTGGAAAAGATGGTGACCATGAGAAAATAGGTACCATCGGCCAAAAGGTTGCTCGAAAATACTATTGGCCCGACGTAAATGTCGATATTGAGAACTTTGTATAAGCATGTGGCGTATTTTATGAGGGAACACCCACAAAGGGACAAAATGTGCAGGACCTAGAAACGCCACGGGGCAAACTTAGGCCTGAAAGGAAAAATAATTATAATCAGGTAGACAAAGTGGAATGGGAGCCCCCTTTTCACACCCAGTCTTCACTTAAATGTATTAACATGGCCACTATGCGACGAGTACAAAGAGTAATTTTACCCCAGAATAAGCTGACAATCCCTCGGTCAGCCTTATATAAACTGGAGGAACCTAAAAGAGAGCGAAGATCTCTCATAAGTAAGCTAAAGTGGGGAGACAAACCCAAGAAAAAAATTGGTAGTGGTCGATTTGTGAGTGATGATTCTAGGAAGAAAAGTCCTCACTATAATGCTTCTAGTGGACAGGGCCCGACGGGTACCAGGGAAAATAAGTATAAAAATTTAAAAGTCCATATGTAACATTATTAAGGACCTGGACAGATGAGAAAGCAGAAGAGACTGTTACCTCATCATATCAATATGTGAACGAACTGACCACTCGTCTGAAAGCTGGATGGAAACTGGCAAATGATAATTTGAGACAAGCCAGGAAGAAACATGCAGCGTATTTTAATAGGAAAGCAAAGGACAGAGAACTAGCTGTGGGAGAGAAGGTGCTTCTTCTACTACCCGGCAGCCAGAATAAATTACAAATTGGATGGCAAGGTCCATATACGGTTCTAGAGAAGGTGTCTAGAACAAACTATAAAATTGACAAAAAGGGGAAGGAGAAGGTATATCACGTAAACCTTTTAAAGAAGTATCTGGACAGACCACTCCAGGAAAGCACCCCCTTACTGACCTTGGCTATCGCCACTAAAATGAAAAAGGAACCACTCACCTCACATGAATACCCATTACATCCCTGTGAGACAGCCGCACAAGTAAAAGTCAGTAAGCACCTGACTAAAAACCAGAGGGAGAGAGTTCAACAGGTTCTGGAGGAACATACAGATGTATTAACAGATAAACCAGGACATACAAATTTGCTACAGTATGACATGAAACTGGTAGACTCAAACCCAATCTGTATGAGAGCCTATTCTGTTCCGTTCGCGAAGGAGAAGGCATTGAAAGAAGAAATAGATTATTTGTTGAAAGAGGGGATTATTTCACACAGTGAATCTTCTTTTAGCTCCAGTGTAGTTTTGTTGAGGAAACCGTCTGGGGAACATAGACTGTGCATAGATTACAGGAAACTGAATGCTGTCACAGAAGGACAAGTGGATCCATTACCAGAAACAAAACAGTTATTTGCCAGATTGAACAAGGCAAAATACTTTTCGAAGGTGGATCTTAGTAAAGGCTATTACCAGATTCCAGTGAAGCCTGAAGTTAGACCTTATTTAGCTTTTAGCACCTCGGAAGGACATTATGAATTCAACATGCTACCATTCGGATTGAAAAATGCTCCGAGTGTATTTTCTAGGATGATGCGCAAATTGTTGCATCCCCTGAATAATCCATGTATCACGAATTTCATGGATGATATTCTCGTCGCCACAGAGACATTTGAAGAACACATTAACTCTCTGAAAATGTTATTTGATAGGCTTAGGGAAGCGAACTTAACTGCTAGACCAACAAAATGTTGTATTGGATGCAAAGAGTTGGAATTCTTGGGACACACTGTATATCAGGGTAACATGACCCCTGACCCCAAGAACTTGGAAAAACTACAGAGAGCACCTAGACCACACAAAAAAAGACGTGCGATCATTCGTGTCGTTATGTGGGTTTTACCAAAAATATATCAAAAATTTTAACTCTATATGTGCTCCTCTGACTGATCTGACTCGCAAAGGAAATCCAGATAAAATTGTTTGGACTGCGCAATGTGAATTGGCATTCCAAGAGTTAAAGGAAAAACTCACTAGCAAGCCTATTCTCAAATTGCCTGATTTGACACAGGACTTTGTGGTGAGAACAGATGCAAGTAATGTAGGCCTGGGGGCGGCTCTGTTGCAAAGGTCATCTTCACCCAATGGGGAACTGAACCCAGTCGCTTATGCAAGCCGCAAATTGAATAAAGCGGAGCAAGGATATTCCACAAGCGAAAAAGAATATTTAGCGTTAATCTGGGCAATAAAAAAGTTCCAAATCTATCTGTATGGTAGGACGTTTGTGGTCCAGACGGATCATCAGCCCCTAGTATTCTTATCTCAGGCCAAGCATGAAAATGCTAGATTGTTAAGATGGCCTTTATTGTTGCAACCTTATCAGTTTAGTATTGAATATATCCCGGGGTCATTGAATGTCGGTGCAGATTTCCTCAGTAGGCACCCCTGTGATCAAAATTAGAGTAGTTAGCAGGCGTGATGTTAATTTTATCTATGTGTATCACTGGTTTTGGAACTTGCAGTAGTGTATGTTCTCAAGTGGGGAGATGTGTGATGAATTTACCGTGATACAACGTTAAAATATCTCCAATTATAAAGATAACATGTAAGGATAAAATTATACTTAAGATACGGGGATACATACTCGCCTATGCCCGCGTTTCCTACCGCCATTGAAACTAACTAGTTAGACATGCAGACGAAACGGTACCCTTTTAGACGGGAGGGAAACGGAGATAAAAATCATTATGACGGTCTGAACACGTGTTTGAATCTAAAAAGGCAAAAAGACGCAATTTGTAGTTTAAAGAAAAAAAATCACGCCACTAGTTAACACAATGTAATGAATTGGTAGAAAAAAGACCTTAGCTCTTGTTAGAAACAGTCGTATCTTAGACGTTTTACCGTAATTAGTTGTTTTGTTTGAATACAGCGGCAAATGCCGTAGAACGTTCAAAAACAAATTTCAAAAAACTAACCTTGGGAAAAGTAGGTTTTTCTTTAATAATAAAGTTATGAAAATAAAACCTAGTTAGTTTGATAGCCCATCTTAAGCTGACAAATAATATACTTTTATTTATACAGACGGACAGATAACACGGAAGATATTGACGAAAGACCGTATTGTTCCTATCAGACTAGAGAACAGTTTTTTGTGCATACTTCACTAAAGTTACATTTTTGCGTCCTTGAGACAGAAAAATGCAAAATTCAAACTGCAATGAACTAGCGGGGCAAACTCGGTAGATTGTAGCTAAAAATAACTTAGGAAGCAGGTTTGTGCAGTTTTTACATGTAGTAGTCCAAATAAACAAGTGAAATTGGGGAAAAGCCAAAATGTGACCGACGTACATTTGAGAAATTGAGATGTACCTTTGACTTTATTTTCAAAATTTAAATTGAGAAGCTTGGTCTTCCGATCTGATTGGCCAACGCATTTTTATATTAGCGGGATAGAGACGCACATTTGTGCCATTCGATAGAAGTCTGTCCTGTAACACAGTTCTTAACTGCTAGTGGTGTTTTCCAGGAAATAATACATAAAATTCAGTGGGACGCCATACTCTAGCCAGCAGCTCAGCTGAGTTTTGCTAGTATTAAGTACTGTGTTCTCAATTCTGAATTGTGGTAAGGATAAAAGCATTTATCTTGTTTATTTTAATATTTTGAGTGATTGATACTGCCATATCATAACAAATGATTACGACAAGTAAGTGCTTGCTCTAGGTCCCCAGCCGCAGACCAGGGCCTAGAAACAAACAAATAATATATGGAAACCTAACTAAGACTATGGAAGGCGGATCTATTATTGAGATCAGTGGGAACATATCACCTATCTTATTGAATGAAAGAGGAAACTATTGAACATATCTCAGATGCAATGCAGTCTTGGGGAACTGGTACTATTTGAAAACAACTGGGTGAGAAGTGCTATGTTGGTCAGAGAGATCTGACCCAGTCTGTGTAATGTTGTTGTGTGGTGTTGTGTATAAGAGTGGCGCAGTAGAAAGAATACTGACACATGGCACAAAATTTTGTTTCAGAAGTTTCTGTTTTGGCACTAAAGTTGTGCCAAATGCTTTTGTAAGAGTACACAAGCGGATGTCTGTGCCGCCTAACATTGGTGTCTGTGCAGCCTAATATTGTACTCCAGCTACGGAGAGGAGTGGGCCACAAGAATCCTATACCAGATCGTCACAGGATTGTAGAGTTTATTATTATTATTAGACTTATTGATTACATGTGTGTGTCTGTATATTATATTAACTACACATTACATTTCAGTACCCTAGACTTTTTAACGTAGCTAACATTCATAATAGTCTAATAAGTCTGTTTGAGGTCGTAAGTGGTAGCAGAAAGGCCTCCTGTAATTCACATAAACTTTTATCTCAGGAGCCTTCACAGCTGACCTCATACAGTACACTAGGTAACATAACAATCATACAATAACATAAAAAACCACTACAGACAGACACAAATTAATAATGCCATTAGATTATTACTCGTGAAGTTTTTTTTTCTCTCATCTCAAAACGCGTACAGCCAGGGTGAGACATCAAATTAAAACTGTATGTTTCACCATTCATTTAGTAAACAATACAGGATGGCTGTCATTGTTGCAGGTCGTCGACACTTTGAACATTTGTGACTTTAAAATTTATTGTTATTGTTGTTATTGTTGAACAGAATCGACATCATCGCACTCCGGGCAAACTCATATGTGCTCAGTCTCCCTCGGTATATGTCGAAGAGTGTGAATGCTTAATGTTCCTGTAGCTCGCTGGTTGTATACACGACGGATGCATCCTCTCATACGTCCATCTCTGCTAGCCTTACGTGTGATGCCAAATTCCAACAGTGTTAACCTTGATGATTCATCTAGTGCAGTGTCGTTCACTAACAGGTGATCATTAATTGTTCTCAGTATCTCTCCCGTACCCATATCCAGTGTCGCCACTATGGGTGCTCTTGATGCTAGTCTGTCAGCTCTCTCATTACCCATTACTCTACATGGCCAGGACAGCAGATCCAGACCCGCTACTACAGACTCAAAGTTTCTATTAATGTTTTCCATTCACGCTGTAGCCAACCATTTTGAACCTTTCGAAGCATGAGAGTCTGATACAATGACTGTCTTTGTGAATAAAGTTTCAAATATCCACCTTAAGGTTGCAGTAACTGCCTCTACCTCCATTCTCATGCTGGAAGTTATTATTTTGTAAGCCTCGCTATCTTCGGCGACGATTCTGCCCTTGACCCTAGCAGAGAAGCCCCAACCTGATTTCTCACCACAGATCACAGACCCAGCAGTATACACAATGGCATCATTATCCCCGGCATGATTACGTATCAGTTGATTAATTTCCAGTTCTGCTTTCTCATTGCCCCAATTTCTACACTCTCTGCCAAGGCTGATGATGACTTGCTGGTAGTTAATCCAGTTCTCATCTGACATACTCCACTCTTCCCCTTTGAATATATTTTCAGCTGTGGTCAACTGCTTGATCGTTGTTTCTGCTTGTGCCATCCATGACATCTCTCTCTTCATTCTTGCTCCCTTAATGTCAACTATGTTTCCTTTAAAAGTGAAAATACCATAATTCTATCCTTCTTCTTCTTCTTCTTCGTTCACCCTCTGATGTCAACTTGAATAAGTTCAAAGAAAGCAATGGTCAGCCTGAGGCTGTTGATATCTCCGTAGATTTTCTCCAGGAATGGTACTGGTGATGGCCATATGCGTTTTCTCTGTTCCTCATATGTTGGGCACCTTTGAAGCAGATTTTTTTTTTTTTTTTTTTTTTTTTTTTTTTCGTTCGCCCGCTAATACTCGAGGCGAAATCTCAGGTTATTATTTTATGTCTAACCTGACATTGATTTTTACGTGAGTATCCCTTTATTTCTTGTACAGAGACAGGTGTCCCTCGCCATTCAGGCAAATACTCGCCGATTTCGGAGGTACCCATTGCAGCTGGGTCGGCTCAGGAGCCGCCAGTCCCTGGTCGACGACACTCCTTCAAATGTTCTCGCAAGGTCTCGAGTTAATCCAGTCCAAATCCCGGTCGACGAAAAATCCTCAAATGCCGTCGCCCTGGTTTGATCCTGTATCACCTGGTCGCCAGAGCGGTGTTGTAACCACTACGCTAGCGCGGCTCCATGAAGCAGATGTTCGGCAGTCATTTTATCGGTGCCACAGTCACACTCATCAGTAGTTCCTATCTTTAATTTGTTGAATAGATGGTATCTCAATCTGTTATGACCTGTGCGAAGTCTGAAGATTACCACTTGTTCACTTCTGCTGAGCTGGTAATACGGATCATTTTTTGTGTGGCTTGGATGCTCTTCTTCCCACTTGTGCCTGTACCTGCGCTTGATAAAACTCCTGGACTCCTCATAGGTTATATTATTTGTGTCAAGTTGAGGAAGTTTTCCTCCTTCCTTTGCCAATCTGTCAGCCTCTTCATTTCCAGGGATGTTGCAGTGAGAAGGGATCCACTGTATCACGACTCTTTTGTACTGCTGACATAGTCTGTGAAGTGTTACTCTTAGGTCATCCAGTTCAGCATTACTTTGACTTTTCAGCGTTGTAATCACTGACAGCGCATCTGAGAAGATAACTACTGGTCTCTCTGAGCTTTCTTCTGTCATTAGAATTTCTGATGAATTTTTAAGGCCTCTGCCTCTGCTCTGAAGATAATTCTATCCCAAATGATAATTGAGTTATCAGCATTCAAAGTGCGTATACATTATTTTGAAACACCCTATGTGTGTATATATGTATATGTAGAGGGCTTTGTAGCTGAAGCATAATGATGATACGGATTATAATGATAAATACAAAAAAATTACATGCAGAACGAGATTGCTGACCTAATTAAATGGTTTCTTTTTCTTTGTCTTATGGTATATGTCCAGATGGGTAGCAAATTGTTTTTTTAATGAATTATTGTCTGTTACATCACCTTGCCATCCTTAAGCATCGATTGAAAATCTCCAGTAACACTGCATTTCTCTATTACTTCCAGTTTGGTTGCCTTTGTCTAATCCCTTTCTCTAAGTACGGCATTACGTTATATTTCCATCTTCCTTTAAACAATCTACTTTACCACATTCCCTTTTATTGCTTACTTTATTCTCTTTTTCTTCGTAGCCTAAATAATGCCCAACCTGGTTTTTTTTTTTTTTTTTGGTGTTTGCAGGTTATGCCTTCTTGTGGCGAATCACGTTCCTTTCATCTTAGACTTAAGTTCTTTGGGTATATCAGAGCACAATTTACCATTCAAAAATAAGTGAACTCTGTTAACTGAAGCGCTGCAAGAATGAAAGTGACATGGAACGAGGTGAATAATACAGCACACAAGTTAGTTAGCTGAATGACTGTTGCAGTAGACGATGCTCCACCTGAAACTAAATGGGCTAATTTCAAGAATACCAGGTATTCAATTTATTGTTACTGTTCTTCGCTCGTCAGTTAAAGTTGATCATCATATTATGCTCCAGTCTACCCAGCTGTAAATGGGTACTGACTCTGCTCTTGAGTTACGGCAGTTTCTGCTATCGGACTACCTTTATTATGAGTATAGTAAAATCTAACGCTTCCCTCCTCTACGGCACTTTCTGTTATAGAAGTATCTTTACCTTTTAGTATAGTGAAGTCTCTAACACTTCACACAATACGGCAGTTTCTGTTATTGGACTGACTTCATCATTAAGTATATAGTGAAGTCTCTAACACTTCACACAATACGGCAGTTTCTGTTATTGGACTGACTTCATCATTAAGTATATAGTGAAGTCTCTAACACTTCACACAATACGGCAGTTTCTGTTATTGGACTGACTTCATCATTAAGTATATAGTGAAGTCTCTAACACTTCACACAATACGGCAGTTTCTGTTATTGGACTGACTTCATCATTAAGTATATAGTGAAGTCTGTAACACTTCACACAATACGGCAGTTTCTGTTATTGGACTGACTTCATCATTAAGTATATAGTGAAGTCTGTAACACTTCACACAATACGGCAGTTTCTGTTATTGGACTGACTTCATCATTAAGTATATAGTGAAGTCTCTAACACTTCACACAATACGGCAGTTTCTGTTATTGGACTGACTTCATCATTAAGTATATAGTGAAGTCTCTAACACTTCACACAATACGGCAGTTTCTGTTATTGGACTGACTTCATCATTAAGTATATAGTGAAGTCTGTAACACTTCACTCCCCTACAGCGACATTTCTGCTAAGGAACTACCTTTACCTTCTGCCAGCAGTCAGTTCAAGAAGTCAGACACAGACAAAGACGGACTCTGGAGAGTTAATTCTCCAGACGGCTTCCCTGACGTTCTTTATTTCTGAAGACAAGATGACAATTAACTCCCCGCCCACCCCCGGCGACTACGTCTCATTACCAAACTTTGTCTTAAGTTCTACAGCTGGGGGTCAATTGTTTTCTCCCGTGACGAAGTGTGACGTCTATGTGTGGGCGTGTACTTGATGGCCCTTATTTCATCTTGTTAACCAGCCATCTGGGCGGTGTATGCCCCGTGATAGTTTAGTTTTTGGTTTTAAAGACTATGTTCATTGCACAGAGACAACTCCATCAGTGCTCCTTCTTCTTCTTCCTCGTTCGCCCTGAAAAGGACGCTCCGATCTCCTCCCTTAGATCACACAAGGAGAATATCAGCACACAGTGTACGAACTCCGTAGCACCGGCGAGAATCTCAGTGTGTGTATATAGGAATCACACATTCTATAAATATTTTTGTGGTGGGTAGGTTTCAAATTTTTTTAAATTTTGCCAGAGCAACGGCCTTATGGCCTACTCTGTACGATTTCTAACGTGTGCAACTTGTACACGGGACCTCCTATTGTTTCACCCTTATCCGAGAAGGCTTGGTATCAAATCTCTACCTAGAAGACATCATTAGGACCACAGGTTCTGAAGAAAAAAAAATGTCCATAAATTATATTCCTTTTACTGGGAATCGAACCCGGAACCTTCAGAATTCGAGGTGGAAAGCCATACCTCTTGGTCACTCCGACCCTTTAAGTCCCGTGCACACTCAGGCACGTGCCGTATGAGGCGACTAGTTGCGCTGGCAACCTCATTATGTTAAACAGATTGCCACAGCAACCACCTCACCATGAACATGTAAATGCTAGATGCAGTCTTCCTACAAGGGGACCAACAGCAGTGGTGGCTCCATGCTCCATCAGCAGCGCTAATGACAATGATGATGATGAGCAGTGTATATTTGTCTCGTTCCGAATCTGACGCTCACAGTCTCTATGTTCCACTCATTGTAAAGAGCTGAACATCTGCACGCAGCTCCCTTTCTTTGTTTATTTTAATTTTCTTTCACGTTTTGAACAGGGCTGTGAAGTCGGCCAACACATTTTCTTGACTCCTGAAATTTTAGAAATCTCTGACTCCTGATAAAACGACCGACTCCACGACTCCGACTTCAAAGCACTGGTTTTGACTATCACTGATCCCACCTAATCTTACGTAGTTATTCAAACAATGTAAAATAAGGTGGAAATAACTCGAGTATCATCAAGGTTTTAATGTAAGGGAAATAACAAATTGCAAATATGGGCTGTATTTCGTATTTGAAGGAACGGGGGTCGCATGGTGAATGGTTATATGTCGATTAAACCAGTGTGTTTCTTCACACAACAGAGTCAGCGAGTCTTATTGATCTAGTACAGTAGTGATAGTACCGTCTGTAATACATGTAACAGAAACAACACACTATAAAACAGTTTCCTAAAGCAGGGTGCCAAGGTAGACTGGGTAGATCGGGTCATCCATAACAGCCGCTTTGATCACACCTCTGACAAAATCAGAGTGGATCTCCACCAATGCGATGGGAAGCGTTGTTGGTACATCTCCTTTAGAAACTCCACAAAGTTCGACGGTTTCTTCTGTCTCTTGACCGGGTTTGACCAGGTGTCTGGCCACAATGCAATCAAAAGAAAGCCCCGTGTCAAAAAGACAATAAGTTGAACACCTGTTCAAAATAACAGTCTCTAAACCGTACAGAGGAAACTGCCCATGGCTAAGGACCCTAGACAGCACGGGGACATTTTTTCTAAGGATGGCGTACTTTATCGCAGAACGGGCAAGCCTGAACAAGGTTTTAATCAGCTCCTAGTGCCAAGACAATATAGAAGCCAAATCTTAGAAATGGGACACTCTCTTCCCTTTAGTGGACATATGGGACAAAACGCCACAAACCAGCGAATACAGACTCACTATTGGTGGCCAGGAATGAATTCTGATATTATCAGGTACGTGAAATCCTGTGTCAAGTGCCAACGGGTGGCATCTAAGCATTTGACACCGCAGTTTCCATGGGTGAAATGCCAGTAATGTGGACACCATTTGAACGGGTTGTGATCGACATTTTAGGACCCTTAGAAAGGACTAAAAGAAGGAACACGTTCATCCTGACCTTAGTCGACACATGCACTTTATGGGCAGAAGCTATACCGCTAACATGCGCGAATGCCAAGCATGTCGCAGAAGCCTTAGTGCAGATTTTCACTCGGTTGGGATTCCCTCAACAAGTGTTGACAGATAACGGATCCCCATACCGTAACCTGTTAATGGATGAGATCGTTAAGATCTTGAGGAACCAGCACATCTAAATAAGCCCTTATAATCCGGCCGGAAGTGGGTTAGTAGAACGTGCCAACGGAAACCTCAACACGATGCTATGTAAACTGGGACAAGAGAAACCTGAAGATTGGGACCTTTGTATACCTGCAGCTTTATTCGCCTACAGGGAAGCCCCACATACTTCCACAGAATTTCCGCCAGCTACACTTTTATTCGGCAGACCTATTAAGGGGCCGCTTGAAGCCTTACTTTGGTCCCTGACAGACCAGAAGGCTGATGAGACAGTCGTCTCAGCCAGTAAATATGTGTCGGAACTAAAGGAAAGGTTAAAACTACGATGGGACCTAGCAACGACCAACCTTAAGCGAGCACGCGCAAAGCACGCAAACCGATCCAGGAAAGCCGCGAAAGAAAGAGAATTGCAAGCAGGAGAGAAAGTTTTGTTGCTACTCCCAACCGGGAACAACAAACTACGTATCGGATGGCAAGGGCCGTTTACCGTCCTGAAAAAGATCTCAAAGGCTAACTACCAGATCTCTATTAAAGGAAAGGAGAAGGTCTACCATGTAAATCTGCTAAAGAAATACTTGGAAAGACCGGTGCCGTCCTCCGAACATCTCCTGGCGATCGCCAAAACTGACGAAGATGATGATAGTGGCAAGGAAATTCCACTGCAAACACACGGAATCTTCTAACAATGTCAAATTCGGCGGCACTCTTTCAAACGCAAACGGAATACATTCCAGAGAAAGAAAACGTTGGAGCAGACTTCATGAGTAGGAATTGGAGAGAGACGGAGGGGGAAGATGAGAGGGAAGATAACAGTCACCCGGAAGCTACTGATATAAGAAATCTATTTCCATAAAGTGGACATGAAGTGGTTTCATATTTTTAAGCGGGGACGTCTGTGACAGATTATGAAAATAGCTTTCATCTATGTACTTCTTTATCTACATTCTTCTTTACCTAGTTTTCACCTACGCCTATTGGTTAACATAAACCCCCTATACACTTTGAGATCTGTCCCTTTTTCTAATTTAGCGCGTAATTTAATTTTCTGTTCGCTATTCCCTTTGATGAGAGTTTACCAGAGACCTCTTAGCTACGTTGATCTGTAATTTATTCTTAACACCAGCGATTGAAACTCGTTGGATAAGATCAGACGGCGATCTAAGAGCAGATTACTGGGAACAATGGGGCAGACAATTGCTATTATCTTCCCCTGAACTGTTCGTTTGATAAGTAATTAAACACGGCAGATCGCCAGATCAAAGAACGAGCTCACTCGATTTCGTTCTGTGACCACGTCTGCAGGGCGGGGTAACAGTGTGATTTTACGACCGAAGAAATCTCGCACGATTTGGTCAATAACGTTATGCCGGATTCTGGTTTTCGGCAATAGCGTGAAGAACGGCTTTGATTTGCACATAAGCCGAAATCTGAACGAAGATTACCCGTAGGTGATAACATCTGGCAGAGAGTCGGGTTTTTCAGTCTGTAGTGGCCATTTTCCTTTCATTTTAGATGTATATATACTAGAGTATTCTAACTCTAGTTATCCAGTACTGCCACACCTTTAGAAGACTTCTAGCGACAATTCTAGAATCACTCGTATTGAGTAGAGTTTCTTAGTTTTTGTTGGAGAATAGTCTTAATAGTTCTGTTTGGAGTATTTGGGTCAAACCCAAATCTACCAGCGGCTTCCATGAATAATCATACTAAAGAACATTTCTAACTTAGTTTTGGGTCTTCAAGATAAATCTGGTCTGAGGTTGTGTTTACACCCAAAGAGAGAGACCGAATACCAACCCAGCGAACATTTAAAGTGACTTTGTAACTGGGCATGTAGTTCCAGAGTTCTTTTACAACATCTAATGTACAGTCGGCCCGTTGCGGCGACATAAATAACCTTAACATTTCGGACGTAACTCCGCCTATGCCGGTCCCAAGCCCGGATGAAAAAGGAGGAGGGCGGCCTGCATGGAGGCCGTAAGGAGGCAGCCCCTCCACCATGCAAAGGCACAACAGGCCAATCACCTGTTTGCTTTAAACCATGATTACGAGTAACACAAGAGAGAAAACCGGACTGATTCTAAAGGCGACGAACTGGAACGGACTACGGACTACGACTTATGGAACATGGAACACAAGAAGTATAAATGGGAAGGAAGAGGAGCTGGTGGAAGAGATGAGGAAAGCAAAACTAGAAATCCTGGCTATAACGGAAACAAAGAAAAAAGGACAAGGAGTCATGGATCTCAATGGCAACACGCTGCTCTACAGTGGTGTACCCATATCCGAAAGAGCTAAAGGGGGTGTGGGTTGCATTGTGGCCCAAAATCAAAAAGATAGTATCAAGGGGTGGAACTTTGTCTCAGAGCGCATTATGGTTGTGAAACTAAAAGAAGGAGAAACCATAGTCAACCTGGTCATAGTGTATGGGCCAAATGAGGATGAGAGAGCAGAGGTCAAGGAGGAATTCTTCGAGCTGCTTCAAAGGACAGTGGATGACTGCCTAGATGAAGTTATCATGCTCGGAGATTTTAATGCCAGAGTTGGAAATGACCATGCTAGATGGGGTGGAGTTATCAGAAGATATGGAGAAGATACTCTCAATGACAATGGAAAGCGACTCCTTAGATTCTGCAGTGAGCAGAATCTGATCATTACAAACACAAAGTTTCCCCATAAGCGCATACATGCATACACTAGATGTGAACCAACAAAGAATGAGAAGTCAGTGATCGACTATGCCATTGTTCGGAGAAGCTCATTCAAATATGTCCGAGATGCAAGAGTCTGGAGGGGGCCAGAGATTGGAAGTGATCACTACCTGCTAACAATCAAACGAACAACTGAAAGAGTTGCTCAGCCTAGGAACTGCTCAACATCACGCAAGAAACGAAATAAACGAGCAGGAGAAATGAGCATTAGGACCTACAAGCTGAGAGAGCCAGAAATTAAGACCAGATATCAGGGGTTTATTGCTGCATTGGTGAGCAACACAGAAGAACAACCTGATGACTTGGAAACCCTCTGGATTAAATTCAAGGATATCATAAAGACAGCTGCTGCAGAAGCATGCGGAGAAGTCCGACTTGGGAACCAGAGAAAGAGGACACCTTGGTGGACAGAGGAAGTCAAAGAGAAAATAAGAGAGAAGACAATGGCATGGAAACAATACTTAGGAGCTAAAAACACAACAGGACAAATGGAAAAATATAGAGAATATGTGACACTCAGAACAGAAGTAAAACAAAGTGCTAGCAGCAAAACAGAAGTCCTGGGAAGAATTTGGAGAAAAGCTAGAAAAAGATGCACAAGAAAACCAGAAATTGTTCTATAAGACCCTAAAGAACATGAGAAAGGAAAAACAATGCCCTCTCAAATTTATAAAGGACAAGCAAGGCAAATTGCTTACTGCCCCGAAGGAAGTAATGGAAAGATGGAAAGAATATTTCTCAGAACTCCTTGATGGTGAGCAAGGTAAAACATCAGAAATGATAACCACTAGCACAGAAGAGGAAACCAATGGTGATGAAGATGACATAAAGATGGAAGAACTGAAGGCAGCACTGGAGAAAATCAAGATGGGCAAAGCAGCAAGGCATGATGGTATAACACCAGAAATGGTTAAGTACATGGGAGCATCAGGCGACCTGTTACTCTTAAGGGTCCTACAGGCAGCATGGTGCAACAAGACCATACCAAAGGATTGGGAGATCGCCATCATAACACCAATTTTCAAAAAGGGTGACAATCGACAGTGTGGAAACTATAGAGGCATATCCTTTCTCAGTGTCCCTGGAAAAATCTACTCTAGAATCTTAGAGCAGAGACTCCGACGCCTAGCTGAGCCACAATTGGATGAGGTCCAGTGCGGATTCCGAGCAAACCGAAGTACTCAAGACCTAATCTTCACACTCAGACAGCTGAGTGAAAAGGCCCTTGAGTATAAGAGTGCGATGCATCTTTGTTTCATAGATCTGGAAAAGGCGTTTGACAGGGTCCCTTGGAGCAAACTTTGGGACTGTTTGGCAAGGAAGAATATTCCAGCACCTCTGATTCATGCTATACAGAGCTTCTACAAGTCTTGCAGAAATTATGTGAGGACAGCAAACCATAAGTCAGAAGAGTTCAGGACCACCACTGGTGTAAGACAAGGTGATATCCTATCACCTTACCTCTTCATACTCCTTATGGACGATGTCATCAAGGCATGTAAGGAGAGAACAAGAAAGTATTCAGTGGGGTACTGGAAGATGAGACAGGTCTATATTTCAGAGGTGGCATTTGCTGATGATGTTGCCCTGATTGCTAAATCAGAGGCACATATCCAATCCAACCTGCAAGTCTGGAAGGAAGAGCTGGAGAAGAGAGGGATGGTCATAGGCAGCTCTAAAACAAAATCCATGGTGATATCACGAGAAGAAAGAAGACATCAGATTAAGCTGGGAGAACAGGTCCTGGAGCAGGTCGACCACTTTAAATACCTCGGAGCTATTATAGACCGAAAGGGAGGCATCAAAGAAGAGTGGGCCACTCGAAAAGCAGCAGCTGGGAGACTTTTTCAGGCCATAAATCGAGGATTCCTCAGCAAGAGAGAGGTTGGTAAGAAAACAAAGATGGCTGTATACCGCTCCACCTATGTCCCAGTCTTAACATATGGATGCGAGTCATGGGCAATGACTACAACCCATAAAAGCCAGATCCAAACCTCAGAAATGAGATATCTGAGGAAGGTGGTTGAAGTAACAAGAAGAGACATGGTACGCAACCAGACGATACGTCAAGGCCTTAAATCCTACCCCCTGCAGACCCAAGTAGAACAGTCCCAATTAAGATGGTTTGGCCATGTCTGCAGAATGGGAGAAGATCGGATACCACGACAGAGTTTATACGTTAATCTATTCTGAAAGGGAAACAGTATTAGCACACAAACTTTGCATTAAAAAAAAAGTACAAAGTGGGTACATGAATTTTATACGATCAAAGAACCACTCATTCCTGCTTTCTTTCTATCCTTACAACAGTGGCCACTGACATTCGTTCTTACCTACAAACTTGATTTTCACCTTCTGGCGCAAACTTTAGGACACACACACCCACAGCAAACTCCAGTGTTCTTTTGGCAAAGAGGACCCCAGCTCTACAGAGACCTGTAAATTTCAGTTTCTCCGGGGAGCGTTCTCTTACTTACTTACTTAGTCGTTCCCCTTCTAACGTGAGGTGTAGAGGTTTGGAAGAGAGAGCGCCAGACTATCATATCTGCTGTCTTCCTCCTGGCCTGGTTCCATTCTAGTCCTCGGTCCTTCAAAGATTGTCTAATGTTGTCCTCCCAGCGGACTCTGGGTCGTCCTGGAGGTCTGGATCTCTGGCTCTTTGTTTCCCATGCTTGTGCCGCGAATAGTTAGTGTAGCAAAATGTACTCAGCAGGCATTTGTTTCTGTCTATTTGTCTAAAGTTCGTGGTTACAAGCCATCAGGCGATTTGTGGTACTAACGCCGCTAGTGTGAGAGAAATGCATCCACCATAACCGCCTACAGTGGAAGAGACTGTGGAAAAGGCTTTCGTCATCACAGAATTGATGAACCACAGCTGCATGACTCACTCATACAAGCTAAGTGCTAACTAATAGGCACCAGCAAAAAGAACGTTTCAGTTAAACTTTAAGTATAAAGTTAAATTCCCACCTACGTCTCAATGACGAGAACTTTATAACTATCAAAATTCCACTAATCTGTCCATATTTATTTTAACCTATTAAAGACTATTTCACTATTAAATTTGTTACTGTTGTTTTAAAACTAAACAATAATAGTTGATTCAGTTATATGTATGAAAGCAAACGTATGAGCCAGAATATTCAATCTATATATAAATACTTAGACATATATTTACACTAAACAGAGCTATACCTTATAAGAGGGATTTCGTTGGATTACACCAACTGGGGGCTTGAACGGGCTAAACCATTGCATAAACCCTTCACAAAAGGCGACGGACCAGATAATAAGTTAACAAATTGCTCAGCCCTAAGCAGCTTTTGTTCTTGACTTCTGGGAATATCTTGAGAATTCTCCCTTTAGGTAGAAGTGTCATTAATCTTCTATCTATATCTCCGCCAAGAGTAATCTTGCGCGCAGGTGGATACCTTGGAAGCCAATATTAGATACTCTTGAGTTTTGGTCACTGTTGGACCACAACTGCAAAGCAGGGGAGGCAATCCGTGACATCCAGGTCTTACTCGGGTGCATTTGAGAAGACACACTTTCCCACTTTTGAAAGCATTCGAATCAGAGGGATGACATAAATGTATTCTTCCCCGCCCTTATTTGGGGCAGAAAGATACCCGGGAACTGGGAAAATATGTATGTAAGGGACTAAACCTTCATAACTCTTGAAAAAGCCTAAAGAGTTAAAAAAAATAAACAACTGTTGCCACGGGCGATTCGCATAACAAAGGAATTTTACATGACAATGAAGAAAGGGATATGAATTATTGTTAACTCACGTTAGAGAGCCTCTAGAACATTGAACTTTAGAAAATTGACCCAGGAAGGTACGAGAACATAAGATGTGTTTGCTAACTTAAGACATTGACCGGACGTGATCGAAGACACCGACATGTTTAGCTGAATTACGGGAGGGAGATTTTAGAACGTTGACTGAAATTAGGCTGTACAGAGTAGAATAAATAGCAAAAAACACGTTTGTAAACTTTTCTTTGTTAGGATAATTCTAGGAGAAGTATTAGTCAAACAAAAGGTGAATGCGCAGACAAACAAAAATCAAATTAGTGAGTCTCTGTATTACTTTTTAAACCTAGAGAGTTGTAGAAACGAGAATAATATTGCCGAAGTTTTCTCAGGCAGTGTGAGTCAAGAAGCTGTAGCTAGAATGTTGTAGTATCCACTCTCAGGAGCTGACGCTCAGTGACAGTGGATCAAAGTCAAGTCAAACAAATCACCTCTGGTAGGCAACCAGTATGCACCTTTTTTTTTTTAAATAGGTTTTTTTGGCGAGATGCGCTTCGTTCAACCTAGACACAATGTCTGTTGTTATATTAGAGCGCAAACCCAAATAAAAAAGACCTTATGGTCTGGTTTGACATAGGAGTGTTTAACGTTTTATAATATATTGAAGACAAGGAACATTATTTCGTTGTAATGTACTGTTTCAAGAACGACCACATAAAATACCCTTCAACTGTGCTTGTATGTATTGTCCATAACATTCTTCCTTACATACTTGGGATGTAATATTACTCATCTGAAATTTGACGTACAAGAGAAAAATTATTTATGTTGCACTTAAATTTTTTTTTTTAATTTTTGCCAAGTCTTCTTGCATCTTAGTTGGTGACATACAGTTGTTTATAAATTGGTGAACTGAAAGGAGGAGAGTATTTTCATGCATAACGGTCGCATTCCATTACAACACAGTAGCACTATATCACGCCCAAAATACAAGTAACATCAAACATAAATTGCTCTCCGATCTTACGAACTTGGAGTTGAAATTGATATTCATAAAAGATACCCGGTCAAAAAACAATTTTTAATTAAGTATCTTCTCTTCTTTGATGTGACGTTACGAGAAATGGATCATTGATTCAAAAGGTTGATTTATCGTTGAACACGAGGGCCTCATTTGGGCCGCGGGCCGTAGTTTGCCGACCCCTGGATTATAACATAAGCAGCAGAAAGTCTAAAGACACATATAATTGCTTGTGACATAATCTTGCGCAGTAAGCTTGAAATAATTGTGAAATATTAAACGTCAGAACGATGGGACGAAGAACGATATGCAAATTGTGTGTGTGTGTGTGTGTGTGTGCGTGCGTGCGTGCGTGCGTGCGTGCGTGCGTGCGTGCGTGCGTGCGTGCGTGCGTGCGTGCGTGCGTGCGTGCGTGCGTGCGTGTGTGTGGTTTTTTTTTCAGAAAGAGAACACACAAGAATTAGTTGGCTAATGTGACTTCCTTCAGTGGTTGTCAGTAGAAACAGTGCCAGAGAAATGGTCTACCAAGTTTCCACAACAATGTACTCAGGGGCGACAATTTCATGTAATGACTTGCAACACTTTTCTTGTCATTTGGTTGTCCTTCCTCCTCCTCCTCTCTCTCTCTCTCTCTCTCTCTCTCTCTCTCTCTCTCTTTCCCCCCCCCCTCCCATCACTTCCTGTAGCTCTACAGTCATCTTCATCGGCTAGTTGTTCATGATCAATTTGTTTCGTTGCTTAATCGACGGCAAAATTTGTATTTTCGGGCGAACAAATCTCCCAGCCATTCTTATCATCAGGGTCTCTTTCCTTTTCATCGTTTATTTTTCTTCTGGCAATTTCTTCCTCTTCTCCTTTATCCCACACTTCTTCATCTTCTCTTCTGCACTGTCATCTTCTAATCTTATATGTTGTTCTTCATCGCTATCTTGTCCTTCATCTTTCTTTCTTCCTCTTTTACCTTTACTTATGCAAAACACCTCCTCTTTGGTACTCTGCATTTGTTCCTTTCTTTCTTCCCCTTATACACACGCTTTTGTCTTTCTGTCCGCCCCTTCTTCACACCCCATCTCCTGCTTGTTTCGTTTCTTGTGGTGATCTCACTAACGAGGAGGTTAATGACCAAGCCTCATTGTTCTGATTAGCTTTTTTTCCGCCGTGCGTCATAATATTTCGTTCCACTGTCATTCACACGCCACTCTTTCGCACTGTTTATATTAGGTGTTCAAAATCGATGTCTCTCGAAACATCCCAAGGTGTTTCGTGAAGGTCTTTGTTTTGTTGTGACGTAACGTGGTAGCACGCATCTACCGCTATTATTGTGTACCAAAATCACGCTGATTGGTCACGTTATGACAGAATGTCAATCCCGAATTCATTTTGTCTGTCTGTCTTTCGCTATATTCACCTTCATCAGTATTTACCAGCAATTATCTTTTAGTCAAGCTGCACTCCTCTCAGATAAACACCCATGCTTCCGGGCTTAAGCCGAGCCAGCCATAATTATCTTTTTATTATGAAAAGTTTGCTCGGCGAGACGATAATAGAGAGGGATTAAAACGTACCTTGGCAAATCTTTGTTCACCATGGCATTTTGTTTACACAGAAACGGGCAAGTGGCGTGTTTTGCTAGATAAGCGAGCTGATTGCTTCCACCCAGCCTGGGAAGTGAGACAAACAAATGTTGTCGAACTAGAAAGGACGGTAGCTTACAAGATTACTGATTGCTTAATCTTGCCAGGATGACCTGAGAAAATTACCAATCCTTAAGTCTGATTTTGACAATATGGACCAGAACATATCTCGTAATTATTTCTCGCGAGGTCTCTTATAAACAGGGATGGAATAGAAGAGACCAACAATATTGAGGAATTAGGGCAGGTCATATCTCATAATCATTTCCGGCGATGACAGTAATTGGCAACACTAAACATCCTTTTCAAAGAACGACCCTTCCCAATAATAAAAAAGATACGTAGGTGAAATGCACAAAAATAAGACACTCTACAAGGTGATTGGTTTTATAAAAATAAACTAAGCCGAAATTAAATTTCGTGTAGGCGAGGCTTTTGACTATAAGACCTCTCTTAAGATTTGGTACTGATTCTATTCTCATAATTCAGAGAGAACCAGACGAACGAACGAACTAACTTTATTTTCGAAGGGTAAAGAATTGGGCGCGCAGGCCCGTCTAACATTCTGCCCTTCCACTCTCATTAATCTTGCATACTATATCCTTTCATTCCCACATGATGCTTTAAGCATTAATTTAAAGGCATGCAACATTATAAAGTTACCATAACAGCATTCATTTACAGTATGCAATCATAATTTTTTTTAAATGAGTCGGTTTTTTTTTTAAACAAACAAGCTAGTAATTGGGGGAAAAAAGTAATAATAAAATAAAATAAATAAAACAATAAATAACAATAAATAAATTCTGTATACCGACACTCACTCATGCGGTCAATCCGTCTACAATTAATCTGTATTTTTGAATGTGTCATCAATCATCAATACAAAAATTACATAAACACATTCTCGCTTATGTCCATACATTCTTGGTGGAAAATGAAATAATAATAATAACACTTTCTTACGCACTTCTGTGGCAGGAAAAGTCTTTTAGCAGTAAAAAAAAAAACAAATAAAAAAAAATAAAATAAAAACAGTTCACATTTCTAAAGTACAGTGGTATGCGGGTACATTCTCACGACTCACATTTCTAAAGTACAGTATTATGTGGGTAAATTCACACATACATTACATTATATAATAATATTTTAAAGTGAATATAATAATGATATTACATGGATATAAAACAAATTATTCACACACAAAAACGAGCGGAAGAGGAAAAGAAATGTTGACCTATGGATGAGATGTTGACAGGCAAATGCTGTTTCTATGGGGGTAGATAATCAGTGTTGAGGAAGTGTTTGAAAAGTGCTTTGTTAAAAGAATATTGTGTAGGTAGGCTTTTTAGGTGGTGTGGAAGGCTGTTCCATAAGTAGGCACCAGAATAGGCTAGACTCTTTTTGAACAGGTCGATCCTAGGTTTGGGCAGACGTAACTGATGTAATCGTTGTCCCTCCCTTCTACTGGTTTGACGTCAGAGAAGAGATAGTATAAGATTTCATTATAGGACGTGCCAAATATTAAGAAGTAACTTTGTAACATTAAAAATATAAAATTTCTTTTTAGATAGTTATAGCCACAGTCCGAGGAATCTTCTTCAAGTGATAAGGTTAGGAGTTGTAAAGTAGCAATTATCATTAGCTCACTCGGAAAGGCTACATTTACACAGCTGCAGTGAAATACTGTCGACCAATCCGTGCAATAGCGTCTGGATACCTACACTTTACGAAGGAGTGTAATGAAGTCTGAATCATATCTCGGCATCATTCAAAATTTATCACCGCGCAAACCCAGTGTATATAACTGACCAATGAAACGCCAGCTTGGTACAAGTAGTGTCAGAAGATACGCTAGGTTGTTCGAGACCAAAAAAGTGTAGATGTTGATGATATTTCGGAAGGCAGTGTGCAAATAATCATGGAGTACCTGGATAAAGAAGGACCCAGTTCGATAATAGGGATAAGGGGAGAGAACGAATGACACAGACACACTCGCCACCTAATTCAAACTACAGACACAGCACAGCATTTATATCACCTCCGTTGCCATCTGCAGAAGTGTGAGCAGACTGTGTAACCATTGAAAGCCTGTCTGTGAGGGTAAGCGAGATGTTAATTAAATATATATATGTAAATATATTATCAATGTGGGTTTAAGGTAATACTGGCATGTGTAGAATCATTGTTGTTATTCCTGGAGGAAAACCTGAAGTGTGTTGGTTTAGTTTAATTGTATTAAATCAGTAGAACGAATGGATTGAGCTAGTTGTTTGTGGAAAGAATTTTAAAGATATTATGCTTGCTGGAAAGGACTATCCAAACTGGCGGAAGGAATGACTATAACAGATTGATTTTTTGTATTATTTGATATATGACACAATGATTACCTTAAGGCCTATATGATTTTATAGAAACAAATCATGGACAAAACTGTAACAAGTGAATTACTGAACTATTGTGCTAGAACTGGAACGAATTGTGTTATTCATGACTTACTATGTCTCTTGTAGTTAACCACAGCTTGTCTGAACTGTTTCATATTACCTCCTGTCTGGCGAAGGAGACAATGAGCGATACTACGTACGTTGTATATATTGTTTCAGGTTATATCCTGCCCTGAGTGTCATACAAAACCTATAGTGACCAAGTCAGCAAATAGATGTTCAAGTTTGTCAAAGCTTTTGCCAGTATTAACTGTGCCATCTTGACGAGTGGAGGACCGCAGTGTTGGGGTTCTATCCAATCATACTGCTGTACGAGGCCTAGGAAGGACTTTGTTTCAGATAAGTAGCTCAGTGTTGGGCTACTTCAACTTTCAAATATCATAAACCCACCTACGAATAAACTATGTGATGATGAAAACACTGTGGTGTGTATAGAAGACATTTGACAGTCATATGTCATAAAGTAACATTTATATTCATCTATACAAGAAAGCACAAAAATATAGACAGATTCCACCAGGAAGCAAGAAAACAGTGAATATGGACTATATTAGTTTAAGATATTAACTGTAAATGTGTTATGTATATATGAAAGTGACAAATAACTTATTTTGCAATCAATTGAAGTTTATTTGAAAATTAACAAAGAACAAAGAAAAAAAGATCTTGTATATAAATATATTCTAAATTGTACCCAGAGTCTTCAGTAAATTATTTAAATTTGGTTTGAAGTTCTTGTTGTGTAGTTAATTACCCTAGCGGAGTCACTGTCTAAGGTTAGTCTGGAGAGGAGCCCATAGGAATCCAGATAGTACATTACCATCTCATCTAGGAACCTGTCGGCGTCTGTGGCCTAATGAATATGAACGCAGTTTCATAATCCAGATATACCAGGTTCGAAACCTGCTGCAGGCAGTTTGGTAGCAGATCGCTTTGTGTGGATTTTTAACAATGGTATAAGCGCCGTACCGTTCAGAAAGCAATGACAAACTACTGAATGAAAAAAATGCCTAGAAAAATCACAAACAGCCAATAAAAGCTGGGGTTGATTGCTACGTCCTGTAAAGGATAAGCAACTAACTAGGAACCTATACAGCTTGACTATACCTTTGATGTCGATACACCATTACTCTTTTCAGAGAATGGGGTATTTCTTGTAAGGCCAGTCTCTTATCTGGCACTATCCTGGTATCATCTGATACATCTATTTGTCCAGGATAATATCACCATCATTATAGCTTTCCTCTCGTTACAAGGAGTATGTCTTAAAATGTACATTTTCTTATTCTTATATATTTGTATTTACTTATATAACATTGCTTACTTGTGTAAAATTGTGTATGAGCCTGGCACCCTCATCATGTAAAATATACTGCCACAAAAACCATAACTGCAAGAGCTGGTATTGCTTCGAGCGGGTTTCCTCACAAGGAACCAATTGGAATGAACATTTTCCTTCGTTACGACGGTTTATGTGTATTTTTAGAAATGAGAATTTCTTTCGGCCTTTAAGACACACCGCAGTAATTGCTCGTCTATTGTATTTCTCTATGTTAGAGAGAAAATAAACACGTATGCAGGCCACCAAGAACCACTTTTGTCAGTAGTGAAACGTCGAAAGCTTGCCTGGTTTGGGCATGTAACTCGTCATGACTCCCTTTCGGAAACGATCCTCCAGGGAACAGTCGAAGGTAAACGGAGAAGAGGAAGGCAAAGAAAATCCTGGGCTGATAACATCAAAGAATGGGCAGGGCATGGTTTTTCCACACTTGTACGCATTGCTGAGGATAGAGAGCAGTGGAGGACCCTGTCTGCTGATGCTTCCACCATGGCACCCCTACGACCCATGACGGGTTACGGGTTGAGATGAGATGATGATGTATTTCTCCAGTTATAATCTTCTACGCTAACTTTATTTCCAGAATCTTTTGTGTCTCATGTAACAAGGTAAAGATAGTCCCATACAGATACTGCCACAGGGGAGTGAAGTGTTACAGACTACACTACACTAGCTCATCGAGAGGTGGGGTGACCAGTCCCCGTGCACGCTGCGTTTTCCTTCCTTAATTTAAGACCAAAGTCAGGTACCCATTTTATAGCTCATTAAGTTGCATGTAGGCTTATCTGGAGTCATCCTTATATGACCACCAGCTATGCACAATGCTACAATATACATATGTGGAAGTGAACCTCTGTCTGTGAGGCTAATTACACACTCATTGACTCATCATCTACACACTTCCAGGGATTCCCACTGTGCTGAAACTTGTTGAGAACCCAGCATTGCACACTAAGCTTCGAGAAGTCATTTGAGCACCAGACGTGGTTCTTTGGCTTTGACCTGGTTGACTGCATGCAGGAGGATCTCACTATGGACCTAATGATAGGCAGAGGGAGCTGAGAAGTGGCTCTGTGCAGGATGTGACAATTCCTGGGAGCGCCCAGAACCAGAGCACACTATTTTAGCTCTACATAGTTGGAGAGCGCCCTCGGATGGCGGGGAATGCACAGCATGCCACGCGCTTCTTACTCCTAGCTTGGGACCAGATGTGGTGATCCTTTAAATCAAGCCAAGCTGGAGAAACTGGAGCTCATTACTTCAACTCAGCATGTTTCGGAATGGCAGAAAAGCCGCAAAAAAGGCCTAGATAATACCAAGGAGTCTTCAACTTGGTATTGGCTGCACAAGAGCAAAAAGCTCAGCAGCGCTAGTTAAACAACAACAACAACAGCTCATTAGACTGGAGCGTGTCGTTACCGTGAATCAAACCCGGCACCTGTGCCAATGTTCTAACCTCTGATGTACGTACATTTAATCTACGTTGTTTAGCTCGACCTGTGGAGCTAACTCGATTTTCTATCGGAAAAATACGGAAACTGTCCGCATCGAACAGTAAAAATTAAATTGAACACCCTTAAAAAAAAGCACGCAGGCCTTTCAATTTTCTTTGTTGATTGTGCACTGACCACTGATCATCAAGTCATGATAAGTTTGACTAGTCAGATCCAATGAAACAGAAAGTAATGAAACTGACCACAGGAGAATTAGTACCTTCATCAGGACGTGCAGACGTGTAGCAGAAAGAGTGTAACATAATTATTTCCCCCTTTATGTTTTGGCGGATTACAAGCCCGTATATAAATACTAGATATAATAATGGTAATAGCTATTATAGTAAAAACAGTATTAGCACTAGCAGCAGCAACATTATTGGATGTCTGTGTCACGTTTTTTATTAACTGCGCCGGGTTCTCCGCGTGCCAGCCGCCAGACAAAACTCTGCCATTAAATGTGCATGCACAAGACCGGGGTAACATTCCACCAAGCCTGAATGTCTGACATTCCCTCTTATTAACTCGTGATTATTTGTCCTTCTCTTAATGCTGCTTGCTGTCCACAACGTGTCACTGAGTGTCTTTTGTTTTGTCTTTGTAAGTTTACACATGTTTAGTAATACACGGCTGGCAAACTTAGGCTAACTTTGTACTTCTTGCTGCACCCGTCTAAACATCGTCATGTTCCTTTGCGCTCCTTATGGAGCATGGAGCCACAACTGTCGCTGGTTCCCTTGTAGGAAGCCTGCACCAAGCATTCACATGCTCTTCGTCATCATCATCATTCCTTTCCGTTCCCCGTGGAACATAGGGCTGAAACAGTTGCTCTCCATCGATTTCTATTCTGGGCTGTCTTTTTCAGCTGTCATTCCAACTTCCTTAGCCTCCTCTTCCACTGTTCTTCTCCAAGTTCTCCTTGGCCTCCCCACTTTTCTTTTCCCTTGTGGGTTCCAGTCAAGGGAATCTCTGGCTATGCTTGATTGTTCTCTTCTGAGTGTATGTCCTATCCATCCCCACCTTCTTACCTTAATTTCCATTTGTATTGGCTGTTGCCCGCATCTTTTCCTCAGCTCTACATTTGTTATTATATGTGGCCATCTTATACGGAGGATCCGTTGGAGACATCTATTTACAAACATCTGTAGTTTGGAGGTGATACTCTTTGAGGCATGCCATGTCTCTGAGCCATACAGCAAGACTGACTTTACATTTGAATTAAAGATTCTGATTTTGTTCTCTCTGGATATAGCTGAGGAGTTCCATATTGGTCGAAGGGCATTAAAAGCGCATCTGCCTTTATTTACCTTAGAACAGACGTCAATATCGGTTCCCTCTCCTTTGTCAAAGTTACTCCCTAGATATGTAAAGCTTTCTACTTCTTCAATAACATGACCATTGATTTCATAAAGTCCACCTGCCCATTATTTATCCTCATTTCCTTTGTTTTATTTACACTTATGTTTAGTCCCATCTTTGCTGCTTCTGTCACTAATCTATTTGTTTTCTCCTGCATATCTTCCTATGTGATAGAAGGCACAAATCATCTGCAAAGTCAAGATCCTCCAACTGTTTGTTAAATGTCCACTGTATTCATGTTTTCTCTCCTTCTGTTGTTTGTCTCATAACCCAGTCTATAACCATGAGAAAAATTGTGGGTGATAGCAGACACCCCTGTCTGACCTCGCTGTGTACTGTGAAGGGCTCTGATAGTTTTCCTTTGTGAACTACTTTGCATGAGGCCTCTTGGTAGACGGATGATTTTTAATGAATTTTTCTGGGATTCCATAATGTCTCAGGATTCTCCATATCACAGTACGGTCTATAGTATCGACATATCACATACGGTCTATAGCAGGGGTCGGCAAACTTTTAGCAGTGTCGTGCCGAAGTAATGTTGCAAAGTCACTCAGCGTGCCAACCTAAGTCCATCATATTTTTATATACAACAATTGTTGAAACAATTTAAAAATGATCTTGTATTAACATGTTTCCGATAAATTAAATAACTATTCTATTCTTTGTAGATTATTCAATATTTTAATATAAATAGGAACAAATATCAATACAAATATTATGTTTTGCAAAATTTAAGTTCTGAACACATTAGTTTGAAATTTTATAATAAAATTGCCATATGTATATTTTGTTAAGACAGAAAGTCCAATAGTTTGAAGAACAAAACAATTAAATAAACCAAACATAAAACACGTTATTAAAATTTTAATATGAGTAATCATTGATTATTATTGATCTGAGTCATTAATCAATTAATGGGACCCGTGTCCTTGCTTCTCCTTGGTTAATTGTTCAATATCAGGTGTGTGTTTTGTCAATTTCAGCTTCACACAGGCTTCTGAATGCACAAGTGTTAGGCGACTTCTCTGTGGACTTAAAACAGCTTTCATGTGTGAGAAAATTTGTTCTCATGTATAAGTTGACCCAAAAGCCGAAAGTAGAGCAAATGCAACTTTCTTCAAACAGGGGAACGCTTGAGGCAGGGATGTCCAGCAGTTGAGGATGGCAGCTGACTTTTCCAAGCAGCTTCCTTCAAGAGTTTTTCGCAATTCTACAAATTTTATCGTCCATAACTCTGATGCTTTGAATTCGATGTACTTGTATGTGTTAGTGGTAATATCTCTGCAAAATATGTCTAATTTTGACGCAAATCCTTTCCAGTGCTCAAAAATATCAAGTATTGTTTGACCCTGCCCTTGTAAACGCAAGTTTAATTCATTCAGATTTGTAGTTATGTCAGCCAGAAACATCAGCTTGCACAGCCAGTCCTCGTCATTCAATTCCGGGAAATGTTGTTCCTTTTCATCAAGAAACACCTTGATTGCTTCTAGACATGATACAAATCTGTTCAAAACATTACCTCGACTAAGCCAACGAACATTGCTGTACAGCGGGAGGTCCGCATTTGGTAAATCACTAAACAAAATTTCAGCACTCCTCAAAAAAGTTTCCTTGATGTATTCTCCATCTGTGACAGGTTTGCCCTTCGAAGCCACACACTGTGTTATTTTGTAACTACATTCGGTAGCTTTATTTTTGGTTCCAATTACTTGATTAAAAATACTACTTTGTTTTTTTTTGTAGCCAGAAACAGCCATTTTTATGGCTTCACTTTTCTCCTCAGAGTTTTTAAACATGGACTGATGTTTGGTTTGATAGTGTCTTTGTACACTTGACGTACGGCACAAGACAATTTCATAACATAAAGCACAAACAGCACGATCCTTTTGTTGTATGAATCCATATTCGTTTGTCCAAAAGTCTAGAAACGAGCGTGTATCAAGTTTTTGTCTTTTTTTTTATTCATTTTAACGGCACCGTATTACTTAATAATAACACCAACTTTTGTGCTGCGGTCAACGGACTGTACGGGCATGAGTATGCGACAGCCGAGAGAACTGTAGAGGTTGTGGTGGTCGGGAGAGAGGGGCAGGATAGGACGGAAATATAACTTCGTCGAGGTCAGTCATTGTTGCTCCAAACTCACACTGGGAGTCAAAAACTGCGAGCGAAAACAAAATAAATACGCTCGTCCAGGCGCTAGCCAGACACTATTGCGTAATTATGATATTACGTCTCCGCTTGCCCGTCAAAATTTGCTTGGGATTCTTTTCAAGAATCTCATCCTGCGAACTACGGTAGCAGGTAGACGCCAGACTAGCGGGCGCCGCAAAGTATAACCACTCCCCATGAAATTCGTTGAAGAATGTTTGTTCTCGGAAACGGTCCGTAAAAACGAAGACTTACGTGCAGTATAGTATGATCAGGCCTTTAGTTTTCATCAGATCGCACATTCTTACATCCAATGTCTAAAAACTTTCGTTTTGAAGGGTTGTAAAAACAGGTATAGCTTTAAAAGAATTATATGCTTCTATTTAATTAAAAATTCAATTTTTTTTTAAAATGAGATCATATACTGTACAGTATTTTAATTCACTCAGCGTGCCATTGAAAATCGTTCCACGTGCCACGCTTGGCACGCGTGCCGTAGTTTGCCGACCCCTGGTCTATAGTATCGACATATCACATACGGTCTATAGTATCGACAGCTTTTTCGAAGTCCATCCTCATGCTCCTCTTACAGGTGGTGATTTATGTGGTAGTCGTTTAACATGATGAGGTTGCCAGCCCCATGCGCGATCTCATATTAGTCATCTTGAAGGATAGTGGTGGTCTCTGTAGCAGTTCGGGTTTACAGTATGAGGTTTCCAGTTCCATTCCCCAACCTCGTACTAGTGGCTTATTACGGCACTAGTGTAAAAGCTCGTCATAAGACGGGAATTAAATTCAAAAGCACCAATACCTAACGGCAACAAACGTATTTTAAAAAACCACTACGCATCACCACAGTACACGAACTGCGTAGCAGCAGCGAAGATCCCAAATGTGTGTATACGTGATCACACATTCTATAAATATTTTTGTGCAAACCTTCATTTGCGCATTCTTCTTTGGTAAGTGTTACTATTTTCGGGAGAGTACAAATAGTTAGTTGCTTATCCTTTACAGGACGTGGCAATCAACCCCAGCTTTTATTGGCTGTTTGTGATTTTTCTAGGCAATTTTTTCATTCAGTAGTTTGCCATTGCTTTCTGAACGGTACGGCGCTTATACCATTGTTAAAAATCCACACAGAGTGATCTGCTACCAAACCGCCTGCAGCAGGTTTCGAACCTGGTAAATCTGGATTATGAAACTGCGTTCATATCCGTTAAGCCACAGACGCCGAGTACATATAAGGGAAACTATACAATTAATGTCTAACTTTCAACCAAAGTTGCTTCCCTTAGCGTTATATACTGACAGAAAAAGCTGGGATTGTATATATATGACACCTAAAAAAGCCGTAGTCCCATTCGTTCTTTGTCTGCTGACAGACCCTCAAGAATTACACGGGGCTAGACATAAACAAACATACAAAGTATAATTTTCACCATAACGCGATTCTGACTTTACGCGACGTCTTCAGAATGAAAACATCGTGTAAGATGCGGCACAACTGTGGAACTCTCTCTCTCTCTCCCTCTCTCTATCTCTCTCTCTCTCTCTCAGTCAGTCTAATGAGTGCATCACAACGAACCAATGATGCCTACCCTGAAGAATGGTTGCTTGTCTACACTGACGGATCTGCATTTAAGACCCCATCAAAGCAGGTTAATGAATCTACATATGTTATAAAGACGGATCCTTCGACGAGCTGTTTGATGCATGCGTGGAGTTTTGCTCCAACTATGAGGCTGAAATCATTGAACTGGAAACAGCCGTATACCATCTGAAGACTGTATTTGATGCCTTTCCCTCAAAGGGTCAAAACATCGTCATTTTTACTGAATCAATCAATGTCTGCCCTTCAAGCTTAGCCAAGCTAATTTAGTATGCTGATCAGCTTTTCACTTCCAGTGCATCAGAATAGTCATGCAGTGGATCCATGGTCACTCAAATACACCAGGTAATGACAGAGCAGACAGATTAGCAAAGAAGGGAACAAGAAAAGAGCAACCACTCACAGCAACAACTCTCCAAACAGCCCAATCACTCATACGAAGAACAAACAAAGAAACGTGGCTGAACAGATGGGCCATGGGAAACACCGGGAGAGATGTTTACAGACATATGGCCGGTCCTGATCCTAATGACAACATCGGCCATCTTACAAAGAGGGATCAGAGCACCATTTTTCGGCTCAGAATACAACATACACCACTCAACAGTTCCTTGAACATAACTCTCCAGAGTGACAGCTATGTAACTACCCCTACGAAACTGTTGACTACCACCTCTCTGAGTGCCCAGCATTCGATGATGAAAATGCTCGTTCCGCCGAGGCCAGATGAGGGGAACACCTTCTACGGAGAAATAAAACAACTTGTGAACATGCAGATATCACTATATGGCATTGGGCCGAAAGGGGAGAGCTCTCTCTCTCTCCTCTCTCTCCTCTCCCTCTCTCTCTCACTCACTCACTCTCTCATATATATATATATATATATATTTTTTTTTTTTTTTTTTTTTTTTTTTTTTTTTTCTTAACCAGCGGCACTTGGGCTTTCAGCCCTTCGGCCCAATGACATGTCATTGCGAGGCTGGGGAACCTGAGGACTTTCCTTCCAACCCGGTCAGGAGCTTCGCTCCTTCCCATCCACAGAGGGTTTATCACAGGAGCCGTTCAGGCTATTCAGTCAAATTTCCGGCCGTAAACATTTCTTCAAACGCCGACGCCCGGGTTTGAACCATGAACACCTGGTCGCCAGTACAACGCCGAAGCCATTACACCAGCGCGGCTCCCATATATATATATATATATATATATATATATATATATATATATATATATATATATATATATATATATATATATATATATATATATATATATATGAGTTTGTCTTCCCCTTGCACGTTTGCCTTCACCTCTCCCTTCTATTATGGTCTTCTGCAAGGTGTTATGCCTTTTTATGTGGCCAAAGTACTTTAGTTACCGAACTTTGATCTCCCTCATTAGTTCTCTTTTCATACCTAGATTTTCTAGGACCTCCTTATTTGTTTTCTTCTCTTTCCATGAGATACGCTCCATTCTTCTATATATCCACATTTCAAGAGGCTTAATTCTTTCTTCCAAATGCTTTATACATCGTCCATGTTTCTGCCCCATACAGAAATGCAGAATATATATAACACTTTATGATTCTCAGTTTTAATTTGTGAGATAACTGTTTAGATGTCAGAATATGTTTCATGTTGTTGAATGTAGTCTTGGCCATTACTATTCTCTTCTTGATTTCTGTTTCACATCTGCCATCTTCTGTTATTATATGACCAAGATATACGTAGCTCTTGACTTGTTCCAGGGTTTTCCCATTTACGCTTATCTTTAATGTGGGTATATCGTCTGTTTTGCTAATAATATTAATGTCGAGTCTGTATTCATGACTCATACTGTTCACTTACTTCACTAGTTCGTGTAACTCCTGTTCGCTTTCAGCTAACAACACGGTATCATCTGCATATCTAAGGTTGTTTATTGACCTTCCACTGATGTTTAGTCCTGGTATTTCCTGTATCTGTTTGAAATTTTTTTCGGTGTATAAATTAAATAGGCAGGGGGACAGCACACAACCTTGTCTGACACCTCTTTTTATGTCTATGTATGGTGAATAATTCCTTCCAGATCTTACTGTGGCAGTTTGCTCCCAATAAAGGTTACTGAGTATTCTTATATCTTTTCCATCAATACCTATGTCTTCGAGGCATTCAATTATGTTCTCATGATGGACTCTGTCAAAAGCCTTCTTATAGTCAATGAAGCACATGTACATACTTTTTTGGATCTCTGTGGAAGGGGAAGACAGCGCTATAAGTGGGAAGATAACATCAAGAGATGGACAGGGAAGAGTCTATCAGAGTGCACCACCAAGACAAGAGACAGAAGACGTTGGAGATCCTTCACAGCCAACCTTCGTTGTGGAGATGGCAGCTGATGGATGATGATGATAAATGAGTGTATGATGTGTGCGCATGTAGCGTGTGTGTGGATAACACTTGCCAAAGAACTAGTCTTTTTTGTTTGAGAACATAATACAACTTGTGAACATGCAGATATCACTACATGGCATGTGCCGAAAGGGGAGAGCGCTCTCTCTCTCTTTTCTCTATCTCTTCTCTCTCTCTACCCCTCCCTCTCTCCTCTCGCTCTCCCCTACCTCTCTCTCTCTCATATATATATATATATATATATATATATATATATATATATATATACATATATATATATATATATATATATATATATATATATATATATATATGAGTGTTTGTGTGCGCAGGTAGCGTATGTGTGGATAACACTTGACAAAGAACTAGCCTTTTTTGTTTGAGAACATTTCATATTCATTTCATTTTTGCTGTCATATGTGCTTCAGATATGCGCATACTATTCATTTATTAATGAATTAAACTCGTCCAAAATGTAACATTTTGCACACGACTAACTCAATGATAAAAGTATAGTATTCGCTCAATAATAAATTAATATTGTACGCATATATCAAACACACATAAAAACCGAAACAACTAGATACACTGCGTAGATTTATATACATGGCTATTTGTCATATTATGTAACCTTCAGATTTTTTTAAATACTTTTTTTTTTGGTCGTTAATTCCGCCACAGTGGAAAATGTGCAAAGTATTATGCAATGGCGCAGATAAATTACAATTTTTTTTTTTTTAATGCGTTGCTCCGTGTCGCTGTTCCATTCTAGGGGCAGTAAAATTGTGACGCATGTCGAAAAGTTTACTCAAGCAAATAAACAAATTTTTGATCCTTTACTGTTTTTCGGCGGAAACGTTTTTTGAAAAGTATTTGTGTAGAAATTTCCCGACTGGTACAGGGGCATTTCAGCATCTCACGGGAGGCAAGACAGAAGAAATACTTGTTCTGTTACAGCCATGGGCAAATAAATACACTTCTTGCTTTTATTTACTGCTGAAATATTCAAAAAATCGCGCCGAAATGGAGTAAAAGATGTCGTAGGTGAATGTAAACATAAAGAAGAAAGTTAAGAAAAATTGTCATTGACAAATGGGAATCCGTTAGTTGATACAATTGTCCATTTACTGCATCGTGGAGATCTTTTAAAAAGATTAAGAGGACATTTCTTCTTTCTTTGATTCTTGGCCGGGATCTGACAAAGCAATCATTGACATTCATGCCTAGTGGCGTCTTGTAGGGCAGCAACAAACTGCCTTCACTTTGCTTGGTCGATGTCACGGATTGCCTCCCCTGCTTTGCAGTAGTGGGTCAAACAGTGGCCAAAACTCAAGAGTATCTAATATGGGTCTTCAAAGGTGTCTACCTTCACACAAGATTACTGTTGGCAGAGTTGTAGATAGAAGGATAATGACGCTTCTATCTTAAGGTAATATTCACAAGATATTCAGAAAAAAGAGAACAACGCTGCATTGGCTGAGCACATTAACTCTATGATCTGCCGACAACTTTTGTGAAGGATTAAGCAATTATTATTTTAGCACATCAAACCCCCACCCTGATTTACTTAGTGGAATTCTTATTATTATGGTATAGCTCTGTTTAGAGTGTATTTAATAAATTCACTGAGACAAACATGCAGTACATTTAAAATGATTAAATGGAAGTTAATTTTGTATAATTGCAAATAACAAAATTTAATAATCACTTCGGTTTTAACAGTTTAAACAAATGAATAGTTTAAAAGAAAATGTTCATCTTTGGAGGATGGTAGAATGCTTAGTAAGATGTCATGTGGCAGCTTATAGAACTACTAACTGTCAGTGACGGTTCTGTTCCTTCTAATGGTTTTGTTTCAAGTAGACTGATCACGCTCATCGCTGGTCAAGGTTGTAGGGTGTAGCAAGTTCCCAGAAGTGTCAAGGAGTGTCTACGAAGCTGGTCCCTCGTCTTAAAGCTCAGGCCACTTTTCCCTTCCTGTTCCAGAGATAGTATCCTCAGATGGTAACACCACCAACAACTATGGTAAAAGAATTGAAACGAATGCTCTCCTGAGTATTGCGTTCCCGACACATACTTATGTTTCCCCTTTCTCTTATTCCACCATCCCATCTATCTCAGAATTTACCCTCGATGAGAATTAAACTTAATCCCTCGATAGAAAACTTTCTTTACATTTAAATTGAATAGCTTTATCTTTATTTTACCTTTAAATGAAAAGGTTAAGAGTGCAGATAGAATATGTTTACATTTACATCTCCACTGACTGAAAAGTGTTCAGAGTATAAATTGAATATATTTTCATTTATATCTACACTTGTTGAAAAGTTTGAAACTTTCATTAATTTTAAAGTGAATATGTTTACATAGACATTTACACTGGTTTGAAAATGTAAATATTATACTTAGAATGTACATCATTTCATTCATCTTTCCCTCTCTGCTCCATATAGAACCTGGGACCATTTAGCTTTTAGTTCTCTTTAAGAAACTTGCGATAAAGCAGTCATCAGCCCTTGCAGTGGTGGTTCATGAAATCATCATTCTATACGCTGAGGTTGCCAGCCGCAAATGACTTGGACATCCACTAGCGATTTTCACACATTAATATTCACAGGTAATATATACATGTTAGTAATGAAAAATGCAGAATGTAAAATGACAACTTACGCCACTCCTGGTTCACAGACTTTTTGCTCAGATGAATGAAAAGGCACTTGAATCGGCCTCTTACACGTGTACTTGGGGTCGTTACTTTTATAAGATAATTCCCTCTATGACTCCGTGTGTTTAGTTTCCTCAGTCCCTATTTCCTTGTTAACATGCTAGAGATTTCCTGGGATGTTTTGTAATTCCGTCAAGATTCTCCAAAAAAAAAGGTCCGGCCTGATAAAATGGAATTCTAAATTCTAGCTTCTGGTAAGTCTGGTTGTGTCGTCTTTGGCAAGCGATTTCTCACAGTGAATTAAAGCTGCAAAAAGGTCAGGTTATATTCCTGTCCTAACCCCGCATCTGTTTGTTATGAAGCTACTCAGGGCTCCAATCATTTCAAACCTGCGTGTGGGGGGGGGGGGGGGGGGGGGGGGGCAATTTATTTCAAAGTATTCCGACATGGAATACTTTTGCGCGTGATGCAGAGGTCACGTCTCCCATATATGGCAATCAAACTTCTGATGCCTCGTGTACAAACTCACAAACACATCGGTAAACTCTCTCAGCAATGTGTGTAAGATGAAACATTTTATTACTTTACAAGTCGGACAGGAAACGATTAGGTCATCCTTGTCTGTCCAAAATGTGTCACCAAGACAAGTAATCTCTTATCTGTCATGCACCCTGGCCTTTATCAACGATTAGCAAATACGTGTGACAGGATGAGAATGGGGTGAATTAAACGTTATGTGACAGGTAAATTTTGTGGCAGTATTTTCTATAATTATTCTTCTGTAGTGTTACTGGCGACTGCCAGAAATGGTAATTACAGATATGAATTGTAATATAACCCAGGTGTTCGTAGGATCCTCGTACTGTTTTTATTGATGCAGGCTGTAAGATCGTCGTAAATATGGTAACACTCTATGCTTGATTACCTGATGTAAACAAAGGTCACTGGCTACTGACGCTCAGGAAAATAAGATCAGGCTGGTGTAAAATATGAATAAATACTTTTATTTACTGTCTACAGACTTTGATAACTTCAATCGGGTTCATAAGTACATGTTCTTGTGTAATATACTAACCAGTCTTTCCATGAAATATCACATAGCAAATCAGCCTTAGAAGATGGCAATCCAAACTGACTTCGCTCATCCCGTGCTCAAACACAACTCTACTCACCTCCCTTCCCTCAAACCCTCCTTCCGTTCTAACTACTGGGCAATTCTACCCCAAGTTTGATGACGTCATTTCTGAACACTTTAATTAATTCACTCATAGGATTTGTGACTAGTGCTATTTACTACTGCCATCAATGGTACCTATACCTTGTAGCGGTATGGCGGCTTGTGTACCCTGACAATCCCCAGAGCTATGCCAGTGGGAGATTTACTCCTGGTAGGTTCAACCAAGCTGGACTGGTCTGCGTGGGTAGGGGTCAGACAAAAGCTGGTACTCTGGTCCTCCAGGTTGGGGGTTTTAGCACAGGGCTGACACCCCTGTCTATGTAAAAAAATCGCACGTTACGGAAACAACAATAAATGGAAAAACTTTGCTGCGGGACGGACATCCGGAGTCTCAGGCTCGTATGACTGACAGTGGTGAAAGCCGAAAGGAAGCCACTGGCATGAAAACGGATGCCCCGACCGCAAAACACGAAACCAGAATTGGTTTTTGGAACGTCAGAACTATGAATGAGGCAGGAAAGCTGAGACAAATCACAGCAGAGATGAGGAAATACAAGATACATATCCTGGGAATAAGCGAGAGCAGATGGACAGGTAAGGGGAGAATAAAAACAGCTACAGGGGAAACAGTACTTTATTCTGGCAGAGAGGATGGTCAGCACAACGAAGGTGTAGCCATTATCCTGAAGAAAGGAATGGAAAGGTCTTTACTGGAATGGAAACCCATCAACAACAGACTGATAAGAGCAAGACTGAGAGGGAGGTTCACCAACACCACAATTATACAATGCTATGCACCAACAAATGACAGCGATGAAGAGATCAAGGACGAGTTCTATCAACAGGTACAAAAAGAAATGGAAAATACACCCAGGGACGATCTCATTATAGTAATGGGAGACCTAAATGCGAAAGTGGGAGCACACAATAATTATAACGAAAGAGTAATGGGGAAATGCGGCAGTGGAACAGCAAATGAGAATGGGGACAAATTAATAAGCTTCTGCAGTATTAACAACCTGGTCATTGGAGGAACACTTTTTCCACACAAGGAAGTGCACAAGTTAACATGGGAATCACCAAACGGACGAGACAGAAACCAGATAGATCACATAATGATCAATGGCAGATGGAGACATGCACTACAAGACGTGAAAGTAAGAAGAGGCGCAGATGTGGGAAGTGATCATCACCTAGTAGTAGCAAGACTGAAAGTGAAACTCAGAGCTGCTGGACCAGTTGCAGTCAAACAGAAAAGATACAACATCACGAAACTGAAGGATCCCCTCACCAGGAAAGCTCTCGTGGTCGACGTAGAGAGAAGATATGAGATTATCAATAGCCAGGAAAGAACAGAGACTGATGATGTTGACCAGAGATTCAACACCATCTCAACAATATACAAGGAAAGTAGCAAGTCATGCTTGGATTCCAGGAAAGAAAGAGCCAAGACTGGATAACACCAGATACGCTAAACACCATAGCGAAGAGCAAAGAAATGAACAGAAAGAAAACAGAAGCTAAGTCTCGCATGTTAAAGGCAATATAGAGTGAACAGTACAGTCAGCTGGACAAGGAAGTTAAACGTCAAACCCGTGCTAACAAAAGGACATTTCTGGATGACCTTGCAAGACAGGCAGAAGAGGCAGCACTGAGAAATGAACAAAGCACAGTATACAAAATAACTAAAATCATCAGTGAAAAAATAGGTGCAAACAATATTACATTAGTAAGAGATAAGCACGGAAATCTCATCACGACAGTAGAGGGACAGGAAATAAGATGGGCAGAGCATTTCAGAGAAACTCTGAATAAGGAACCACCAGAGACACAATTGAATGTTCCTGAGGATGAAAATGATCTAGATGTTAATACAGACGTCCCACCAAAAGAAGAAATCATCACAGCAATCAAAGGATTAAAGAATGGAAAAGCTCCTGGTCATGATAACTTAAATGCAGAGCTATTTAAGACAGACCCAGAGCTAGCAGCAGAACTATTAGAACCACTATTTGCACAAGTCTGGAAAACAGGGACAACACCAACAGAGTGGAGAAAAGGAATAATTGTCAAATTGCCCAAGAAGGGAGATCTTGCAGACTGCAATAATTGGAGAGGAATAACTCTTCTCTCAGTTCCCAGCAAAATACTAGGCAGGATAATTATACAGAGAATCTCAAAAGCAGTAGACCACAAACTGAGGAAAGAACAAGCAGGATTTAGAAAGAACAGAAGATGTGTAGATCATATATTTACCCTCAGGAACATTATAGAGCAGTGCTCAGAATGGCACAGACAGCTGTACATTAATTTCGTTGATTTTGAAAAGGCTTTTGACAGTATACATAGGGACAGTTTATGGAAAATACTGAGCGCTTATGGAATTCCAAGCTGCATAGTGTCAATTATAAAAAGACTTTATGCCAACTTTACGTGTAGCATCGGGCAGAGCAACCTAACCTTTGAAGTGAAGACAGGAGTACGACAGGGATGCCCCTTATCAACCACTCTATTTTTAACAGTCATAGACTGGGTGATGCGCCAGACAACAGAGGGCAATCCAAGAGGAATAAGATGGACTACATTTTCTACATTGGAAGATCTGGAATATGCAGATGACATTGCACTGCTAGCACATTCACATCAACACATCCAGGAAAAAACGGATAGACTTAATAAGTATAGCCAGTGTGACAGACGAACTTAGCTGACCCTGATTGACCCTGAAGCGTTGGATGATATAGTACGACCCTTTGTAACGACCCCTTCGTATAGCATCAGTGCCCCCAAATATATTGTAACTTTTCGTCAAACGGGATTTTTTTTCACCTGGACTCATTAGCTATGCAACCTTTCAACGCAGACGGTCAACACGTTTGCTGATTAATATGTGGACAGTTTATCTACCGTTCATTCTGGTCATCGCATTGATTTAAGGAGAGATTAAATCACGCCCATGGACATCTCCTGGGCAATCATATGCAGGTATTTTCATTAACTTGGCCAGTGGAGGGCGTTGCCAGCATCAAACGATAGTAGTGACCACGATCAAAGACACTGGGGGAGATCTCAGGAAGGACTGGCGGCATGCTATCAAAGGCAGTAGTGGTCCCTGAAACGAGCGACGCAAGTTTTCTGCCGGTATTTCGCATCTCGGTGTTAAACACGAAACCGATCGCAGTAGGAGCGAACGGGAAAGCCGGCGCAAGCAGCGAGCGAAGATACGAGAGACCAGGGGCGGCTTCTCTCTCTAGTCTGGCGGTCAGATCCCCAAAAGTCTTCTGAGATAAAAAAAAGGTGTCAAAGTTCACATGTCCCCCCAATCTTGCATTCCAGTTGTAGATATACAGACCATGAAGAAATGCAGGTTATCACTCGTTGGCCAGAACTTGACAGAAGCACTAGCGATATTGAAATCTTGTTATAGATTTTCCCCTGGATTTTCATATATTTGCAGTGAATTCTATTCTGTGCAAAACGGTAAAATATAACTGTGTCTAGTGATCAGTGGTCTAGTTCATTCATTCTATTTCACTGGATATTGTGTTAATTTAAATTTATTAAATTAAACCATCTCAATAGTTCCCAGTTGTAAATGTAATGTTATACCTGTTATATTATTTCCAAAAATAATAGAGGCTTAAATGCTAAAGTAACTTTTATAGTCGCGAAGAAATTTATAATTAATAAATTTAGTATATATATCTATATACATATATATAGATGTGGGTTTTAACCATTAGAACTTGTGCAGTGTTTATTAAATACATAATTAAATACGCGAGGGTATATATCTAGTCTTAACGGGAAATTCATCCCGCTTTAGAATGTTATTTGATTTTTCGGTATATTACATGTCTTTTTCTTTCATACAGAGTGATCGTAACCTTTGCGATCCCAGCATAAGAAAGCAATAGAGAAATCATACAGAGTCCTTTTCAGACTCGGTTCTTAACTTCCAGATATATTGATGGAACATTTTTAAATATAATTCTTGTGGCGGTCCGATGCGACCTAGCTATCAATTACATGAAAGAAAGCACCCCCAAGAACTTTTTTTAAATAACTCATCAAAGTTAATTTCAATCTGTAACATAAACTGGAAGATGAACAGTGCCAGTAGCGATAATTTATTTACGGCTCTACAGTGAGAGAATACATATTTACCTGGGGGTGTTGGGAAGTTTGGTATTGGTAGTACCTCTGGTGAAGGAGCTGTCATGCCCTTTTCAGGGCAGCTCAGCCACCTTTGGTCCAAACCTGGCATCCAGCTCTCACCTGTGGCTCCTCGTAGCTGTCAGCATGCGACAGCGGCCACCCCCGGACAACGGCTTTGACAGGCCGGCTAAACTAGGTGAGGGTAGCCGAATAGTTATAAACCTTCGGTGAGTTAGGGTCTGTCTACCCATGCATGCGAAGACTGGATTCGATAGACTGCGCGGAAGAAACCACCTGTTGGTTCAACGGGCATAACGGCGATTACCAGCAACGCGCTGTGGAGCGTAAGGAGCACGGCGAGGCACGTAGAAAGCCCTGGTCATCCACTGCACCTGACTTCATCTCCAGTCGTCTTGACTTGTCTTGCCACTGGATTGAGATGGACCCAGGCGAGAGAGTGAGGTCGACGAATTGCGCAACTCTTCCTCACTTTAATCCAAATCACCGCGCAAGTCACTCTTTCATCCATTCATCCATTCATCCATCCACTCACAACAAGTCCTGTGGCGATGGGCGAGCGGCGAAGCGGCAGGCGTGGGTACGCTGGCAGTCGTAGTCGCAGACCTACACACAGGCGGCTCAGGCCATATGGTCGTCTTCCACTGATCGGAGCAGCAGTGGGATTCGGCAGCCCCCTGAGTGTCTGAGCAGCCCTCTTTAGGAAAGCACTGCTCACCTCCATGGCATGAGGAAGGGGCTAGAAAAGGTGCCCTAAACATTGCCTGCTTCACCATTACCTAACCAGCTTACCGCGGTTGGTGGGTACCCTACTTCGGCGGTCGACATATAAGAAAAAGAAAGGACAGATTTTTCCCCCTCATTCTAGGCGCATGGAATGTGCGCACTTTACTTGACAAAGACTTTAACGCAAACAGACCTGAGAGACGAACTGCCCTGATTGGGAGAGAACTGGCCAGGTACAACATTGACATAGCAGCACTGAGTGAAACTCGACTTGCAGGCGAGGGCCAACTTTGCGAAAAGGGTGCAGGTTATACATTCTTTTGGAGCGGAAGAGGAACTGAAGAAAGACGAGAAGCAGGGGTTGGATTTGCAATCAAAACAGCAATTGTCAGCAAGTTAGCGGGGCCCCCAAAGGGAATAAATGACTGACTCATGACGGTCAAGATCCCTCTGTTCTATGGAAGAAAACATGCCACCATCATTAGCGCGTATGCACCAACTATGACAAACCAGGATGATGTAAAGGATAAGTTTTACGAAGAACTACATGCAGTCATTGCATCAGTTCCTAAAGCAGATAAGCTCATCATTCTTGGTGACTTTAATGCAAGAGTAGGCTCAGATAACATCTCCTGGAATGGCACTATTGGTAGGTACGGCGTGGGTCGCTGTAACAGTAATGGACTTCGTCTCCTCCAGACTTGCGCAGAACATGACCTCCTTGTCACCAACACCATTTTTCGACTTCCTACCCGCAACAGGACCTCCTGGATGCACCCTCGCTCAAAGCATTGGCACCTAATTGACTATGTAATTGTTAGGAAGAAGGACAGGCAAGATGTCCGGGTGACCAAGTCCATGTGTGGTGCCGAATGCTGGACTGATCATCGCCTCATTGTATCTAAACTTAAAATTCGTATCCAACCAGCCAGGCGCCCTCAGGGGAAGAAAACTCAAAAGAGGCTGGATGTCACCAAACTAAAGAAGACAAAAATCAAACAGTCATTTACTGACACCTTAGAAGACCGTCTCAAATCTATCTCGCTAGACGGCCAAAGTGTGGAAACAAATTGGACAGCCCTAAGTGAGCAGATCTACAACACTGCTACAGAGGTCCTGGGTCCTTCCATCAAGAAACAAAATGACTGGTTTGATGAGAACTCAGATGATATAAAGCAGATGTTGGCTGAGAAACACCATCTCCATAAAGCATATTTAAATGATCCAAAATCTACATCCAAGAAAGACGCTTTCAACAACATGCGTAGAATCGTCCAACATAAACTACGCCAGATGCGGGATTCATGGCTGAGTAATAAAGCAGATGAGCTCCAAGGCTTTGCTGACAGCCATGACTTGAAAAACTTTTACCTTGCACTCAAAGCGGTCTATGGTCCAACATCATCAGGATCATTTCCCCTCCTTAATGCAGATGGAAAAACACTAATTACAGACAAGGAAAAAATGCTCCAACGCTGGGCTGAACATTTTAATAATATCTTGAACCAGCCATCATCTATTAACGACGAAGCCATCATCCGCCTGCCCCAAATTCCTATAAATGAAGCATTAGATGATGTACCAACTCTGGAGGAAACTAAAAAAGCGATTCGTCAACTGTCTAGTGGAAAGGCCCCTGGCTCCGATTCAATTCCTGTTGAGGTTTATAAAGATGGCGGTGCAGTTCTGATAGAGAAACTTCATATGATCTTCCAGCAAATGTGGCAGAGTGAAACCATCCCACACGATCTCAAAGATGCCTCAATTATACATCTATATAAACGTAAAGGTAATCGCCAAGACTGCAACAATCATCGAGGCATCTCTCTTTTATCAATCGCTGGGAAGATATTCGCCAGAATCCTTTTGAATCGCCTTACGGCTCATCTTGACAAAGGTCTTTTACCTGAAAGTCAGTGTGGATTCCGGAAAGAACGTGGAACCACAGATATGGTGTTCGCTGCAAGACAGCTACAAGAAAAATGCCAAGAACAGCACTGTGACCTGTACACAGCTTTCATCGACTTGACAAAGGCGTTCGACACGGTCAGTAGAGAGGGTCTATGGAAGATCATGGCAAAATACGGCTGCCCAAAGAAATTTATCACAATAGTGCAGCAACTGCATGATGGAATGCAGGCTAGAGTTCAGGAAAACGGTGAGCTATCAGAGCCTTTCCCCGTCTCAAATGGAGTTAAACAAGGGTGCGTACTTGCACCGACTCTGTTCAGTATCATGTTTTCTGCTATGCTGACTGATGCTTTTAGAGACGGGGACACAGGAATCGACATTAGTTATCGTATTGATGGAAAATTGTTTAACCTTAGGAGGCTTCAAGCAAAAACCAAGGTCAAATCACACACCATCAGAGATCTTCTGTTTGCTGATGATTGTGCCCTCAATGCTGGCTCAGAGGCTGATCTGCAGCATAGTGTGGATAGATTCTCCAAAGCCTGCGCCAACTTTGGGCTTACCATCAACACGAAGAAAACAGAAATCATGTACCAACCAGCTCCTGGCACAGTTTATACTGAGCCAGTCATCAAGGTTAATGGTGAGAAACTGAATGTTGTGAACAGATTCACATACCTTGGTAGCACACTATCCCAGAACATTGTCATTGATGATGAGGTGAACACCAGGATCTCCAAAGCCAGCAGCACATTTGGCAGACTATACACCAACGTTTGGCATCGAAGTGGCATTAGTCTACAGACAAAGCTGAAGGTGTACAGAGCTGCGGTGCTTCCAGTGCTGCTATATGCATGTGAAACATGGACTGTATACAGCCGCCACGTAAAGAAGCTAAACCACTTCCATACAGTCTGTCTCAGGAAGATAATGAACATCAAATGGCAAGACAAGATCCCGGATACCGCCGTTCTTGACAGAGCTGGTATCCCTAGTATTGATACTATTCTGATGCAGTCACAAATTCGCTGGGCAGGTCATGTAGTCCGCATGCCAGACCATCGACTGCCAAAGATACTCTTTTATGGTGAGATGCAGAAGGGTAAACGCTCCCATGGTGGCCAAAAGAAGCGCTTCAAAGACACGTTAAAGACGTCATTGAAAACCTTTGACATAAACCCAGACACATGGGAAGCTGCTGCGCAAGACCGAACTGCTTGGCGCACATCTCTTCGTAAAGGTGCAGCAGCATGCGAATCATCCAGAAGAGCAGCAGCGGAACAACGGAGACAAGCTAGAAAGGACCGTGAAATAAAACCTTCACATGAAGCAAACATTCCCTGCCCACACTGTCCAAGATCTTTCCAGGCCCGCATCGGGCTCTTCAGTCACCTTCGTACCCATAGACTAACCTAACATATTCTTAAATAATTGGATGAACAGAGTGGTCTTCATCACCGTGATGGACGAACAACCAAACCACATATTTACCTGACTGTGACTGAGCCTAATTTTTCCTCACTGGATTTAAACCATACCGGTCAGTTGCTATCATCACGCCTTGAAGGAATTTTACCTCCAGCAGCGAAATTAAAGAGACCTCATTTTCACCCCTGTATTGAATTGTGTCAGTGCCATCCCATAGACTCCTTTTCATATAATAAAACATAAGAACTCTGAGTCTTCAAGTCCGGCGATTAGTGGGAATATTCGCTATCAGCAAACCTCGCTACATCTTGGGCGGGACATTGAAGTACTAGACATTTTCACGTGTCAAGAGTAATTGTTGTTTATATAATTCTATGGATTGTCTGATGCTGCAATCGGTAAGTGTGTGTGTGTGTGTATATGAGTGTGGATCCTCACGCGCGTGCATGAATGACAGGAAATCTAATTGTTTTTTGCAAACCATTTGTTAACTTGCCTACCGGGCAATACATTTTCTGTATACCCCGCATTGTTCCTTTAAGTGGGATATTTTGTTAACTCTGTTTAACCCCCTCCCCTTCAATTGCTTAGTAAAGGGAAGAACAATTTGGGATAACAGGTTTTTTTCTACCACCCATACCTAGTATTGTAACCCCTCTTTTAGAGTAATTAACTTCACTGTTAGGTTACATTACCTATGTTCCTGATAACTATCTATCTTTGGACTGGGTTCATCTTTGTCTAATAAGCGGGAAGGGCGTAGTCGATACCAATCTTCTTCACCCCCTCCCCACCTTGTTATTTGCATTTTCTGTACTTATGATAATTTTATGTAACACTTGATATGTGTTTGTGATTTGATTCTTTTTTGGTTAATAAACATCATAAACCTAGTTAGCACTGTGTTGGAAATACCCAAAGCCCAACATTTCCCTTATTTGATTAATATAGTTGTATCCACGTGCGTCTGTGTGTTTGAAGCAACAAATCGGTGTGAGCGCAGATGTGTGTCTGGAAAACTGGCAAATAATTGTTTGACCAGGAGAGACTGAAGAGTAGATGGAGAGAAACGATTTGTCGTAAATAAGTCTGTCTTTACTCTCCTCCAGCACTCTGTAAAGCAACTATTTACTCTCTCCAATTTCTATCACTGAGCTTTCATCATCATTCTCCACTCTAAACCGGACCACTATTTCTAAGACTCTTTCTCTCTAAATAAATTTACGACAGCCAGCAGGTGGGCTTGAACCTCAACCTAAAGAAGACAGGCCATGACGCTCAATGTGAGTAACCCTGAGCCCATATCAGTAAGGAATCAGCAACTGGAACAGACAGATGCCTTCACATACCTAGGATGCATAGTAACACCAGATGGCGGAGCAAGCAGAGACATCAACAACAGAATGAACAAAGCAAGAACAGCCTTTTTTAGTCTAAACAACATCTGGAAGTCCTCTCAGTACAGCACAAGCACAAAATTAGGATTATATCAGAGCTGTGTGCTTTCTGTGCTTCTCTATGGCGCGGAGAGCTGGAGAGTTACAGAGAAGGAAATGTCGAAATTGTCCTCTTTTCACACAACATGCCTAAGAAAAATTCTCAGAATCTTTTGGCCGAATACCATCACCAACCAAGATCTGCTTACTCGGAGCAAGCAAGAGGACATGCACACCATCATAGCTGGCAGACGCTGGAGCTGGGTTGACCATGTCATCAGAAGAGACCCCGATGCCATCACAAGAATAGCTATGCTATGGACCCCTGAAGGAAAACGAAAGAGAGGCCGACAAAAAAACAACTTGGCGGAGGACTGTGGAGGCTGAGATGCAAAGAATGAACCAGAGTTGAGGCACTGTACGAAGGATGACCGCCGACCGAGCAAAGTGGAATCAATTTGTTGTTGCCCTACAAGACGCCACCAGGCGTAATGGCCACTGACTGCTTTGATGGTCGGCGGCTAAGGATCAAAGAAGAAGAAGAAGAAGCTATTTACTAACTAGACACGCTCTAATACATAGTGTTAAAATCTTGCTTAAGTATTCTTACACTAACTCTAATAAGTGGCAGCACCTTAGTGCTAATCCGACGTAGTAGTCCGTACTGTCACATACGCTGGCGATTTATAGGGCTAATCTGTATTCTGATGTCGGCTGCACCCGTGATTAGCGAACATGATTGTCGTTAATATTATCTCAGCCGCTCCTTGTAAAGCAGGGAGAAATGGATAACAAACAGACATGACGACTTATCCCTGAGAGGGGTGAAAGAAGGAAAATACAAAATATCTGCTACAGTGCAGAGAAAGAAAAAAGTGCGACCATTGAAAAGCTCGCAATAAAGTCAGTACGCCAAATGTAACTGATTACTTCCGTAGTGAAACAGAGATCGAGAAGAGGTCGCACCATTATATCACAGTCGATAGCTATCTTTCGTGTGTTGCCCCAGCTCTGGTTCATGCTCATCATCTCTGCCTCCATAGTTCTGTGACAGGTGGCTTTTGACTGTCCGTGCTTTCCTTCTGGAGTCCATAGCATGGCAGTTCTGGTCATGGTGTCAGGGTCTCTTCTGAAAATATGGTCAAACATAACAAAACATAAAAGATTTGACATCAGTAAATTGAAGGACCCCCTCACGAGAAAAGCATTTGTATCTGATGTAAAGAAACGTTATCAAACGGCCAAGAGTCAGAATGAGACAGCAGTTCAAGATGTTGACCAGAAATTCAGTACAATTTTAACAGTACATAGAGAAATCTGTATATATCAGGGGTTTAAATACTATCTAATTGGCCCCCGTATCTATAAAAGCGACGTTGGGGAGGGGATTGGGGACAGTGCTATAAAATAGTAGGGGGAGTTTGGGGGGGGCTATCCTACCTTATCAATCTTATCTATCTATCGGGGGGGGGGCTGGGGCTTGGAAGTGCGTAGTGGATCTATGAAGAGACTGACCAAACGAGGGGTACAATGGAGGGTTTGTGGGTTTTTATTTTATCAGGTTTAGGGGTGGGGATTGTCAGGATGGTATTGGTGGGGAGTTAAATCTGTACAATACTGAGGGTCCAAACAAGGATTGCCTCAGACTTTTGCTTGGACCTTAGGCACAAAACTCGTATCAGACAGTGTTTTCTTTTACTCAGAGGGGGAGACCAACTGGATGGCCTGGGATGAATTATTGTGGGTATCCGGGGACAATGGCGTATTTTATTCTTTGTATAATGCTACCTTACAGGTTTTCGCCATTTCTTTAAATTGTCTAGTTCTAGTGTTTCCTGTAAACATTGTAGTGTTTCTAGCTGAATATTCAATTGTACGTAGCTCTGCTATCTATCTGGCTACTGTGCCTAAGTTCTATCTTCTATCGTGCAAACGTCTTGTTTTTGCTGTCTCGTATCGACGTACCGGTGTACCAAGATGTAACTTTTTATTTTTTTTAGTTCGAGTTTATATATTCTCCACATATAAAATTCTGTTTACAATGCCTATTTATCGAACATACCTCACTTAGGTGCACTTGGCGCTTTCCTTGGAACCATTCCTTAGATGAATCAAATGTCATCTTGTTCGAACAAACCTATCCGAAAATTGGCTTGTACAATTTTGACTGTACTCAACCTTGTAAATCGCTGTTTGTTTGAAAAGGCCTTCTACTGTACCAGCTAAATGAGGTAGGTCTATTATGGCTATTTACAGAGTAATCCAGAAAAACCTATAACAGCTATTTTCTTTAATTTATTATTCTTTATCTATTAATACTTAATCGTGTAATATTTTATTTTAATCTATTGTTACTAATTATATATATTTATCTCTTTATCTATCTATCTCTATTTGTCTGTCTGCCCGCCGGCCCGTCTGCCCATCCGTCTGTCCACCTATCTATCTATCTATCTATCTATCTATCTATCTATCTATCTATCTATCTATCTATCTATCTATCTATCTATCTATCTATCTATCTATCTATCCGTCTGCCCACCTATCTGTCTGTCTGTCTGTCTGCCCGCCTATCTGTCTGTCTGTCTGTCTGTCTATTTTTCTATCTATCTATCTATCTATCTATCTATCTATCTATCTATCTATCTATCTATCTATCTATCTATCTATCTATCTATCTATCTATCTATCTATCTATCTATCTGTTACGCACAGAATTTTTTCTAAAGACATTGTATAATCATTTTTTCTAAAGACATTGTATAATCATTTTTCTAAAGACATTGTATAATTAGCTTGTCTGAATTGTACACTTTAATATTTTTTTCGGTCAAAGCTAGATAACCCTAGTTTGACTGAGATTACCATTTTCAATGATGGTTACCTTCTCTTGTGACGGGACACGTCGGTCCATATTTTTTGAACAATGTGTGACCATTCTCCTTATATGGTAGTATCGGTCAACTGTTTCTTGGAATGATTGAAACCAGTGTTGAGGTTGTTATTACTGTCCATATAAGGCGCGATTTATTACAAATCTTTATCTGGAATATTCCTTACATCGACTCGTTTGATTCTTGCTCAGGTGTATGCGTTCTGCGCATGTCCGGACGTTAGGTGTGTCTGGGAAGCTTTCCTGTCTGGGAGTCTATGGAAAGTTGTGAAGCAGATAGGACGCGTCTTGCGTCTCTGTGATTCTTGATAGGGAAATAGGAGCCTTATTGTGAGTTAGTTAGCTTACAAGGTCCTTCCCTTGATTATTCAAAACGCCGGGAGGCGTGTGTTTTGGTGGTGTTGATTTCGAAACAAGGTAATACCTCATTTACGTTTCAAATCTGTAATCTAACTTTATGTTTGACAATGGTCGATCTCTGCTCACTTACGAATTACAGAAATAGACGTTCTTCTACTAGAAGTCACGCCCCAGGTATCTCCATACCTGAGATTAATATGTACACGGGTCATGCTTAGCCCGATGGACAGTTCTATGTTCTACGAACGTCGCTGTGTCAGCGATTGCACCTACGTCGAGGTTAGACTTAGGAATGCCTGTAAAGGTCAGCTTGACCTACACTCCTGGAACACCATCCTCGTGCGACTTATGATTAGACTCATTTAGCACATCTGAACAATGAGAGGAGTATTTGATGCACTTTTGTAATATTGGAGCCAACAGTATAATCCCTTGGCGCCATATCATTATTTGATAGCAGTTGCACCATGTATCTTGAACTTGTCACACAATGTTATTTTTTGCATTGCTCATATGTTTAGCGACAGATTTCTTGTTCAGAAAGACATCACCTCACACTCACAGCAAACCAACAAACCAGTTGACCGCAGACACCTCACTCATTGCAAACTCTATTTACATGTTCCTGTGTTTGTCTGTAGGAATGGTGATTCGGTGAGTGATACATCTACTGGGCTGCTTGCCTTAGTCTATTCTGGTTGGCCACATTGGCCCACCTTTATCATTGTAGTGGCAGTAGGTCAGCCTTAAAATTCCACCCGCCTTATCTCTAGCTTTCTATCTTAGATCTATCTATTATCTATCCTAATCTATCGTAATCCTATCTATTAGTGTCTATCTATCTAACTCTATCTATCTATCTATCTGATTCTATCGTATTCTATCTATCTATCTATTATCTATCTATCTATCTAATATACTTTCTATCTATTAATCTATCCTATCTATCTATCTATCTATTCGCTATCGATCTACTAGACCTATCTATTCTATTTTTCTATTCGAATCTATCTGTGTATATCTGTTCTAAATGTCCTGTCCTCACCTGTCCTTGCTGTTCTCGTTTATCTACGCCTACCAGGCATTGTTTGTCTAACTCTCTTTCGTCTCTTCCTTCTCTCTCTCTGCTACGATCTAAGCGTTCTTGTAAAAAACGCTTATTCATTATGTATCGCATATAATTTTCTCTACAAAAGTTGTTTTATATGCAAATAGACAGACATAATTTGATGATTATAACGCGCATCTGTAATAATTTTTTTGTTTTTTTTTTTTTGTCTATTGAAGACAAATTCGTTTCGTTACATTTATATAAAAATTTGTCTGTCTGAATAAGACATAAGTTTGGTCCTACACTTGAAATCTTGTCAAGATGAAAATCCGTATTCTTTGATGATTTTGACTTGTAATAAAAAAAAAGACTGTTATTACAAAACAGAACAAAACAACAAGAACTGAACGGTTTTGTATATCAGAGTAGACTCGGAAATTCATTCAATCCGTAATGATATTATGTATACGCAGTCCTCAAGCTTTTTCTGTCTGTTACATTAATGACTTAATGGATCGCTAACGCTTGGTTGAAAGTTAGTTAGACATTAATTCGTAGTTGTGTTCCCTTTTTATGTGCTTCTCCGGGGAATAGTAACAAGTTAACACGACATGAAGAAGACATGCGCAACAATGACCGTGGTATGCAGCCAAACATCTTATGATTTATACAATGTGCGTCCCGCTGATCCCGTATATTTTCCACGTCATGTGGGCGATCCCTCCCGTTCAGCTGCTGCGTACGAGTGTTCGTAGTGTACTGTGGTGGCATGCACAGTAGGTTTTCTCCTGTTAGTTCTTTTTGTAATTGCTTTTTGAGTATGACCTGTTAGGTGTAGTTGATGCTGATGATTATGAATGTCTGCGGTTTCGGTATTGGACCAGGCTTTTTTACACTAGTTTATGTTAATTATAATTGTATTCTCAAGTTGATTGTAATTAGTGTTAATGCAACATACGACGCAATTGGGTGTCGCCCTCGCTGCTCTTTTGCTACGTAGGTTCGTTTGTTGTACTATGGCGGATGTGCACGTGGTTTCTTTTGTAATTCTCTCACTTTATGTCTGCTCGGATAGGTATGGTTGACCCTCTTTGTAATTTAATTCCCGTCTTTATTGACAGGCTAATTTATCAACTAGGTTCTAATATAATCATGTCAAGTGTTAATGCAACAACTCGACGCATATAGATCTGCTCTAAAGAAATGAATATTTTATTATGGAGTGAACTGGTTGGACAGCCAGAGGCTGACGGGACTTGCAAACCTGCCAGAGGATGTTATATTCTCACTGAAATCGTATGCTCGGGAGTCATATAAGTGTTTAAAGAAAACATTTCCAAAGCACTTAGCATTAATGAATTGTCATCGAATGATGACACATACAGGAGACTTAATGTATAAAAACAAGTCCAAGCACTTAGACTTAATGATGTCATCGAAAGATGATATCCCATACAGGACTTAATGAATACAGTCCTCATAGCACTTAGCTACCATTGATGTAAATCGGAATGATCGAACCCTTAAAGCACTTACTACTTACTAGTCTTAAAAGTTCGTTCTGCTCTTACTACCCGTCGAGTGTGTAGAGAATTTGACTTAAGTATAGGCCAAATTTAACGCTTATTCAGTAGCTTATTACTATTCCTATTGGTTTGTCTTCCTCTTGGGAACTTTAGGTTCCGTTTCTCAGTCCCTTAGTCCTTGCATGTGACCGTCTAATGTGGTGGTTGGTCGCAAAAAGATGAGGGATACTGGGATAGTCAGTCTGGATGAGAGGCTTTTGTTTTGGGATCCCTGGTTCTGTTAGCCTGTCTCTATACCGGCCGTGGCAGCCGATGAAAGAACTCACTAGATTGGAATTAATCAGTACAGGGATTGTCTGTTTTAGGTCCTGTTTGAAACAGATGAATGGACCTGTGCATGATCGCCGAACGGATGGTAATACCAATGCTGACATAGTGCGTCTGAATACTCTCTATACAAAAGGGACATGAAAAATGTCGGAAAACCCAAGAATATGGATTGTAGAAAAAGTTTTTTGCATCAGTAGATATAAGTAACTCTCTTTGCACCGCATATTTTCAGTACCTCCGCGCGGGACCGACAGACTCAGTTTAGGAAATCCGCAAGCATAGTCAGAAAAGACTAGCATAGTGGGACGAGTGGGGTAAATGTTGGGCATCGATAAGTGTTAAATATGGATAGCTGCTGCATATTCTTCTTTCATAAGATGTGCCATGATCAGGACATATTGATTAACATGAAGAAGCATCAGTATGGTACGTCACCAATACCATTAGTTCCTGAGAAAAACTCCCACGTGGATCACATAATTAGCCGCTCAAGCTGACCAGGCTGCTTTCTTTGAAAAAAATATAGTCAAGGCTAGACTCGTCAGAGATGTGTTGTAAGAAGTATAACAATATTGAAAATTAATATTCAAATATCAAAACGTGCAGTCTATTGTCGTATCTCCTTTTGGACATTTGTTTCGTCGTTGTAATCCAATGTAAATGCAAGTTAGGAATGTAAACATATCGTCAAAAATTGGGGATGTGATTTTTAAATCCCACCTATTTACAAAAGATGCTGAGAGGCGCAGGAATCTACTTGATAAAAAACAAAGATGGCTGATGGGGACAAACAATTATAAATCAAGAAGAAGGGACTAATAGGAAACAGTGTCCATCGATGCGCTACGCACAAAATACATGAACTTGAGACAGTATTTACATATAATATCTTAAATGACTAAACTCACAAAATTCAAACATGTAGAATGTCATCAAATGCTCAGACTATATATTATGTTATGTATACATATCCTTCATTACTGTATGGTGAAGAAACATGGACTAATCAATTAGAAGGAAAAATTTAGGCCCTTGAGATGTGGATATATAGAAGAATGGGACACAACTCAAGGAAAGAGAAGAAAACAAAAAAAGAGGTCCTAGAAAACATAGGAATGAAAAGAGAATTAAGGAACGAGATCAAAATTAGACAGCTAAAATATTTTGGTCATGTAAAAAGGCACAACACCTTAATGAAGACCATACAATAAGCAAAGGAAGACGGCGCTATAAATGAGAAGATAACATCAAGAGATGGACAGGAAAGAGTCTATGAGAGTGCACCATCAGAGGAAAGAGTCTATTAGAGTGAACCATCAAGAAAAGAGACAGGAAAGAGTCTATGAGAGTGCACCATCAGAGGAAAGAGTCTATGAGAGTGCACCATCAAGACAAGAGACAGGAAAGAGTTTATCAGAGTGCACCATCAAGACAAGAGACAGGAAAGAGTCTATCAGAGTGCACCATAAAGACAAGAGACAGGAAAGTCTATGAGAGTGAACCATCAAGACGAGAGACAGGAAAGAGTTTATGAGAGTGCACCATCAAGACAAGAGACAGGAAAGAGTCTATCAGAGTGCACCATCAAGACAAGAGACAGGAAAGAGTCTATCAGAGTGCACCATCAAGACAAGAGACAGGAAAAGGCCTATCAGAGTGCACCATCAAGACAAGAGATGGACAGGAAGGAGTCTATCAGAGTGCACCATCAAGACAAGAGACAGGAAAGAGTCTATCAGAGTGCACCATCAAGACAAGAGACAGGAAAGAGTCTATCAGAGTGCACCATCAAGACAAGAGACAGGCAAGAGTCTATCAGAGTGCACCATCAAGACAAGAGACAGGAAAGAGTCTATCAGAGTGCACCATCAAGACAAGAGACAGGAAAGAGTCTATCAGAGTGCACCATCAAGACAAGAGACAGGCAAGAGTCTATCAGAGTGCACCATCAAGACAAGAGACAGGAAAGAGTCTATCAGAGTGCACCATCAAGACAAGAGACAGGAAAGAGTCTGTCAGAGTGCACCATCAAGACAAGAGACAGGAAAGAGTCTATCAGAGTGCACCATCAAGACAAGAGACCGGAAAGAGTCTATCAGAGTGCACCATCAAGACAAGAGACAGGAAAGAGTCTATCAGAGTGCACCATCAAGACAAGAGACAGGAAAGAGTCTATCAGACTGCACCATCAAGACAAGAGACAGGAAAGAGTCTATCAGAGTGCACCATTAAGACAAAAGACAAAAGACGTTGGAGATCTATTGCAGCTGACCTGCGATGTGAAGATGGCACCTGAAGATGATGTACAAAGCCGGAGGTTTCCGACACGAATGTCACGAAAAATGCCCTGTATTTTTAAGTATGTCCTCATTCACAAACGTTTGGGAACTTCTGTTCTGAGTAGCACTATTCGCCCTGATGTAAATATACATCTAATCTAATCGATACTTTAAATAATTACACATCACGGGGAAAGAAAGGGTGGGAATAATGGGCCATAAGGGAACATAATGGCTGCTCTCACAGAATCAATATGAGGCCAATAGCGTGACATCGGATAACGTCATTTGCGGTGCGATTACATTATAAAGGGCAGTCGATTCCAAATTCCGGTGCCGGGTAGCTACTGAGTAATGCAATACAGATTAACAATAACACGAATAATCATAAAACTGCAAATGCACGAATTAAAAACCGAGTCTCAACGATTACAAGTATTGTTAAGAAAGGAAGAGGTATCAAGAAGTAATTTGAGTAGAAATGAGCACAAGGATGTATCATAGGAAAAAAAAATCAGTCTCATGTTTGGACAACATAAAGTCTCGTACTAATTTATAAACCCAAGATGAATATAAATTTTCGGTTCCAACCGCAGGTTTAATTCGCTCTGATGCTTTAATATCGATTCCGGCACGCTCGGATAGTTATAAATCGGTCAAACAACAAACAAGCGGCCGAGTCTCGATTAAGTGCGGTAATCCCCCGAGAGCACAGCTCACAGGGACCATTCCCGGCCCATAGACAAGTGCCATGCACACGAGAGCCGAAGTTATTGTGATTTCTGCACGGTGTTTTCATTTTTTCGGAAGATGCCATTGGTCAATCCAACAATGTATGCACCAGCAACACTAAGCCAACAATCTATCACAGAAATGAGAAGATGATAAGCTGGGTCTATGTGACCCACTCCATCAGATTACACGTGATCTTTGGTAATCTCTATTACCATCCTACGTGAAGTCTTAAATCGTTGTCCTAGATAGCTACTCCATATGCAGACATCAATACGGTTCGTAAAGCACCTCTGCCGTGCTTTTCTCTTGAGACAACACACGGCAATTATTGTCTTGCTATGAATAAAAATATGACAGTATAGAGCAATTAGACACACACAAACACCCACATATATATATATATATATATATTATATTCTTATATATGTGTTTATATATATAGTATATATTAATATTATATATATAGGGGTATATATTATAATATTATATATATATATATATTGTCACAGTTGTGATTAAACACAGCTAGATGGAATGGGACGGTGCTCCCTCGCCTGGGGTGATTTTAGAGTTGAGTTACATTTTTGTCAGTCGGGTGTGTAGAGGTGTTTCTTCAGTACATCTCTTATAACTTAATACATATCACAAAACTGGGACTAGGTGTCGGCAGGTCAGGTGGTGTGGTGAAGAGGTGCAAGTTGATGGAGCGTTGCTTTGAATTGGGCGCACGTTGAAGAAGGGACGAGGTAGGGATGTAGAGGACGAGGTTTTTGGTGATGGATGGACCGACTTGTGTATTTGTCGCAGATTTGCAAGAGAGGATAGATTTAGGTTGTTGAAGAAAGATTAAAGGCATTCGGTGTGAGTGATGAGATTTTCATCAATGTGCTGACACACTTTTGCTAGACACTAACATTATATTGTTGTGATATTTTGTTGGTGATTAATTTTTTGAATACATTAGGGGACAGAGTTTGGGATGACAATTTGATAGTGATCGTTACTTATTTAGATATGCGTGACCACTCCACACCCCTCTCTGTCTCTCTTCACTTGTGTAGTATTTTTTTTTGAGGGACTGAAGGCATCTATGTGGATATGTTAAATACAAAAATACTCTGTGTCGTTCAGGTGGGGAGTCTCGTATTTGGGGTCCTCATGATGTTGTGATTGATCTTTGCCTGCACGTCAATGGCAGCCAGGCACAGGTCAGATAATCTATTTTAGTTTCACCATGTGTCAGACTGTGAGGCCTCGTTATTTATTTCACAGGTCTCGTAGTTCCTCAGGTGACTTTTATTGAATGTGGTTGCAAGTCAAGGTGTCAAACGGATATGTCGTAGTGATTACACAGTGAGTAGTTGGTGGGGATTTGTATTTGATTAACAGTACGCTGTGTCATGTGACTAACAAAAGGTCAGGGCGACATCTGAGGCACTCTTCTGTGTTTTAAGATAAACCGAGACGCCAGTTGTTCGGGCCAACGGTTCTGCGCCGGTTGTGACTCAAGGTTTGTGGGCTGTGGGTTTCGTTTGACAATTAAATGTTTGTTTGTATGCAGGTTGTCGAAGGCCCTTGGGCTGATGGTGTTAGGTGGACGAAGATGTTGCTTGCTCCAGTACTGGGTTGGTTGCGGAACATAGTTGATGGCTGTCTCTGTGGATAGCTCTGTGTTCATTTGTCAAGTCCGTAATGACTATAGTTCATAAAATCATACTAGGTGGGCCGCATGCAGTGCAGACCGTTTTGAAAAGACCAGAACAGTTGGACAAGTGTTGCGCACTCTACACAGCTGTTTACTGGACTCAGGAGACGACTCGTCGTACCTGTAGTACGAAGATAGAATTGTGATTGAGTGTTCGTGTCTGGGAACGGGGCTTGACATGGCCGATTATCACGGGATCTGGTTGCCAGGTCTACGCGATGTAGTAGAATATTTTACACAACGGTTCGTTACCAGAGAGGTTGTACCCCTAAAAGCTGAAAACAAGTAATGAGATGGGCTACAGTTACTGATCTTAATTTGCACATTAGTATCAGCCTAAAAGCATCTGACAGTCCAATTCAAGTGATCAATAATACCTGTTATCAGGAACTTATTTCTCAGAAGTTAGAAAGCTTAGTATCAATACAAACACTTTGACAATGTACGGTCGGTATGGTATGTACTACTTCATACTCACGAAACGATAATTCCGTGACGCTTGATGTGATGGCAGTAGTGGAGCAATGGCAAATCTTCACATCGTCCTTATTGCTGACGTACGAAGCTGTACGTATTGCAGTTGTAGGGTTACAAAACTTTCAGAGGTTGCGTGCTGGTCTGAATTTTTGACTTGACATTCCCTGTGATAAGTTTTCAGATGAAGAACAATGGCAAGTACTATGTGGTGACATAACGCGTGAGTACTTTGTGTCACTCCTTGATATCACTGGGGTTATCTCTAATTGTTCTTGTCAATTATGTTGTAACTTTTACTCGTAATCTTCGTTTGGTATAATAGTGTCGTGTAGTTCGTTGTGTGGTACCAATTGGATCATTCAGTGTACTAATAGTGTTGCTGTAGATGTGTTGCAAACGTCCATCATGTGCAGTGTACACACCTGACACTGCGGAGTTTTCATCTTGTTTGAAAATAGGTGATTGCTCATATGTTTTCTAGTTTTTTTAATGTAGTATTGGGTTGGTGGATGCTACCGTTGGTTATTTATTATGGTGTGGACAATTGTATTGGAGGGAAAGTTTAAACGTTTTGTAGTTTATATTAATTAGTTTTTATAATAGTATTTTTATCATGTCTTTCCTTGTGAGCTTCTTCGTTCAGTCATCCTGGTTGGTGAGTAAGACTAGATGACACCACATTTTAAGGCTCAGTGGTGTTGTCATACGCAAACTACTCCTATTGAGTCAACGTAATTGGTTCTATTTGTTATATTCCGTTTTTGTTGGCGTTCTTCAGTGTGAGATAGTTATAATTTTTGGTTTGATGTTCAAATTTGAGTTTGTTGTGGGGGTATAAGAGATTGGATTTTCTCTTTTTGACATTGACAGGAATGATGATTTGACCTGTAAACTGTTCTATACTGGGCTTTAAGGACTTGAATTTGCTAAGGTTGAATTGTGTGCTTGGAGACAAAGCGGGCACATAGACGCTGACAACCGTATATTGGCTTGCCGCTGGCCATAATTCTGTCAGTTGGCACGTCTTTAGTGGTATTAGTGTTGCTGGCACGTTCGGGTTTTGTTTGCGCGTTGGTGTCTTCATATGTGGTAAGTGTGAGTTGTCCTCTTTGTCATGTTTATATTGGAGTATAATCTTCTTTTGTATGTCTTTCTTTACTATTCATTGGAGACTATATGTGTTAGAAATTTCCCAAACTTCTTGTTTTCATTTGTTAACAGACTGTAACAGGTTGTCGTAATTAGAGACATCTGCTAGCTAGTTCTGATGATTTTATTTTTGTTTCTTATTTCCACCGGTACATGTCGTGTTCGTTCGTTGGTAGTAAGGTCGTCTTTGTTCATTCTTCATTAGTGCATTCATTTGTTTTTATATTTATGTTTGTTTTGTTGTAGTGAAGTGTCTATCTCAATTTCAATTTCCAGTAACCGATAGCATAAAGCGTAGGATTGTGTATTTTCTGCCTTGTGTAAGACCGTAGTTATCTCGTTTGGGGTGAGAAATACAACATGTATGTATTATGCATTTTTTAATTCACTCCCCACATATTAAGCAGTGGTGTTAACACCAGTCCAGCTTTCATGCTTAAATTGTATGGTATCATGGTACATAGCAAATTATGCGTCTGAATAACTTCACACCATTATACTGATACAAACTATTTGAGTTGGATACAGCAGCAGTATTTCTGACTACGGCATTTCAATATAATTTTGATTCTTTTTTTTTAGTACAATAACTGATAATTTTCCGAGTGCGGGGTAATTACCTAAAACTTCAATTACTTTTTTAGTTACCACTGAGTACTGCTGTTATAGAAAATGTAATTTAATTACATTATATTACAGATGGCTAGCCTCTTAGAATTTGTTGTGGTTGGTAAAGAGCTTTGCATTTAACAGTCCTGCATACAGGAATGGGCCAGAAAAAAAATGAAAGAAAAACAGGTAAATGGATAGAATGGAACTGTGGAGAGTGAGAATTCCAGAAGGAGTATGAAGAAGTTAGAAGCAGAGAAGAGATGAGAAGTAGAAGCTGTGTGACAAATCAAGATAGAAGCAGAGAAAGAGTTTGAGAAAATTGAAGCTGAAGAGAATAGAAATCTGAGAGAGATAATTATTAAATATTCAGTGAATGCAGCGATTCATTTAATTGGGAAAGATATGTCTCACGTCCCCTAATAGGACTTACGGATACCCAGAATTTTAATCCTCGAAGAATTTGAAGACATATGGTCATTGTATTTGGAACTTTTTTGAAGCAGTCGTTTTGGCCTTGGAATATAAAGAGGAGGGGAATGGCCTCGTATCGTTCAGGGAAATTTGGTACAGAGTCGTGCGTGTAGAAGAATAGGTGTATTAGTAGTCCGTGTGAGGGTGAGCGAGATCGAACCGATATGGGTGTGGCGGAGTAGGGGGGAGTCGTCAAGGAGAGTTGTTAAGGAATTCGTGAGCGGAAGTGGTGTTTGGTCGATTGTTCCGGATACGGGAGACCCAGCGTCAAGCAGGATTTTGGAGGATTTCATTGCGAAAAATTACCTTCATCTATAAACATCGAGGAATGAAGATGGAAATAGTAGTAGTACTAAAGAACTAGATGAATGGCTTTTCGACAAAGGGGGGGGGCGTTAGTGTTAGAGGACGGGTAACAGTGTTGAAGCTAGTGTGGCGGCAAAGCTTATGTTCGTAGTATTATGTCCAGAACGCAAGCCCAAAACATCGTTAGCGGGGGAGATGTCAGAATTAGGACACCAATGGGGTAACCGCATCACCAGGAAGTTGCAGTACACAGGAGAGTTCGACTTGAGAATTTGGGAGTAGAGGAGAAGTAGTTACTAGAGGACACCTTAGCAATCAACGCATAGATGAGGATGTTCCGAGGCCGATATGGCCCAGGAAGAGATGTGGTTAATTATGGATGAGAGCGGGGGGGGGGGGGTACTTTCGATGAGAGGTCTTCGCTGCACGGGGAGTATGACAATTATCGGGACCATAGATTCACAGAGAAGAACTTCTAATATGCAATGGTAAGAGGGGGAGGTTGGGGGGGGGGGAGGTCGAATACGTATAGTATTGGAGACGCCGTACAGAGGGATGGTGAGGAAAGACTGACGGATATCGATCGCCGAGTGAGCTAGTGCCGAAAGTAGCAGGGAACGAAGTAGCGATTTCGTGCGAAAGCTCCCAGTGGACCTCGAAAGAGAAGAGGGGGGGGGGGGGGGGGTGGAGGCAGAGAATAACAAATGCCTATGAGAAAAAGGCGTCAGACCGTGAGTAGTCAAGACACTCTCCAAAACAAGTGATCGGAAATGAACGGAGTGGCGAGGGTGGCAGCCGGGAAGCGACTGTGTGTGGCGGTGTAATGGAAGAGCAGGACGACTGTGTGGCAAATGTCTGTTCTAATGATGCAGAGCGAGTGAATTGCGGCGTGCCAGTAGAAACGTTTATGAGCCGAATGAGATATTGATCGAAGGGTGCTAGGCCGTTATTTGAACCAGAGTTAAGCCTGGATGCTGATTCTGTGGTCACACTCTTCCTTTGTGTCGCTTGACAGGGTCTTGAAGGAATATTGGTGATTTGGAATTGCGAGTCCAGTGATTTGTGCAAAAGCAGGAGTGTCTGTGTTGAGGACACGGGCGTGTCACATATAGATGGTTCGTAGATCCTGCATTGACGACTCATGCTTGTATGGGTAGAGTACAGCAATGCTGTGTCACTCTCGGGGGTAAAGCTTGTAGTATGTGGCGTCTTGCCATTATTGAGTGGACGAGCACCGGTTTCATGATCTGTGAAGTTACAGGCTGCGTACGCTCGAGATGCACCGGATTAGCAGCGATTTGGATTGTGGGAACGTGCAAGGTGTGCAGGGAATGTACTCAGGGAACAGATTGGGGGGAGAAATGGGTACAAACGTTTGCTGTATGGCGCCAAAGCGGTGCTTGTAGAGGCACGCACCGGCTCAGTGTCAAGGCAGTCTGGACGCATTAGGTGAGCATCTGAAGTAAAGACATCGATGTGTCACGAAGTGGTACAGCAGGTAGGTCGACTTTAGGCAGATCAACGACGGTCGGGAACGGAGTCGAGATCTGCGCAAATTTTTACACCTTTGCCGAGAGGGCCGGGATGCAAGTGGGGCGAAGCTGGGCGCTAGCCTATATGGTTCTGAGCTATTGTCAAGAATAATTTCTTCTATCACTAGGTGTTAGACGCTAAAGGGGAGTACAAACTATATAACAGCTGACCAAGAGTGGTGGTTACCGTGTAGTTTTAGAGCAAAAAGATGTTAGACGTTTGCAACATGACTCCCGCGTTTTCTCGGACCAAGGAGTGTGTGGCTGAGAGACCGCGCCAGGGTGACGGTGCACGAAATATTCTACTAGGCCATTGTTTAGCAAGGACATAAAACTATATTTGTAGGTCCTGTAAGATATTGCCAACAGATGAGGCTTAAAGGCAGTAAGCAGTCCCAAAGCTACAGTGCTGGTTTACGGACTTGTCAGTAAGAACTCTTTCACAGATATCTATACAGTAGCACGATTGTGTTTATAGGACCTCCTGTTCTAACAGTCCTTAACTTCAGACATAGGGGATTTCGTTTCATTTTAACGATTTGGTTAGATTTTGTTGCTCCAAGAGTATGGCCAGGGTAGGTGTATTGGTGCCGATGATGATGTATTACCTTGTCACATATGCTGTCGCAGAGGGCTTTGAGTATTAGTGGTTGTGATGATAGGTTTGGATTTCGGAAGAGATACAGCTATCGGATAGGGGCCCGTAGTTCATTTCGAAGGAAGATGTCGAAATCACTGGCTGTTGGGTGATTGCCAAAACATTCACGTAAGATGACATATCACCTCAGTCAAACGGAGTTTGCGAGTCGTTTTTAACGGTCGCGTTAAAAACACATGCTGGGCAAAGTGACCGCAGAATCTCCACTAAGAATGGGATAGAGTTACTCCAGCGGTCCCTGAGTGATGCCTAATAGGGAAGGCTCCCTCAATAGAGTCACAATAGATTTTCTAATTTATAGAATTACTGTATTGGGCAAACCCAATGTGTGCGGATGGTCGACAGAATTGAAAGAGATTTATTACTGGAAAATGTGCAAATAGCAACCTCAGTTAGAGTTATGAGTATGTAGTGAGCGAATCAGGAAACGTATATGCTCTCATATAAATCTTGTTTTGGTTGGCAGTTGATTGTGCTGCTGCGGGTTATTTTAATTTGATTACGAACCTATTATTTTTATTTAATATGTTTCAGTCTTTTTAGCAGGTATCGGAAGTACGCCTAAATCCGAGTACTCCCAAGACTATCGGTATACCCTGGTTTACATAGGTGGGAAAGCATTGTATTGCTAGCTTTTCACCCTAGCTAATACAGAGGACTCGCTTGAGCATTACGTCGGCTAAAAGGACCATTGCAAAGGTGGTTAAAAAAAAAATAGGTACTAGATGTCGATTAACCTAATTTCGCTGGTCCAGGTAATAATGAAGAAGTTATCTTCATGTGAATTTTATGACTTAGGGCCTCATATGTAGAACGACATGAGTCAGGTTTGTAAAAGCAGTCACAAGCGGCACAGTTCCACAACGAACTGAAGCACACAGTGGCATGTTCAGCATGCTTTGATGTACGGGAAATAGTACTATCAAAAGGTGAAGAGTATAATATCACAGTTATCCCTCTTATACTCCCTGGTTCCTTTCGGATAGTCAATGGAATATGGTGCGCGAAATCGGGTGATGACCTAAACAAGTTAGAACAAAAGTAGTGTAAAGTACTGCATATATTAACGGAGTTTAAGGATGTCGCACATGATCTCCAGGACGGATCGACCTGATTTGTCATGAATATCACTACTGACATTGTATTTATATCACGCCTATTAGGGTAAAAACCGTATACTATGTGCACCATTGCTTATTTCTAACAATCAGCATGTCGAGAGAGAAATTGGTGAACATGACTACAACGACTAGGGGGAATAAATTTAATACCGTTTAATTTTCTAATCCATATTATAATTTATTATCCTAGAATTGGTTCGTTGTTGTTTATTTTATGGTTCGCAAGTATTGAACGTGAATCTCTCTTCGTATATGCATTTGACTTTTCGGAGATTGAAACAGCAGTACCTGTTCGTTGACGCTGACTCACACTATAACCTATCAGGGTATGTTGTCTTGTGTTAAACACAAATCAACCCCACGACTACAATATATGTTCAGATCCAAACTGATCTGTCATTAGAGGTCTATTGTGCAGGTACCCTCTCTCGGAGGCTGTGCGAAACCCATCTTACAGCATTTTATGCACTCCAAAGGTATTGTTTACTGTTCAAGTGTCATGTGCTTTTGCTTTTGTAGAAGCCCGCCACATATGTGAGGATGTTATGGGGACAGATATTGTATAGTAACACTGTTTTGACCGAAATGTTATCTACATAATATCGAACCAGATATACAATGAGCATAGTGTTTATCATGAGCGCAATGGGAGGCACAAGTTCACTACTGATGGGAGTTAACTTAACCTTACATGCAGCTTGATACTAAGGCTCAGGTATGAATTAAATACGGTCACAGGCTGTCAGCTCACTCATAGTAAAGTTTGCCTTACGGTTTATAAGAAAAGAGTTAAGTTTCTTAGTGAATTTCTGGTTGGTCATTAAGCGACCTGATATACCGGATAGATATGTTAACCGTTACCTAAAGTACATTTTCACAGTTGCAGACACTAAAACAAAAAAGGGGGGCAAGTGTAAACAGTTTAATTGGGATCAATAGTGAATTTTTATCACATGTTATCCGTCTCAGTTCTCTACCATTGCAGCCTACAACTTTACCTCGTATATACGATGTACAGTGGATGACATATAAGGGGGTGTCGTGTGGACCGCTAAAGGATTGCGAGCATAGTTATATGTGAAGTCAAGCGGGAGCTTCTTATCGTATTTCAGGAAAAATGCGCCATCTTGTTCTGAGCAGATTTTACGCAAACAACCCTTTTTTTGTTTTGCGCAGACCATGACTGCATTTCTGTAGGAATTGAGAGCTTGTATTAATACGCCAAGACAAGTGGAGTAACCTTACATCCAAGGATGTATGTTGATCGGGAGCTGTTGCCAGCTGAGGAATAGGTACGTCTCACGATTGAAAGGTGTGCTTGCCACATTGTGTGGGGCTGTTTTCTAGAGTTGTCACCCCGATATTTGATAGGTGCAAACATGTTTGTATGACAGGATAGGGACATCGGACCACTCTCATTGTTTTACAGTGTCGAATTCGACTAAACGCTCGAAATTAACTCGTTAAGGGCTTCTCTTAACTGCAGCTACAAATCCCCACCCAGCCAACATACAACCCCCCAAAATGAGAGAACACCCCCCACCCTCGCTACAAATTTACTGTTTTAACATCTTAGAGGGGTGTAAGCTCAAACGTTGTGCTGACACTCTGGTCCCTGTTTGTTAGGAATGATTTTTGTTTTTTTTTATTCTGTATATTTTATATTTTTTTTTCATCGCTCTACCCCCAACACGATGTTCTTAAGTGAGTACAATCATGCAATGTATATGTGAAGACAGATGGATATGCAATTGTATATTGGCTCCAACTAAGGGGATTGTTTGGGGTTTTGGAAGTGCCGCCCAGCCGACCTATCACCGCAAAATATATAAAGATAAAAAATATCTCTTTGTTTTTTTTTCCTCAAACGTTATGTAGTATTGTTTTGTGATAGTCAGGGGGTGTGTTTTAGTTGGATCGTTAGTAAGGATCACGTGTTGAGTATATATCATTTTATTATAGCGAAGATGGTTTTTTTTAGAGAGTGGATGGTTCGAGTGTGGTGGGTATCCACATAGATGTCATCTAGTTGTGCCATTTTAAACTACATCCGCCTCGCGAGGCAGCTCATAGAAGACGTGATGCTCCGCCCCCCCCACCTCCCCCCCCCCAATCATATACCCCTCTTATTGGTTGGGGTGTAACATATATGTGTCAGTAATATGGTGTGGAGAGGCTGTTCTCAAGTATACAAACTTTATAATATTATAGAATTTATTTTATTACAATACACAAAAACGAAAATCTGTGGTCCAGGTCTAGGTAAGGCTGAGCTAGAATAGACAAGGAGGCACGATTTTCTATGATTAGGGCTAGTGTAAGAAGGAGAGAAGACATAGGGAGAGCGTCTGAGGTTTGGCTGTTGTATGGTACCGATATACTGATGATTTCACGATATATAGCAGGACGGAGTTATTTAGTTGTTGAGAAGATAAGGACATCGGTTATATGACATAATTTATAATTTTCAGTCAGTGTGTGCGTTTAGACACTTTCGCTATAATTACATATTTGGGGGGTGAGTTTTTTTGAGTCTGTATGGTGATAAACATTTTTTTTTTTGAATACAATTAGTACAGAGTTTGTGTGTGAACAATATTGTATTAATTAGTTAGTTTATCTTTTTGTGGAATGAGTGCCTATTATTACCACACATCTTGATAACTACTATTGGGGTTGTAATTGCTTGCTAGCAGAATGAATAGGAATTATGTGTTATTGTTATTGTTTCATTATTGTAGATGTTGGGTCAAAATTTTATTTGTGATTTTTGGTTGTTGTTAGTATACTAGATATATTATCTTACTCTATTTTAAAAAATTTTATAATTGCAATACTAAATATATTATAACTACACTCTTCCAACACCAATTATCTAAACTATTCCATAAATCCTTATATTATTATCAATGTTGGGTCGGGGGTATTTAAAATTATATTAGATACTATATAATGCATCGAAGACGTGGTTCGGGTTCTTACAACATGTGTTGTCGTGGTTGGGTTGCTAGAGGCAAACTATGCGGGGGGGTCATGGGGTAAGCAGCATGGGGTAGTTTGGTTATTGTTTTTGGTACTAGCAGGATGGGTTGTACCAAGCTAGGGGGTGGGTCGATGTGTGTGGTGGATGGATCAGCGGGGGGGTTTTTTTATTGTGTAGGTGGCCAAAGAGTTGTTACAGCACCGGACAGCACTTCTAATATGATGATGGTATGATGATGTTCTGGTGATGATCAGATCTAAGTTTTTTATTTGTGAAGGGGGATAAAAACACCCGTCCTACTTGATCATCGTGAAATACAAGAAACTGTCTTTTTTTTGTTTTACTTTCGTAACCTTACACTACTATAGGTAGGTAAGACAACAGTCAAATATCTTCTCTGGAACAAGTAACCTATTTTCGGGGGGTTCTTCAATGGAGGGGGAGTTGGGGCGGGGGGTTAGGTGGGGGTATGCTTGAAATTACCGGGGCACCTCAGTTCTGGGGTTGTCGTCGGGGGGGTTGGGGCACCCAACGCAAAAGGCTGGGCTTGAAGCTCTGGTCCATAGCTTTTGATGTTGTCTTCCCAACGATTGCCAGTGGCAGGGGTGGGGGGCCTTGAAACAACCGTATCTGCAACGATAAACAACATCCTCCAAGGTTCAGCATTAATGGGTAACTTGGGTTGGGAGGACGGGGTGATAGAGGGTAGAACCCAATTCACATACCATTTAATCTGTCGTGGCGTTACTAAACCAAACTTATGATACCACCATAAAGGTTTGGGTTCGGCTTGCCACGGGGGGGGGATAAAGGGTTGGGACAAAAACATTTTATCGGGTTTATTGTTTACCTTGGAAGGCCGTCGGATAGGAGGGGGTAAAATAATCAATTGGCTACATTATTGTAGGACCTCCTGGTTTTGTACTGATTGGTGCCAGTTATGTGCAAGGTAGTTTTGCAAACCTTAGTACCCATTTGTGTTTCGTTTTGGCGGTTTTGGCGAATGCGGGTTGGTCCTAATCCCCATGAACAATAATACCTGTTGGGTATTACTTGCCAACTTCCCATACTCGGCAAACATATCATCTTAGTTCACTCCCGATCTTTTAGGTGGGGGAAACTAGAAGGTATCCTCATTTAACGGGAGGGGGCGTCTCCGTTCGAACACATGGCATAATGGATTCACGACATTGCCCTAACAAACCACACGGACCAGAGTCCAATATCAAAACACAGTGACAAGGACCGTGGCATTAACGCTTACCCTAATCCAGACCTTAGAATTCGGATATTATCCAAGTTTAAAAAGGGTATTCATATGGAAGGATTGAGTACGGAATGTATTTGGTGGAGGGGATTTATGGGGATCTTAGGGATTAAGCGGGTGCGGGATTATTAATGTCCTCTTGGTGGCAATACGCTGGAAAAGGGATTTTTTTGTTTTGGTGGTTAGGGCGAGTTTCAAAGTAACGAGCTGTAAACACACCCACGCAATAGTTTGAACAAAGTATGAAGGTGGGGAAACTTTTTTAAGAACACTTTCGCAGTGTATGCGGTCTGTCACGGTGTTATTAGTTTTAAATCTTTTTCTGATCTAAATAAGACCATCGCACCGGTTCTAAACCTTTTGTGGGGTGGGTGCGGGAGGTTTCCTTTTTGCACGCAATGTTTTTTTTCCCCAGGTTAGGTGGGTGACATACCTAGGGAACCTACGAGCGGAGCCCTCATTCATTACACTTGGGGTTTTCTTACTCGGTGGGGCATGGTGGGTTGTGGATACAATGGCGCCTAAAAATCACCCCACCATTCAAGCAATTGTGTCAAATTATTTGTTTTTTCCATCAGATTGTGTTACATGTTAATATGAGTTGTGCATGTCACATCGGCGTTAAAACTTCAAACAGACACTGTAAGGACGGGGCATCTCGAAGAAAACAAAACCACCACTAAGCATCTCTCCTAAAGCAAAACCGTGAAGGACCGCTTTGAGTGTGAGGCGTACCATAGAGAACGAGCGTATCTGATTTGGAAGCCACTTTGGGAAGTAGGGTGGTAAGGACAAGTTGGCCGTAAATAACGGCTTATCCAATCATAAATTCATCATCACTGTAAGTATCACCTTAAAAGAAACTCCAATGGGGATCACACTGTTGTTATGGCCTAGGGACGATGATAGCTAACCACTGTAAGATGTATGGGGCATTACGAAACACTGTTTGGTGTGGTCAATCGTGGGGAGGTATTACTCTAACTCGTACGTGATTGAGGAGGAGGGGTGTCGGAGGCTAGTAACCAAGGGGGGAGGGGAGGGGTTGGTACTGTAGCAACCAAATATTCATAAGGCCGTAAAAAAATTGGTGGATGGGGAGTTGATTTCAAAAAAACTAAACGACATGGTTGATAGGTTGAGGTGCGAGTATCAATGCCGGCAGGAACTTATGACTAGGATGGATGGCGAGTAGACTTGGTAGAATTGCAAAGATGCCAAAATTACTCTCCAAATAACTCGTGAAGTATTTCCAGTACCCAAAAATGGAGGTCAATGTGGGGGTCTCAATACACCCCTATAACGGGAGTACCCCCCACCCCCATAAATGTTATCAAAATGTGGGTCCCCCCCCCCCTCAATAATAACCCGGTACCCAACCCCCCCCCACCCAACCCCCCAACACACACCACCCCTGGTCCAAAACGATTTTGAAATTACCAATGACCAATCCCTGTATCGTGAGGGCTGGGACCCCCAGCATCGATAACATTCTGTTCACCATCGGAAGAAATTGGAAAATTGGTGTGACTGGTAGTACCAACACCCCTTAGGGGTTATGAGTGTGGAAAGTTGTGCGTTTACTCATGGCGTAGTCTGGGTCTAGTTGGCGATTTTGGTAATATGGGGTCAGTGGCAAATGAATCAGTTAGTAGTGAAGGGTGGGGACGCTTAGTTATGAAACAGGTGGTTGCTGCCCGCTGAAATAGGCATACTGGGTCCAATAAAGTTTCAAGGGGTTGACGTGGGAATACGTACCGTTGATGTTTGGGTAATGGGGTGAGTGGGTAGAATATAGTCCATAACGAAATAGTCTGATTGAACAAAGTGAGTGGGAACGCTCATGTACGGAATTTTCAAGAATGGTTGGTAGTAAAAGGGTGACAGGTGTGAATGGGAGTGGGGTGCATTGAAAGTGAGAATAAGTGGGTAACAATTCAGTGGAAAAGTCCAAATGTGTGAGCGAGAGGTAATATGGTTTTTAGGGTGGTAGGGTGGTTTGGGTGGAGTGGTGTGATAAATCGACATAAATTAGACTGTGACTAATGGAGTGGATTTAAGAGTGTCGTCTGGTAAGGAAAATGGTTGAACGGGGGTGAGGGGGGAGGTTATATGTTTTTTTTGGCGGGAAAAGGGGGGGGGGGTGGGGGGGGGGGGGGGGGGGGGGGGGGGGGGGGGGTGGGGGGGGGGGGGGGGGGGGGGGGGGGGGGGGGGGCGGGGTTGTAAGAGAACATTTTTCTGTTGAGAATATTTGATTTAGATTCAGTTGATATTTTAGTTTTTTTGTTTGTTATAGTAGATAGACATTTTTAGAGAAATTGGTGTATGAAATGGTAGAAACAGTAATACAATATACAAAACTAGCCTCTCCTCGAATCTCCTCACTATTCCCCTACCCATTATTATTGTAATGTAATTTGTAGACTTCTGTCTCTCACACATACAACCACTTAACTTCCCATTCTAATCACTCTAATCTAAATTACCAACACACATCAATTACCTAAACAACCATGTTTCCCCTAAAAAATATTCTCCCCTCCCTTCAACCCCCCCCCCTCCATCCCCACCTTCCCCAAAACCCACCATCCCAATACCCACCCACCACACCAACACCCCCACCCACACACACCCACATGAGTCACCCCCCCACACCCAAACCACCTCACCTCCTGACAAGACCCCCCCAGAACCAACAACCCCCCACTGAACAGACCCACCCCCACCCCACACTCCCCCCCCCATCCCCCAACTCCCCACCCCACTCCCACCCCCCCCCCCACACCACCCCCCCCCCCACCACCCACCCCCCCAACACCCCCACACAACTACGGCACCCAAAACAACACAACCCCCTTTCCCATTTCCCCACCCACACAATAAACCATCCCTCTACCCCACCACCCCCCCAATCCCCCACCCCCCCCCCAGACCCCCCCCCCCACCCCCCCAGCCCCCAAACCCACCCCCCCCACCACCCCCCCCCCCCCTTGATACCGAGTTGAAGTATGAAGTGGAAGGTTCTATACTGCCTTGACAGTAAAAGTGCAAGCCGCAGCTTACACGATACACGAAAACAAAAAACCAAAGCAGCAGGACACACACACACAAAACCAGAGCATACCAATGAAAATAGACATCTTTTTAATGATCAAAACAAAAAAATATTTTTGACTTCTCCAATCCTGTTGACTTCAATTGTTGTATAAGCTGACAAAAGTTTATGGAAACTTATTTTATTTCATGTGTATTATTTGTAATTCTTTCATTTAACTTCCCCCCGCTCCGTATGCAGCTTAGAGGCACCACTAGAGGTAGCCTCATTGTAGGAAGTCTGCGTCAAATCCGCCACTCTCTTGTAGAGGTGGTTTCTGTAAGAATGTGTTTAACGTGATCAGGTTGTCAGCCCCATGCACTGTCTCTTGTGAAATACCTCAGAAAGATGTAATCATATTCTTGACATGTCTCATCACAGGCACCCCGAGCACTACACATGGCGTTACGTGAAATCATCATCATCATCGTGTTCCTTTTCGCTCCTTACGGATCATGGAGTCACAAAATGCAAGCTGGTCTCCTTGTACTAAAACTGCACCAAGTATTCATGTGCTTTTGGAGATGTGGTTTCTGTGGCAATTTATTTGTCTTTTCCCTTCACCCTAATATAAGTTTAACCACAGTCAGCATTACTTTATGTTACTTTGACATATAGGTATATCGCTGTAGGAAGAAACAGGGCGCCGCTCCTTATGCTTACATGAGCCTTTGTTGCATTACCTCTAAACTCGTGTGTTGAACTTGATTTTCTTTATCATTTCATCATTTTCCTTTGTGCTCCTTGCGAAGCATCGAGCCACCACTGTAGCTGGACTCCTTGCAGGAATCCTGCACCAAGCAGTCCAATGCTATAGTAGCGGTGGTTTGTGGCAGTTTGTTTTTCGTATTGACGTTCCCAGCAGACACCGTGCACAATCTCATTCAGAGACCTCCAGTAGCTATACGAGGCTCTTTTCTTTACATAGAACTGAAAATCTCTTTTTGATTGTGCTGTCTCCTGATCTATCTGTCTGATACCAACGTCGACCTACTCTTTTATTTACACAGAACTGACAATACCTGACTGATTGTGTTGTCTATTGTTCTATCTGTCTGATACCAACGTCGACCTACTCTTTTATTTACACAGAACTGACAATACCTGACTGATTGTGTTGTCTATTGTTCTATCTGTCTGATACCAACGTCGACCTACTCTTTTATTTACACAGAACTGACAATACCTGACTGATTGTGTTGTCTATTGTTCTTTCTGTCTGGTACCAACGTCGACCTACTCTTTTCTTTAAACAGAACTGAAAATACAATCATTCAGTGCATATTTTATATTTAAATTAAAATTTGTCAGTTGAACTTTTCTATACTTTTTACTGCCCGATCAATGAATCAACAGAGCTAAGATTTTGCATCAAACGTAAAACTAGCAGGGTGTACTAAAGCCTGAATCACATCTCGACGATCATTGAAAATTATACACCGTGCAACACCCGTGGAAGTAATTGACCAATGAAACGCCAGCTTGGTACACGTAGTGTCGGGGATATGTTAGGCTATTCAACATGAAGACAGCGAAAGTGTAGATGATGAACATATTTCGGAAGGCAGTGTGTGAATATACATGGAGTACCTTGTTAAAGAAGGACCAGGTTTGATAATAGGGATCATTAGCTTTAGGCAGATATCTAGTTTTTCACTGGATGTGGTGAAGAGCAGAAGTTATTGTGAAAAGAAGACAGTGGAGCATGAACCATGTTGTGTTTTTCCCTGTTTCGGCTGCTCCAGTGAAAAGTCGGATAAACTATAAAAATAAGTTAGATATCAATTGATAGAGCTCATTCATATGAGTAATATAAGCCTAAGATGGAGGAAATCCGTTCAGAAATAAGGACTCCAGACTAATTTTTGATTTTTCTTAAGAGCACACCTTGCCTAACATACACATGTTTGAGTGAATGAAGAATACTTTGGCCCAGATGCTCTCGGATACGGTAGAGGGTGACCTATATAAAGCCGGATGGAACGAAAGAAGGACACACTTGCCGCGAAACTAAAAAACTGCAGATTGTGCTATTCCTGGAAGGAGTCCCAGCCTGTGTTAGTAAATTTAATTCTGTATTTGAATCAGAAGGTAGAATGGAATAAGAGAATAGTTTTAGGAAAGATTTCCCAGATTTTAAACTTGCTGGATCGGGTTGTATAAACTGGAAGAAGGAATGTATGAAAAGAATTGATTTTCTGTATCGTGTGAGATATCACACATCATTTACCATAAGGCCTTTGCGTTTGGAATGAAGATAATCGTGGACATAAATGTAAAAGTGAGTGTAATGGAATAATGTACTAGTAATTGGATAAACCAGAAGTTCCAAAGCCAAGGCTCAAGAAGTGTACACAAAAGCAAACAAAGAGAAGTAAAAAGAAGTATCAAAAGAGACAAGAGGAAGTATTTTGAGGAGTTGGCAAGAGAGGCAGAAGATGCTGCAGCCAAAAGAAATATAAGAGAACTGTATAACAGCACAAAGAAGCTAACAGGGAAATACAAGCAAACAAGTTGCCTCATAAAAGACAAGAATGGAAAACTACTCAGCAAAATACAAGAGCAAATGAAGAGGTGGACATAATATTTTGAGGACCTTCTCAATAGACCAGCTCCACAAAACCCCCCGGACATCCAGCCAACAGAAGAAGAGCTACAAATTAACGGCGAAAGACCAACGAAGGAAAAAATAAAGAAAGCCATAAAGCTTCTAAGAGATGAAAAAGCGTCTGGACCTGATGGCATTCCAGCAGAGGCCATCAAAGCAGATATCGACACGGCTACAGAGATGTTATATAAATTACTTGGTAAAGTCTGGGAAAAGGAAGAGATACCAGCAGAATGGGAGGAAGGATATCTGGTTAAGTTGCCTAAGAAAGGAAATTTACAAGAGTGCACAAATTATAGAGGAATAATGTTACTATCAGTGCCAGGAAAAGTATTAAACAGGATTATCCTTGAGAGATTAAAAGAGTCCATAGGCAAGAAACTGATAGATGAACAAGCACGTTTTCGACAAAACAGATCATGTACAGACCAGATAGGCACTTTGAAAATAATAGTTGAACAAAGTGGAGAACAACAAAGACAACAACCAAAAAGCTACAGACTTTCATAAATGGGTGCTTGCGTAGAATAGAGGGATTAAAATGGTATGACATGGTTACCAACGTGGAACTGATGACAAGAACTAGACAAGTGCCAGTGGAACAAGAGATGAGAAGAAGACGATGGCGATGGATAGGACACACACTGAGGAAACCTGTTGATAGCATTACAAGGCAGTCCTTGTTCTGGAACCCCCAGGGCAAGAAAGGCAGAGGTAGACCAAGAAGCACATGGAGAAGAGAGCTGGAAACAGGGGTGGAAATGATGAGGAGAACGTGGAAAGAACTAGAGATGATGGCACATGACAGGAGGACTTGGCATGTGTTTGTTGAAGGCCTATGCTCCTTTGGGAGTGCAGGGTTATGAATGAATGAAGAATAGGATAAATCATGTTATTTATGACTTCTTTTGTCTCTTATGGTTAACCACAGTTATCTGAACTGTCTCACTATACCTCCTATCTGGATAGGGAGATAGTTGGACGATACTACCTAGGTAATATTATATTTCAGGTCATATCCTGCCCTGAGTGTCATATCAAATCCTGTAGAGACCTAGTCAGCAATTGGATGTCGTGTTATACAAGTGCCTTTCTGTGAAGTACTGAGGCCACTAACATTGTCATCTCAAGAGATTGGGAAACCCGCAGCTGTGGGGTTTACTCAAGTCAACATATGCTGTACAAGTCCTATAGTGGGAGCTTTCAAAGATAAGTGGCTCAGTTTTGGGCTGCTTCACAAATTATAATTATCCACACCTGGCAGTATTTTATAAATGATGAAAACTAAGTGGTACCAACCAAGAGAATAAGACAGTCAGTATTAATCTAGGTGACATTTCAATTAAATAACATTGAAGAAAGAATTCAACTAGTACAAGTGAGAGACAGTTTATAATAACATTTAATGTGTAACAGTGCGTTTTCAAGGAACAAGAGCACAGTGGGTAGAGTGACACTGATAATTAAATTAAAATTAAGTGTATAAATATATATAGATATATAGATATAGTATTAATGAACCATCTTTTATTTTGAAGATTATAAATTATATTTTGAGTTCTCAAAAGAAGATCAAAAAAGATACTGTACATAAATAAAAGTACTAATTGTATCTAATGTTTTGAGTACATCCTTTCCGTTGGTTCAAGTTACACTTGTTTTGATAATTAATTACCCCTAGATAAGCCATAGTCTTAGGTTGGTCTATGCGAGAGGAGGCAGCATAGATGATTGGGATTGCACATTACCATCTCCCCCAGTAATCTATACAGCCTGACTCTAACCTTTGTCCTCGATACACCACTATGTGACGAAAGTACTGCGATTCTGTCTTTCAAATGGTCCATGTCTTTTTCCCCTTGCATTTCTAGGAGGGATTACAGAAAAATCTTTCCCCATGTTTCTTCTCCTTCTATTTATTTACGTTTTTCACAGAGATTACGGTGGAGTTTCATCTCATCTACATCTATGTTCCTTCTCTATGACTAGTAGTCTTGTTTAGTGTTGGTGTGTAGGGAACTGTTGCATTATTGTTCTAGACGAAGGACTTTAGAGCCTAGATCAGATTGGCACCAGTTCTAGTCTTTTTAAAGATATGGCATGCGGCTAGACGCATTTTTCGGGATTATATATATATATATATAATTCCGACATTGTTGCTTCATTTGCTAATAGAGGGTAGGGCTTAATCCCGTTTCTTTGTCTAAAACCCATGCACGTTGCATCAGAATGATCTAAGGTTCTGATTGGCTGAGAGCTAACTGCAGTTGAAATGCAGAGCTCCCATTGGCTTAGAACCACGCCGCGCATATGACGTCATGAAGTCGGCGCGTGGGGTCTTGATAATAAATACGCCCGAATTTCATAAGTTCGGTCTCTAAAAATTAATTGCCAAGCCGCGTTCCTGATTCAAATTTTCGATTGCCTTTCAGTGGGAAAATTCGAAATTTGGTAAGTGTTACGGTATATGATATTAACGCCGTCTGCTAAAGGTTACCAGACGTGCAATTGTAAAGGTTAAGACATTTAATATATTGCGATAGATGTTTCAATTACTGAACGCTTCATACACGATCGATTATGACGTGTATAGCGTTGTTTAGGACACAGTCGGTAACTAAGAAACCAGACCCCTTTTTACATTGACCGTCAAGCTGTTAAGACGCGTCTGACTTTCCTTCCAATGTTGAGCATGGTATTGCCATACAGATATATTTTATGCAAGTACGGACATGGGTCAGTCCATTGCTATTACGAAGATTTGAAATGATTAAAGGTCAGTACGAAAGTGAAAATTAAGGAAGGATGAATTACAGTCCATAGTATTTGATTTTACCAGACTCATAGACTCACTGTCGGCCGTTGGAAAACCCCAACCGCGCGTGCATACAGCTATGACAATCTGCATACAGTAATTTGATTATTGGACAAGGACTGATAGGATATCTACATATCTATGCCATATATTTTCAAGTTATAATATGTACCTTTGTGATCAACATGCATGAATCGTCTTGACGTGTAAACTGTATTAAATATTTGTGGACTCTATGAACCGACTTGTCACATCAATCGTATTCCAAGGTTCAATTATTGTTCAGAATCTTCCACCCCTGCATTCGCGTAATCTTACATAGAAGGCACGATACACGATCACTCAAGAATATCAAGAAGATAAAACAATGGCCAGACATTTATAACTGTTTTATTAATATCACATGGAACATTGTTCAGAGCTAACCAAACCACGCCTTGCAACAGATCCACTTGCAACAGTGGTGCCCGGTGTCTGGGGACGAGAAAACAACCAAAAACAAAAAAAAAATTTTTGAATGACTTTCGAAGGAAATATTTACGATCAGTTTTCGATCACATGATCCAGCTGAAGATGACGTGGAACTCAGTCTAATGCCTAACAACGCGACGTCACTGAAATTCGTGTAGGTGAAACTATCGGAGAAACTGAAGTCGTTCTTTTAAGCCTAACCAAGGGAAAAATAAGTCATTTGAAGCAGACACAAGAAATGGACTACAGGAGCAGGCAGTCAGGGGCATTAGCCTAGCTGTTGACGACCTATAGCACTGATCGAAGCAACGGGAAAGATAAGTCTAGCTGTTTAAATTGTCGTCATTGCAAAACCGTAATACTGAGTCCATTTTGCTTTGATCAGGCATGTCTATGTATTTTCATGTATATATGTTAAATTTGTTTTCCATCGTATGTATTTGTTACTAATCGTGGGAGGTAGGGAGGATGAACTGAAATTAAATTCTGCGGCTCTCACGATGCCTGAATTAATTTCGGTCGTTTCTTAGGGCAGTTAAACGATTGCACCTTTGGAAACCCCATTGAGGTTTGACATTGGACTTGTTGTCCAAATCTGCTATCGTTTGACGATTTTGCGTTAGCTGTACTGTCCCGTAGATAATTGGTGTATTTTATTCGTATTCAGTTAATAATTTTATTCAGTTCTGTACCATGTTCGTTACTATTTCGTCCATTCTCCTCTGACTATCATTTATTTTTTATGATTATTAAATTTTCGTCCGTTATGAGTCCTGTGACGTCATCATTTTTCGCAGTCATTTTTTTTTTTTTGTGTGTACCTTGAATATTCAGTTGACCTCCGGTCAGACCTTGCCCTTCATTTGGTCTGTGACATTTCCGCTTATTTTATTTAGTTCATAAATTCATTTTTAATTGTGAAAATGTCTTGTTTGCGTCTTGACATTGTTTGTACCCTTTAGTTGCATCATTGCTTGTCTGTCCTCATAATATATATTAATATTACATTAATAATATGATAATTATATGCAATAATACACTTGTAATTTAATTTAATTAATTTTTTCTGAAATTTAAGGTTAATATGGGACATTGCATAATTATGCAGTGATAGTCCAAGAAAGTAGCACTACAATTTATCATAGATGCTAGGGCATAATAATATAATATATATATATATTGACAAAATAAATAATCTTATAGCTACCTTTGAGGTAATAGACCCATTGTATATTATTTAATATACTTTTCTGGTACTAAGAGAGTGACTTAGTACATTGAACAATATAATTACTAGGAATTATACCCAACATTATTGGATATTGAGATTAATTGTGTGATATAATTACATTATATTTAACAGATATCATAACTATTTATGATATAGTATTATTTAGATACAATATTGTTACAAAATATTGTCTATTAGTTGAACTTAGACATTAAGTTCAGTACTATTGTGATTACTTATATTGAATATTTCTAAGTTGAGTAAGTATAATAATTACTCTGAAGCTACTATTGACTATTTTAATCAGTAATTATCAATAATTACTTACAGATAAAAGTCAAAATGCTTACTATAGACCATTTCGTTAAGATTGGTCGTGAATATGGTTATAAATCTCAAGAACTTCGTCAGTTTGCTGAATCAGAACTGGAAAAATATGAAAGAAAAGAAGAAGAGAAAAAAGCTGCATTAAAGAAAGAGGAAGAAGAGAAAAAAGCTGCATTAAAGAAAGAGGAAGAAGAGAAAAAAGCTGCATTAAAGAAAGAGGAAGAAGAGAAAAAAGCTGCATTAAAGAAAGAGGAAGAAGAGAAAAAAGCTGCATTAAAGAAAGAGGAAGCAGAACTTGAGATGAAGCAAATTGCCAAGGAAAATAGATTGAGAGAGATTGCTCAACGTGAAAGAGAAGAGCAAAGAACAATCGCCAAACAGGAAGAAGAGAATAAATTGAAACGAGAGGAAATTATTTTACAACAAGAAATGGAATTGGCGCGTATTAAATTGGAGACAGCAAGATTACAAGCACAAAGTGCTGATGCAAACCAGAATAATAACGCACAAAATGGATCATCATCCAGCCAACCTAAACACTTCTACAATTTTAAATTACCCATTTTCAACTTGAACGTCGACGACCTTTCATCGTTCCTGGCACGTTTTGAACAGACTTGCAAATCTAACCATTTGCCTGAAGAGTCATGGGTACTCAAATTAAATGAATTCTTGGTTGGAGAACCACTGACAGCTTCTCAAAATGCTGACCCATCAATAGCTAATAACTACGGTGCTATTAAGTCCTTGCTTTTACGAAGGTTTCACCTGGACGAGGAACACTGTAGGTTGAAATTTAAGGGAATTTTACCTGAATCTCCAAGGGATTTTGCAGGATTCATTGCGAACATACGCAATACATTTAATAGATGGGTTGAACTGGCAGAAGTCAACAAATCATACGACAAATTAGTTGATTTACTACTGCGGGATAAGGTATTATCTTCAGTTAGCCAGCCATTTTTTGCATATTTGCAGGAGCGTAAACCAGGTACTATGGATGAGTTAGAAAAAATTTCTTTAAACTACTGTTCGGCACATCCGAATGCAACCATTTCTAACTCCTCATTAAGAGAACCTCTACCTGTGGCGTCTAATATGGCCTACAATCATAATAGCAAACAAAGACATCACAGTGTAGACAGAAGCAGGTTCCAAAGAAATCACAATGTTAACTTTCAGAAGGGACATAATAATGATTTCAACAAAAAAAATGAGTTCAACAGAGGTAGATCACGAGATAGAAATTATTCACCTCAAACAAACTACCACAATGGTCAACATAACACTCATTATAATCGATCACATACTCCCAATAATAATAGTAACTGGAATGGTAATAATCATGGCTCGAGACATCGAGATAATAGTTACTATAGAGGACGACGAGATAATTCTAACAATTATACTCGGAATCGATCTCATTCTCGGGGATCATCTCATTACAACCATAATACAGGGGCGGCAGTTACAAATAATACTACCCCTATAGCTCAGGTCCCACTTGACAATAATACAACACAGTCTTCTGCTGCATGTTTTGCTATTAATTATAATGTGGCAAATAGTTGCCAGCAATGCAATCTTATTTTTCAGAAGGCGAAAGAAACAGTGCTTAACTGCGGACATATTATACCACAGGTAGGTCTTGCAGTCAACGATGGAACAGGCCTATTAATTTTTAACAGAGGATTAGTTAATGGATCCGTCGTCTCAGTGTTGAGGGATTCGGGATCCACAACGATTGGTGTACGACAGTCGCTGGTACATCCCAGCTGTGCAACGGGGGAATATGTCCGTTGCATGACTTTTGGTGGAACAATAGAGTTTTACCCCACAGCTATTATTCATGTTAACACTCCTTTCTTCACAGGGAACGTAAAAGTATGTATGCTAAAAAAGCCTATAGCTGATTTGATGGTCGGTCGTATACACGGCAGTAAAGATTGTACTCCAGATGAGATTATAGAATGGGAGAAACATAACCTATGCACTGGAAACGCCGTGACGACTAGAGCGCAGACTCAACTCATGGAGAAAGTTGATGATAATAAAATGGATGCAGACAACCAAGAGGAATTTGTAGTCAATTCACCTATTGACAGGGAAACATTTGCAACCAAACAAAAAGAGGATAAATCTTTAAAAAAATTTTTTAAGTTGGTTGATAAAGTTGACAATCTATCCTCAGGTAATAATAACAAACATTGTTTTGTTATTAAAAATGACATATTGATTAGATGTTTTAATGACAAATCACAAATGAAACAACAAGTTATGGTCCCATATACTTTTAGACGGTACATTCTTCAACATGCACATGACTCACATTGTGCTGGACATATGGGATATACTCGAACACGATCTCGAGTACTGTCTTCATTCTTTTGGCCAGGGGTGTCAAGAGATATTTCGCAGTATGTACGTTCCTGTACTACATGCCAAGAAGTGAAAGCACGTGGAGCTTTTCACACGGCGCCTATTCAGGCTTGCGATATCTCAGTGAGACCTTTTGACAAAATGGCAATAGACATTATTGGTCCATTGCTACCATCGGCCAGAGGACATAGATTCGTCCTTACGTGCATTGATTTGTGCACACGATGGCCAGAAGCTATCCCATTAAAGACCACCACTACCACAGATGTAGCTGATGCACTACATCTCATCTTTTCTAGAATAGGGTTTCCTAGAAAACTTTTATCAGACCATGGGTCACAGTTTATATCTGACACCATGAAGGAAGTCATGAAAACTTGGGACATTGATAGGAATTTAAGTAGTATTTATCATCCGATGAGTAATGGTGCGGTTGAAAGACTTAACCGTACACTTAAACAACTACTACATAAGGTTACTGCTAAGCACCCTCATGACTGGGACAGAGCACTCCCAGCTGTTCTATTTGCTTATCGGGAGGTACCGCATGAACAAACTGGCTTCTCTCCCTTTGAATTAGTTTTTGGTGCTCCCCCAAGAGGTCCTATGGGACTAATAAAAGACTTATTAATTGACGACGAGATGACTCAGGACACTCAGTCATCTTACGAATATGTGATTAATCTTCGGAAGAACATTATTGAGTCTTGCCAGTTGGCAACAGCTTCTTCTGAGGCTGCAAAAGCTAAGGCTCGATCTCTACAAAATAAGTCTCGACGATTACGCCAATTATTCCCAGGCGACGAGGCTTATGTGTTACTTCCTCACAATAACAATAAATTATTGATATCTTGGAATGGTCCTTACAAAGTCATTGATAAAATTTCTGACGTTGATTACGTCTTAGATATCAAGGGACACAAAAAGATATTTCATATTAACATGCTCAAGCAATTTCATACACGTCCTGAACACTTACAGTCAATTTTTCATGAACTAGATGACAACACAGTATCCACTTGTCATTATACTAACTTATCTGTCATCCAGGAAGAAGAATCTTCTTTTCCTGAGGTACAGTTACCGTTACCTGTACCAGTAGTTCAACCTACTGAATCTTGGCGGGATGTAACCATCTCTTCAACGGTTACACCGCAACAGCGTCTACAGATTGCTAATCTATTACAATCTTATCCAGATGTGTTGACCGACGTCCCGGGTCGCACATCGGCTATCAGTCATGACATTACTCTCAATGATGATACACCTATTCGTGTACATCCCTATTCTGTTCCTTTACATTTCCTTGCTAAAACTACTAAGGAACTTGAACAGATGTTGTCTCTGGGAATCATTGAGACTAGTAATTCGCCATTCTCTTCTCCATTAGTGATTGTCCGGAAGAAGGACAATAATATCAGACTATGTGTTGATTATAGAAAATTAAATGCTAAGACTATAGTTGACAGCGAACCACATCCACTTATCGACGACTTACTGCCACGTCTATCTAACGCAACTATATTTAGTAAGATAGACTTAACTAAAGGTTATTGGCAGATACCACTGACCGAAAAGGCTAAGTACTACACCGCATTTTCCACGCCACAAGGTCTATACCAGTGGAATGTGATGCCTTTTGGGCTTGTTAATGCGCCAGCTACCTTCATTCGCCTGATGCGACAAATTTTATCAGGTAGACCAGACGTTATTACATATATTGACGACATATGCTTGTTTAGTTCGTCGTTTGAGGAACATGTTTCGGGACTTAGATATGTTTTTGACACTCTAAGGAATTATCATCTAACTGCTAAACCTACAAAGGTGCAAATCGCGTGTAATGAGATAACCTTTTTGGGACATATCATTGGATCGGGATATATCCGAACGTTACCTAGTACAGTCTCCAAAATTCTAAACATAGCAGTTCCTCAGACGAAGAAACAGGTCAGGAGTTTGTTAGGACTTGTTCAATATTACAGTAGATTCATACCAAACTTGTCATCCATCACGGCTGTATTGTCTTCATTGTTAAAAAAAGATATGCCGGTGAAGGTGACATGGACTGGTACATGCAATGAAACTTTCAACAAAATTATAAATTTGTTCTCACATGAACCAATTTTAAGACTTCCCGATGCTTCCAAAAGATTTTTCTTACGAACAGATGCTAGTAACTACGGCATTGGTGCATGCCTGCTCCAGAACCATGATGGCATTCTACACCCCACCTTATATATATCAAGAAAACTGAAGCCGGCAGAAACCAAGTATTCAACAGTCGACAAGGAACTTTTGTCTGTGATCTGGGCAATAACGAAGCTGGAAAAATTCTTACTCGGTGCTCCCTTTACCATACAGACGGACCAACGTGCTGTGGCAGCCTTGCGTCGATCTAATCATAAGAGCCAGAAACTTGCCAGATATTCAATCATCCTACAGCCATTCGAGTTCTCCATTGAACATATTCCTGGCACTGAAAATTGTGTGGCAGATGCATTGTCACGTAATCCTATTGACGACGAATAATCAATATTGACACTCTTAAACTACATCAATCAGAACTACATTAGATTGAACGAAGTATCAACTATAAAGGAACTAACCTTGCCTTTAATTTAAACTGTATAAACACTATATGCATCACAGAATTGAATTAAAAGACAATCAAGGTATATATAGACATTCAAACTTCGTCTAACGTCCATACACGAGATATGAATACTCTTTGAACAATCATGGACTAATGTCTGACGACAAACCGAACTGATGTTCCTGTGTATACTTAATTCTTGGATGCTGGGATAAATGACATTTCTTTCCAACGTAAACGTTTGAACATTTTTGCCTAAAAGAATTCATCAGGATCAAGACTACGGATGGATCATCATATCCTATACTAATTAATTAGTTAACTTAACTTCTTAATTGAATTATTATCAATAAAATGAAATGTGAGAAAAAAATGAAATGAAAGAACAAAAAAAAGAGAACGAAATACTAAAAGAAGAAATTATGAAAAGAGAAAATAAATCTCACACAAGTATTAGATTAATAATTTTTTTTTTAATGTACCTATACATTATTTAGTTAGTTAAATTAGATAGTTATTATTCACTAACACTTAACACACACAATTAAGTTAAAACTTATATTCGAATTTCTTTCTATTTCTTCTTACTTAGTTTGTCTTTTCTTCTCTCATAACATCGCGTTACATTAGAACCTTAATAATTTAACTCTTAGTTTAATTAATTAATTTAATTTTAATTAGTCAAATTAATTCCTATATGACATACTAATACGACAGACCTTACTTTAATTTAATTTTCTCATTCACTATTAACATTGGACATTTATTTAGTTGATATAATGATATGTATAATATTGATATATAATGTGATTTATGATTAGATGACTATGACAAATAGTTAGTTGACACGACCGCAACACGGTTCTACTCAGAACATCGTCGGCCATATGTCACAATTGTGTTAAATTTTTTTGAAAAATTGTTAAGTCGGATAGATATTGAAAAAAAATCTATCGATTTTTTTTTTCCCCGGTGTACAGGGAATTGTTACGGTATATGATATTAACGCCGTCTGCTAAAGGTTACCAGACGTGCAATTGTAAAGGTTAAGACATTTAATATATTGCGATAGATGTTTCAATTACTGAACGCTTCATACACGATCGATTATGACGTGTATAGCGTTGTTTAGGACACAGTCGGTAACTAAGAAACCATACCCTTTTTTACATTGACCGTCAAGCTGTTAAGACGCGTCTGACTTTCCTTCCAATGTTGAGCATGGTATTGCCATACAGATATATTTTATGCAAGTACGGACATGGGTCAGTCCATTGCTATTACGAAGATTTGAAATGATTAAAGGTCAGTACGAAAGTGAAAATTAAGGAAGGATGAATTACAGTCCATAGTATTTGATTTTACCAGACTCATAGACTCACTGTCGGCCGTTGGAAAACCCCAACCGCGCGTGCATACAGCTATGACAATCTGCATACAGTAATTTGATTATTGGACAAGGACTGATAGGATATCTACATATCTATGCCATATATATTTTCAAGTTATAATATGTACCTTTGTGATCAACATGCATGAATCGTCTTGACGTGTAAACTGTATTAAATATTTGTGGACTCTATGAACCGACTTGTCACATCAATCGTATTCCAAGGTTCAATTATTGTTCAGAATCTTCCACCCCTGCATTCGCGTAATCTTACATAGAAGGCACGATACACGATCACTCAAGAATATCAAGAAGATAAAACAATGGCCAGACATTTATAACTGTTTTATTAATATCACATGGAACATTGTTCAGAGCTAACCAAACCACGCCTTGCAACAGAATAGCGGGAGTCTGTGTATTTGTGATTTTATTGAGAATGTAATGCTACAAGTTATTTATATTATATAGTTACGCATCTATCTGTAAGCACGGGAGTGATAGAGGTATTAATTGGAGCACGTGGGTGCGTTCATTACTGTATATTTATTTGATACGATGTTTAGAGGGGAGAGAGAGAGTGAAGCACGTGGGTGCTGTCATTAATGTATACTTATGCAGGAACACGTGGTTGGAAAAGAATTGGAAGTAAGTGGGTGCGTTCATTACGGTATATTTATTTGATACGAGGTTCAGAGGGACGAGGGGGAGAGAAGCACGTGGTCATAAAAATGGTAACCACGTGTTTGTAACTACTGAGATTTAATTGATAACCATTATGGATAACTTCTAGGCATGTATATGCTAGCATCTAAAAGGGTATATGTTATTGATTGTGCATTATGGTTCTGTGAATTCAGAAGATGGGAGAAGTCATTTTAAAAGGGAATTATTTTGTATTACATTTTATGTGATCTAATTTTTCTGAACGGGATATTGATGCCTAGAGATATTTTATTTTGTGTTAATCATTATGGCTGCATGTTGTCAGCGCGAGAAGTGGGCCTTAGTATTTTTGGACAGGTCAGTCCTCAGTGTGAAAAACGGTTGTGGTTGTAACCAGTCAGGCAGAACCCTAGGTCAGACGATCTGGGTCAGCCATTGTTTATTTTGGGCTCAGGGAGAGAAGGGAGCTCAGTGGGGGAGCGGACTTTGTTGGCCTGATTTTTGTATGGTGGTGCATAACGGGAGAGAGTAGGGGAGCTGTATTGATTATAGACGGGAGAGAGTAGGGGAGTTATATGTTATTAGAAATGTATTATTTACGTGTTGTTTAGCTGTTGTGTTTTTTGTCTAACAGCAGGTAGCGCTGCTTTTTTGAGGGGGCAGAGCGGAAGTTGCAATAACTTCCTCCCGGCAAAAAGATTGGCATCTCAGACGCAGGGTTTGAGATCTTGCCAGAGGAGGACGAAGAAAAGAGAAAAAAAAACGTTTTTCCAGGCAGGGGAAGACATTTCTCTAGTGGAAATAGCATTCGTGGGAAAATCCATGAGCGCTAAGCTCGTTCTGTTACACACGCAAAATTGGCATGCTGCCAGCGTTGTCGTAATTATTTCACTTCGTCCCGGCCATAATAACGCCGAAGGGCTGAACCCATAGGAGGGAGAGGGCAGGTAACTCCAGAGGTGTTTGGAGAAACCAGCTACATATTCCAATTTCCAGAATCCAGTGGGGTTCTTTTTAAACCTTAGTCATCAGTTCCAGAATGGTGGAGAGAGAGAGGGTGACCATACTCTCCACAGAAGTCAACGCAGTTGTCCCAAGTATAGCAGATGACAGCTGCTGACGTTTTTTTAGAAGAGTTAATTGTGTAGCAGTGTTCGGGAGATTTCAGGATAGGCTGTGCGGAAACGAGGTCTGTGCAGAGTTGGCATAGACACTTCATAGTAGTTCCAGCTGACTGTGCACTTAACATTTAATTTAGAATAGTTTGTGGAAGTGGAGGCTCGACCTCTGAGACCCCACCAAGTGCAGTGTGGTTTATTTTTGTCTAATCCAAACTTCTGTCCCCATACAGGTTGCAATTGTGGGAGAAGGGTTGGGGTTGATGCATTTTTAACTGTGCTTGATTTTGTTCCAGGTGTGCACCCTCGCACTTTATGTATTTGACATGTATATGAGTTTTTGTTTGTTTATAGGTGTATAATAAAAAAAACTTGTATACTTTTTTTTTAGCTGAATCAGTCATTTCATTTAAGTACAGTAGCTATATGTTGTCTGTATCTTGGTGTTTGTGAATCTCGATATAACCTTATCCCCTTAGGGTAGCTAGAGGTCGTTGACAACTATAGCACATAAGACGTCCGAAGTGGCGAGGAAAGAATCAACCTCGGTTCTTAACCTCGGAGCCAATAGTGTCAACTGTTCACATTTCACTATCATTTTCTTCTAAATCTATCTTTTCCGTCTTTCTTCTCACTAGTGTCTTGTCACTATATGTAGACAGTCTCTAGTCTTAAATCCATTTCGTGACAAAGTGGGTGGCTATCGTCCTTGGGATAAATTCTGTGATTGTATCTACATTCATAAATTGTCTCTGAAGAAAGTTCTGGAAATAGATTTCTTAAAAATCCCCTAGACTGAGCTATATTAAGACTGATCCAGCTATAAGTTTTTTCCACAGGTTGTAGTCAGTTTAGATGTTAGTTGTAGTAAGGTTGTTTATGACTTAGAAGTAATTGATGGCTAATCGAATTTTTTTCTTGACAGGAAAGTAAATTCGGGTTTTGGGTAGCTGGATAACTTGAATTTTTTCAGGTAGTTATTAGTCAGATTGGTGCCAGTCTGAGTTCGGGTTTTGCGACAGCAGTTATACAGAAAGTAGGTAACAGTAAATTTTTCTTGTTCCTTTTTTTGTCATTTCCCCTCGTTGTGAGCACTGCTGATTTGTCAGGTAAGATGGCTGAATTGGTCAAGCTACTTACTGCATGGAAGGACGCAGCTAAAAGCATGGGAATGGATGAGGCTGAGACTAGGGCTTACATTATGAGGGAACAGGACCGGCAGACAGAGAGAGAGAAAAGGGAAGCGGAGAAAGAAGAGAGGGCCCGACTGGCAGAGATGGACCTGCGTAAATTGGAAGTGGAGAAAGAAGAGAAGGCCCGACAAGCAGAGGAGAGAAAGGCAGAAAGGGAAGCGCAGGAGAAGGCAGCAGAGAGGCAGCATGAACTTGCCATGCGTTCTCTGGAACTGCAGTACCGATCTTCGGAAGGCAGTTCGGCTAACGGAGATTCTCCCGGAGCAGGGGCGACAGACACCTCAGGAAACGGAGGGCCCCGGATGGCAGCCATGAATTTTCCGATGGACCCTTTTCCTAACGGGAATGAGAAAATTGAGGTATTTTTGGAAAAATTTGAAAGGATCGCAAAGGCATACGGGCTGGATGATAGTCTTTGGTGTCTCAAATTATCTCAATCACTAAGAGGACATGCGTATGATGTCTATAGCAAGATGCTATTAGATGACCAGAATAACTTTGAGGCACTTCGGAACGTCCTGTTACAGCGATTCCAATGGACTCCCCGGAAGTGCCAAACAATGTTTCGGGAAAGTCGTCTGGAGAAAGGAGAAAGTTTTCCCCAGTTCGCAGAGAGGCTGAGGAATTACCTCACTCGCTGGAGAGAGTTGTCGGGTTTGACTAAATCTTTTGAAGGATTGGAAGAATTAGTTCTGTGCAAACAGATAAAGGCCAACATGTCTCAGGACTTAAGGAAGTACCTGGCGGAGCAGGGCGCCCAGCAACTGGACCAGATTATTCTATTTGCTGAAAGGTTCCAGTCGGCACAGGCCGAAGTACTGGGCCAGAAAAGAAAACACCCTGACCAGCCAGCCCCGGACAAAGGAGCATCTTCATCGCATTCGCCTTCCTCTTCAGCTCACCAGCAGCAAGGGCCGTCTCGAAAGGAGCCCCCTCCCAGTCATAACATGCGCTCCCAGCCGCCTAACAGAACACAGGGGCCGACTTCTCATGAACCCGCCAGGAACCGGGGAGATAATGAGAGATATTGTAGGTTCTGTCGGACTACCTCTCACTGGACAACACGGTGCCCAAACAAACAACCCGCTCATCAGGTGGCTTGTTTAAGGCCTGTGAGGGTGAAACAAGGGAAGAAGTGGAAACCCTTCCAGTCAGAGAAGTTGTTTTCCAACAGCGGACCAGCAGAAGTGAACGGGACTGAGACTACATGCTTATTTGACAGCGGTCTTACATACCCCAGCATAGTCGCCCGACATCTGGTGAAGCCCTGTCAGATGACCAGAGAAAAAGTGAATATTGGTAGAGTTTTAAGGAAAGGGACCTCACAGTGCTTTCCGGTCGCCAACATTGAAGTGAAATGTAAGTTTGTGTCTGGCACGATCAAGGCAGCTGTGATGGCACAGCCCGCCTATGACTTCATTCTCGGCAACCCATATTTAGTTTTGGGGAACCCGCCCACACCGATCCTTGCTGATGCAAGGGGGCCTACTACAGGCCAGTTAAGTGAAAAAGGAGAAGCCCTAATTCACGAAGCCCCGAGCGAGCTCAAACATAGCTGTCGTGCCAAGGAGAGGTGCAACGCCTCTGACGACAGTGATATGTTATTTGCAGAGGCAAATTCCCCCGCCAGCCCTGTTCAGCCAACCGGCCAAACAGTGGTGACGACGCCTCTGATTCCGGAAGTACACTCTTTGTTGTCGGGAATTAGGCCCCCGATGGTATTAGCTACTTCAAGTGAGGGACATACTGACAAGAGCGGTATTACATATGTCAACGACCAGCGCCATCTTCATAGGACACAAGATAGCGGTCTGAGCGAGCATATAGTTCCAACCAGCCCTGGAGCCCCATCCGACCAGCACCTTACTCAAACGGAGGAGGACAGTGATCTGCGTATCCGTTTGCCTATAGACGGAGGTGGGCCCCACAACTCAATTATCTCGTTTACAGGAAACGACTCTTGTAACGAGGAGCCTGAAAAATTGGCTATCTTTTCCAATTTGTTTCAAGGAACATTGGAACCAGTCACTGAGAGCTTTATCTCAGATACTCCGCGATCTAACGGGATCTTAAACCGTCCAGTGTCACTGCAGGATACATGTCAACTAGCGCCAGTAACTCTCGACGGGGAGGGCAAGGTTGAGAATTTTCTTAGAACCAGAGTTTTAGACGGAGGACTCTCTGGAACTATACGGGCATCTCACAAACTTTCCAGGCCAGGAATTAGTGAAGAAAACTACCTTATAACTTCGCAAGGAGCTATATTGGAGAGCTCTGTCCCGCTTCATGTTGGTAGTGGAAGAGCGAGTCCAGAACCACTGCCAGGGGCAGATGTTACCTACTTTTCTTCAAAGGTAGAAGCTATTGAGATTGTCGTGAGAAATTCTAATCCACATATCTAAATTAGAAAGTAAATGTAAAGCCTAACGAAGTAATTCAATAAAAGGAAAGAAGAATGGTAAAAGAACAGTGCGGTCACAATATCGTACGCCTGTGTTATAGAACGTCATACTAGCTAAACAAGAAAACCCCTTTTTATGCTCCGTCTGCATAATTGTAACGCTTTCACGTTTGCTAGTAAAGCCTACTGCATCAACTACACGCGTTTGTAAAAATAAAACTGGTACTATATTTCTTGTACGACCTTGAGATACGCACACTGCTTAATGACCTAGATATAATATTACATTAATGTCATTATATACACTGCGTAACGAAAAGACAGACGGGCTTAGAAGAGAGAGAGAGAGATGTACGGAGGAACGCATGCAATACTACCACGTCGTCTCGCGATTGAAAATTAATGCCACCCCACGCGAAAGGCATGCAGGCTGGATTTTTTTCAAATAAAAAGTGACAAAAAACACTACCAATACGAGGTAAGGTTTTAAAAACATGTTTAATGCTTATTAGGAAACATGACACAATACTGTTTTATGTCTGAAATCCTGACATTAGCCTGACAGTACAGAAGACACCCCATCGTATAGAAGTGAACGGGTGGTAGAAGAAAATACATATTTTGAACGAAGCCACTTGGCTCCATTAAACTTATATATTTGGGTGCCTTAGGACTTGCTGACAAAGAATATGTTAGGTGTTAAGCAAATAGTCTAATAATTAACAAATTATAGCCAAAATACTATAGTGGTGTTGTCTGACAACACAGGATCATATTTGCTCATAATGGCGTGTTTGGACACTGCTTTAGGGGAAATGAGGCCACCACGTTAGATCCGATTTGATTGGCTAGAATAATATGTAAGGCGAAACATGATTAGTCGACTGCAAATACTATTTTTGGTTGTTAATGGAAATGGTAGGAAGGTAAATTTTTTCAAAGGCTTTTGTAAACATGGTCTCATTGGCTAGACCATTTGATATAGTCAATTAGAAGCGTCTGTTCAGTGCCACTTTTTGAAAATAAACTTTGTAGAAGCAAGTGCGTTGAGAACCAGCTCATATTTTTCTAATAAAAGCCTGGGACAGAGGCAGATCGGAATTGTGCCATAACTCATCGCCAGTCAACGTACCTGTTTAATATTTCCTTGAATTGTGGTAAGCTAGACATATTTGATCTCTTTTAGATGAAAATTGAATGTGAATTGATAAATTTATGTCTGTATGTGTGTGGTTCAGTAACAAACATGAGGCAAAGCCTAGATATTGCTCCACCATGAACAAAACTTGTCGGAGAGGAGTATAACTGCATAGGCATATATGGGATTGCCAAATAGTACTATGACACCTATCTTATTGTATAGAAGGAATTAATGCTGGAATTGCAGAGGCGTTGTAACCATTAGGGAGAGGAATACTGGTGTATATTGTTACATGAGAAGCTAACAGTTGGCCTACCGCGCTGAACTCTGTGTTTGTTATGTATTGTGCTTCAGTGTGGAAATAGATTATAAATTAGTTCTGAAGTAGGAGGTACAACCTTCTTATTTCAGGGACCGTGGTACTGAAGTATTAAAGCAGCACCTGGTCTGAGTTTTGCTGAATCCAGAGGCTGGTAGCATACTCCTTGGTCAAGATATCGACCAGTGTTGTTTCTCAAGAAAACTGTGAAGCAAGCGAGCAGAGGAGACAGTTTTCCTGCCGCCCACACAGAAGATAAGATTTCGTTGGCCAGAGCAGCTCAATCTTGTGTAACCCCCTTTAAAATTGACTGTACATTAAATCAAGAGGGACAATTATTTGTTTTCAAAGAAAAGAAACTGTGAACCTTTCCAATATTATTTCCACCAGTAACAAACACATGAAGTCATGATGACAAACAACAACCTAGCTTTAAAAGCCAGTATTACCTCATAGTACTACATCACAACTTACACACATATTGTAATAATATTATATGTCAATACAAAGATCCTATCTATAAATTGTGTACATACAACTTGTGATTACATTTGATTGTGATTCCTGATTCACTTTGTAGTTGAATCAGGATATCTATTATTGAAAGGAATTAATACATATTTTAAAAGTTAACACTTGACTTATTAAGATAGTCTTATAGAGTGTTCTATGTATGTGAGTGTCACAGTGTTGTAAAGTATTGTGGATTTAATTAAAGTGTTTATCTGTCTGTTGGTTGTTGTGAACATACACTTCATCACTATCATAACCCTAGACATTCAACGTAGTCATCACAATATTCCAGAATAAGTCTGACTGAGGTCTAAATGTGGTAGCAAAGTAAGGTCATCTGTAACACACCACACTTATTAGATACAGATACCTTCACAGCTGATCTCAGTCAGTACACTAAGTCCCCTATAACTATTTATATCATCCCACTTTACCACATATATTGGGATCCTGTCCGGGATTTTGAATCTTCTCCTATTATATATATATTGGGGGTAATTCACTTCAGGGAATAATAAAAAATTAAAAGGTATCCTTGGATGGAAAATAAATAAGGTTGAGCTCTCAGTGCTTGTGGTTGTCCTTAAATAATTAGTTATAGATTGACTTGTTTAAGTTAGACATTGTATAAATTTGCCTGTTAGAAAATGGCCGACCTGGCAAAATTTCGATCTGCTGCTATGCAGGCTGCTAAAGAGTTAGGAATGGACGGGCAAGTTATGATTGCTTATGTCACTACTGAATGTGACAAATTTATTGAACGCGAAGAAAAAAGATTAGAAAAAGAAGCTGAAAGAAAGTTAGAGGCTGAAAAAGAGCTTAAGAGGTTGCAGATTGAGGCTGACAAAGAGGCTAGGGCATTGGAGGCAGATAGGGAGATTAAAAGGCTCCAATTAGAAGAAAAAAAAGGCTGAGAGGGAAGCAGAAAAGGAGGAGAAGAGATTACAAAGGGAACATGATTTACGACTAAGGTAGTTTGAGTTTCAAAGCCATGCTCCTGAAAATGGTGCCAGTCCCTTTACCTCTGATGCCTCTGCTAGTCAGGGAGCCTCAACCTCAGCTATGAACTTTCATTTAGATCATTTTGTTGAGAAAGAAGATGATATCGAGAGCCATCTAAATAGATATGAACTATTAGCTACCACGTATGGGTTAGAGAGAGAAAGGTGGAGCTTAAAGTTATCACAAGGGCTTCGTGGTACGGCTTATGAAGTTTTTGCCAAAATGAGCAGAGATGATCAAGGAAATTATGACACGTTAAAGCAGGCTCTTTTGTTAAGATATGAAAAGAATGGAGAATTTTATAGAAAACAATTTAGGAATGCTAAACTACTGTCAGGTGAAACCTATCACCAGTTCTCTGCACGGTTAGAGACATACTTGGAGACATGGACTTCTCTGGGGAAAACCCAAGATCTTAAGGAAATGATCCTTATAGAACAACTAAGAGAGTCCATGGCTCCAGACCTGAGAAAGTTTCTCATGGAACAAGGTGCAGAGAGGCTGGGTGAGTTACTAAATGTCGCTGAAAGGTATCAGGCAGCTCAAGCAGAGGTAACAGGTAATAAAAAGAAACAGGTAGATAATTTTAAGGCACCACAGAACTTTAATAAATTTGATCCTAGAGATCAGAACAAAGGTAAGCACCAGTTTGATAGGCCACGGTATGACAATAAAAATAAAACCCCACAATTCGATGAAAGGAAATTTGATGAAAGAAAATCTTTCAACCAAGGAAGGAAGTGGTGTACAAAGTGTAAGATGAACAATCATACCACTGAAAATTGTAGGAATAAAACTCCTCGTTTTGCTGCTATGAAATCTGGGAAGAAGGGAACAAAGGTCAAACCTGAGGAACTACAGGAACCGTACCACCCCCCAGTGTGTGAAGATGTAATCTGTAATGGTGTCACCATAAGGTGTTTATATGATACAGGTTTAGATTATGATTCAGTTGTGAGTTCTCACCTGGTGCAAGCAGATCAATACACCACAGAAACAGTGGAGATTCAAGCTGCAACCAAGGAAGTAGCGACCATGACACTCCCTATCGCTAAGATACATGTAAAAACGCGATATGTGGAGGGAATAATCAAAGCAGCAGTGATAAATGAACCAATCTACCCTCTGATATTGGGGTGTAGATATGTCTTCCTGGGGAATCCCAAGAGACCTGTGATATTGGCAACGGTGCAGACCAGATCACAGTCTAAAAAAGGAGGAGGAAAATCCAATAAATACTCATCCAGATGAGATGAGGAAGGCACAGGCGGAGGACAAAACACTCAAGCCGTGTTTCAAGAAGTTGCCCAAATGTCATACACCTCCAGGCAAGGGAGAATTTTATATGAAGAACAAGTTGATTTATAGGAAGGCTGGATCTGAATCCAATGGTCACGGACAGCTGGTCCTTCCCACTTCATATAGGACTAAAGTGTTGGAACTAGGGCATGCGATTCCCTTCAGTGGTCATATGGGGATCAGCGCAACAGGACAGCGTATAGCTTGTCACTATTTCTGGCCAGGGATAACTGAAGATATCAAACGATATGTAAAATCCTGTCCATAGTGCCAACGAGTAGCACCTAAGCATTGGACTGCACCAGCAACTCTAGGGGAAATGCCCATAGTGGGAACACCCTTTGAGAGAGTTGCCGTGGACATTGTGGGACCTCTCACTCGAACCAAGAGGAGGAACAGCTACATTCTGACTCTGGTGGACACTTGTTCTATGTGGGGAGAGGCGGTAGCCCTGTCATCGATTGACTCTAAACATGTGGCAGAGGCATTACTCACAATTTTCACAAAGTTAGGCTTTCCCAATCAAATCTTGACTGATAATGGCTCTCAGTTCAATGTGAAACTAACAGAAGAAGTTTTCAGGATCTTCCAGGCCAAACACTTCCATTGTAGTCTGTACCATCCCCAAGGGAACGGCCAAGTGGAAAGATTTAATGGTACGTTGATGTCGATCCTGAGAAAGTTGGCACACGAAAAACCAGATACATGGGACCAGTACCTTCACGCCGCCCTCTTTGCTTATCGGGAGGTACCCCATAGTTCAACCGGTATGGCCTCGGCAACATTATTATTTGGAAGGCCAATAAAAGGTCCACTCGAAGCTCTGTTAAGAACGTGGACTGATGAAAAGGCAGAGGAAAATATTACATCCTCATACCAATATGTGAATGAGCCGACCACTCGTTTAAAAACTGGCTGGAAACTTGCCAATGAAAATTTGAGACAAGCCAGGAAAAAACATGCTGCCTATTACAACAGGAAAGCTAAAGACAGAGATTTGGCTGTGGGAGAGAAGGTACTGCTTCTTCTACCCGGTAGTCAGAATAAGTTACAAATTGGATGGCAAGGTCCATATACAGTTCTAGAGAAGGTGTCTAGAACCAATTATAAGATAGATAAGAAGGGGAAAGAAAAAAATCTATCATGTGAATCTCCTGAAGAAATATTTGGAAAGAGAAAATCAGGAAGAGACACACTTGTTGACCTTGTCCATTGCAATGGAGATGAAAAAGGAACCACTTTCATCATTTGAATATCCATTACATCCCTGTGAGACAGCGGCACAGGTGAAAATCAGTACACATTTAACGAAAAATCAGAAGGAGAGAGTGCAACAGGTTCTGGATGATCATACAGAGGTGTTAACGGACCGACCGGGGCATACAAACTTATTGGAATATGATATGAAACTGATAGACCCCACACCTGTCTGTATGAAAGCCTATTCGATTCCTTTTGCTAAGGAGAAAGCCTTGAAGGAAGAGATAGACTATTTGTTGAAGGAAGGAATAATTTTACACAGTGAATCTTCGTATAGTTCCAGTGTGGTGCTCTTAAGGAAACCCTCTGGAGAACATAGACTCTGTATAGATTACAGGAGACTGAATGCTATCACAGAAAGTCAGGTGGATCCATTGCCGGATACAAATCAGTTGTTTGCCAGGCTAAATAAAGCTAAATATTTCTCAAAAGTGGATCTGAGCAAAGGATACTATCAGATTCCAGTAAAGCCTGAGGTTAGACCGTACCTAGCTTTTAGTACCTCAGAGGGACACTATGAGTTTAACAGATTGCCATTTGGATTGAAGAATGCGCCTAGTGTCTTCTCTAGAATGATGAGAAAATTGTTGGATCCTCTGAATAATCCATGCATCACAAACTTCATGGATGATATCCTTATAGCAACAGAAACATTTGAGGAACACATTGACTCTCTGAACATGCTGTTTAATCGACTTAGAGAAGCGAATTTGACAGCCCGACCAACCAAATGTTGCGTTGGATGTAAAGAATTAGAATTCTTGGGACACACAGTCCATCAGGGAAACATGACCCCTGACCCCAAGAATTTAGAGAAACTAAAGAAAGCCCCGAGGCCACAAACCAAGAAAGACGTGAGATCCTTTGTCTCATTATGTGGTTTCTACCAAAAAGTATATCAAAAACTTTAATTCCATATGTGCACCGTTAACTGATTTGACACGCAAAGGAAATCCAGATCGAATTACATGGACAGCACAGTGTGAATTGGCATACCAGGAATTGAAGGAAAAGCTCACAAGCAAACCTATTTTGAAATTACCTGACTTAAGTCAAGAATTCATTGTGAGAACGGATGCAAGTAATATCGGTTTGGGCGCGACCCTGTTACAGAAATCAGATGCACTGGATGGGGAATTAACCCCAGTAGCATATGCTAGCAGAAAGTTGAATAAAGCTGAACAAAGTTATTCAACTAGCGAAAAAGAATGTCTTGCAGTAATATGGGCGATCAAGAAATTCAATATTTACCTGTATGGGAAGGCATTCAAGTTGCAAACGGATCACAAACCCTTGTCGTTTCTAGCGCAGGCTAGGCATGAAAATCCGAGGTTACTCAGATGGTCCTTACTTTTGCAGCCATTCCAGTTCAGCATAGAATATATTTCTGGAAAAACTAACCTGGGTGCGGATTTTCTAAGCCGCCATCCGTGTGATGAGAATCACCGTAAGCACCAGGAATAATATTAAATTTCTCTATGTGTATATAGAATTATAGACTGACATATGATGTCTGTTTTAAGTGGGGAGAATTTGTCGTGAGAAATTCTAATCCACATATCTAAATTAGAAAGTAAATGTAAAGCCTAACGAAGTAATTCAATAAAAGGAAAGAAGAATGGTAAAGGAACAGTGCGGTCACAATAGCGTACGCCTGTGTTATAGAACGTCATACTAGCTAAACAAGAAAACCCCTTTTTATGCTCCGTCTGCATAATTGTAACGCTTTCACGTTTGCTAGTAAAGCCTACTGCATCAACTACACGCGTTTCTAAAAATAAAACTGGTACTATATTTCTTGTACGACCTTGAGATACGCACACTGCTTAATGACCTAGATATAATATTACATTAATGTCATTATATACACTGCGTAACGAAAAGACAGACGGGCTTAGAAGAGAGAGAGAGAGATGTACGGAGGAACGCATGCAATACTACCACGTCGTCTCGCGATTGAAAATTAATGCCACCCCATCGTTGCAAGCGATCTTTGTCCTCTCAAGACTGTGTGTGGTCCCGGCTTTCGGGTCCTCCCAGTAAAGTAGAGGCAGTGATATGTGTCTGTGTCCGATAACGTCATTTGACAGTGGTTGAGGCTCGGTCGCTGCTACGCCATTGATGAACAGAGCCGTGTTCTATCGAGACTGTTTGGTCCCGGGTCCGGGTCCTCCAAGTTCAGGTGGGCCGGAGCTGGTTTCTTCTTGGTAATGCAGCTCGGCAGTGGTAGAGGCTCGGCACTGGCTGTGCCATCCACTCGATACGTCTTGTCTCGGAGATATAACCCCCTTTGCAGGGTAGAGAACGACTCTTCTCGTGGTATTGCACCCTCGCCACCCGAAGAGAAGTTCCCTGGGGTTTCAATAAAGCCCACTGGTGGCTGGCCTCTTTGCCAGACACTACTGTCTTTGGAGGTATGACTCCCTTTTCAGGGTAGAGAGATATCAAACCTCGGGGCAGTACACACACGCCAAAGTGGGCCTGGTGTACTCTGTTTCGAGTCTAGGATGCTCCCTGGGGTTGAAAGAAAGCCCGAAACACACCCACTACTCGTCTGCTACCGTGTGGGATGCACGGCGGGTTGCGGTACCATCGCCTGGTGTCACGATTGGTGGCTTCCCGGCCGTGTGGCAACACGGGCCATGTGCAGAGGGCGGCGGTGGCTGCGCCACCGCCTCGCCAGACAGTCTGCACAACGGGTAACTGGCTCAAGGGTATGAACGAGTGTATAACTCGTCCCCTAAAGGGCAAAAGAGTGAATAACTCGGGCCCTGGGATTGAAACAAACAAACAAACAAACAATGCCACCCCACGCGAAAGGCATGCAGGCTGGATTTTTTTCAAATAAACAGTGACAAAAAACACTACCAATACGAGGTAAGGTTTTAAAAACATGTTTAATGCTTATTAGGAAACATGACACAATACTGTTTTATGTCTGAAATCCTGACATTAGCCTGACAGTACAGAAGACACCCCATCGTATAGAAGTGAACGGGTGGTAGAAGAAAATACATATTTTGAACGAAGCCACTTGGCTCCATTAAACTTATATATTTGGGTGCCTTAGGACTTGCTGACAAAGAATATGTTAGGTGTTAAGCAAATAGTCTAATAATTAACAAATTATAGCCAAAATACTGTAGTGGTGTTGTCTGACAACACAGGATCATATTTGCTCATAATGGCGTGTTTGGACACTGCTTTAGGGGAAATGAGGCCACCACGTTAGATCCGATTTGATTGGCTAGAATAATATGTAAGGCGAAACATGATTAGTCGACTGCAAATACTATTTTTGGTTGTTAATGGAAATGGTAGGAAGGTAAATTTTTTCAAAGGCTTTTGTAAACATGGTCTCATTGGCTAGACCATTTGATATAGTCAATTAGAAGCGTCTGTTCAGTGCCACTTTTTGAAAATAAACTTTGTAGAAGCAAGTGCGTTGAGAACCAGCTCATATTTTTCTAATAAAAGCCTGGGACAGAGGCAGATCGGAATTGTGCCATAACTCATCGCCAGTCAACGTACTTGTTTAATATTTCCTTGAATTGTGGTAAGCTAGACATATTTGATCTCTTTTAGATGAAAATTGAATGTGAATTGATAATTTATGTCTGTATGTGTGTGGTTCAGTAACAAACATGAGGCAAAGCCTAGATATTGCTCCACCATGAACAAAACTTGTCGGAGAGGAGTATAACTGCATAGGCATATATGGGATTGCCAAATAGTACTATGACACCTATCTTATTGTATAGAAGGAATTAATGCTGGAATTGCAGAGGCGTTGTAACCATTAGGGAGAGGAATACTGGTGTATATTGTTACATGAGAAGCTAACAGTTGGCCTACAGCGCTGAACTCTGTGTTTGTTATGTATTGTGCTTCAGTGTGGAAATAGATTATAAATTAGTTCTGAAGTAGGAGGTACAACCTTCTTATTTCAGGGACCGTGGTACTGAAGTATTAAAGCAGCACCTGGTCTGAGTTTTGCTGAATCCAGAGGCTGGCAGCACACTCCTTGTTCAAGATATCGACCAGTGTTGTTTCTCAAGAAAACTGTGAAGCAAGCGAGCAGAGGAGACAGTTTTCCTGCCGCCCCACAGAAGATAAGATTTCGTTGGCCAGAGCAGCTCAATCTTGTGTACCCCCCTCTAAAATTGACTGTGCATTAAATCAAGAGGGACAGTTATTTGTTTTCAAATAAAAGAAACTGTGAACCTTTCCAATATTATTTCCACCAGTAACAAACACATGAAGTCATGATGACAAACAACAACCTAGCTTTAAAAGCCAGTATTACCTCATAGTACTACATCACAACTTACACACATATTGTAATAATATTATATGTCAATACAAAGATCCTATCTATAAATTGTGTACATATAACTTGTGATTACATTTGATTGTGATTCCTGATTCACTCTGTAGTTGAATCAGGATATCTATTGTTGAAAGGAATTAATACATATTTTAAAAGTTAACACTTGACTTATTAAGATAGTCTTATAGAGTGTTTTATGTATGTGAGTGTCACAGTGTTGTAAAGTATTGTGGATTTAATTAAAGTGTTTATCTGTCTGTTGGTTGTTGTGAACATACACTTCGTCACTATCATAACCCTAGACATTTCTCAATATTTCCAGAATAAGTCCTAGTCTGAGGTCTAAATGATCGTTCTCGCACAGTACCAGCAGTCACAACCCTGCTGACGCGCAGCGAGGAAGTCGCCATCGCCAGGCCACCACAGCGCCAGCCGGTCACGTCAGCTGACCAAGGCAGCCTTTTGACGGTCATAGCAAGGGAAAGTTCAGACCCGCCATTAGACGGCACAGGTCCGAAGAGAGATCAACTCTCCCAACGGAGCATAGGAGCTCATTCTAGGAGAGGGAAAAGGAGGAAACGCAAAAGAGGAAGGTCGAAGAACACTGAATAGGGGGGGTAAGGACAGACAGCCTTGTAGACAGAGTTAAGGGCCAGTGTGAAACACAGAGATTTCAGTAATGAGATCGTTGCTCAATCTTCGAAGGGGGGAGTGATGTGACGAAAGTACTGAGATTCTGTCTTTCAAATGGCTATGTCTTTTTCCCCTTGCATTTCTACTAGGGATTACAGAAAAATCCTTCCCCATGTTTCTTCTCCTTCTATTTATTTACGTTTTTCAGAGAGATTACGGTGGAGTTTCATCTCATCTACATCTATGTTCCTTCTCTATGACTAGTAGTCTTGTTTAGTGTTGGTGTGCAGGGAACTGTTGCATTATTATTCTAGACGAAGGACTTTAGAGCCTAGATCAGATTGGCACCAGTTTTAGTCTTTTTAAAGATATGGCATGCGGCTAGACGCATTTTTCGGGATTTTATATATATATATATAATTCCGACATTGTTGCTTCATTTGCTACTAGAGGGTAGGGCTTAATCCCGTTTCTTTGTCTAAAACCCATGCACGTTGCATCAGAATGATCTAAGGTTCTGATTGGCTGAGAGCTAACTGCAGTTGAAATGCAGAGCTCCCATTGGCTTAGAATCACGCCGCGCATATGACGTCATGAAGTCGGCGCGTGGGGTCTTGATAATAAATACGCCCGAATTTCATAAGTTCGGTCTCTAAAAATTAATTGCCAAGCCGCGTTCCTGATTCAAATTTTCGATTGCCTTTCAGTGGGAAAATTCGAAATTTGGTAAGCAGAATTTTCGTGGTAACTTTATTTAATTTTTGTCTAAGCCTAGGCCGATCAGTAAAGTTTCTTGGGAAGTTTTAGTTTAATTTAATTCTTAACTCCAGAGCCATCAATATTATCTTAGTGATAGACTTGAGGAACTTTAGAGGTTCATAATAATTCCTTAATTCAGGAATAGCGGTATGGTTAAAAAGTTGAGATGCCACGGGCGTGCTTTGTATTTATTGCAAAGTGGGTCGGGAGAGAAACCCGCGTCTCTGTTGTAGGTAAATGTACAGAATAGCGGGAGTCTGTGTATTTGTGATTTTATTGAGAATGTAATGCTACAAGTTATTTATATTATATAGTTACCCATCTATCTGTAAGCACGGGAGTGATAGAGGTATTAATTGGAGCACGTGGGTGCGTTCATTACTGTATATTTATTTGATACGATGTTTAGAGGGGAGAGAGAGAGTGAAGCACGTGGGTGCTGTCATTAATGTATACTTATGCAGGAACACGTGGTTGGAAAAGAATTGGAAGCAAGTGGGTGCGTTCATTACGGTATATTTATTTGATACGAGGTTCAGAGGGACGAGGGGGAGAGAAGCACGTGGTCATAAAAATGGTAACCACGTGTTTGTAACTACTGAGATTTAATTGATAACCATTATGGATAACTTCTAGGCATGTATATGCTAGCATCTAAAAGGGTATATGTTATTGACTGTGCATTATGGTTCTAAGAATTCAGAAGATGGGAGAAGTCATTTTAAAAGGGAATTATTTTGTATTACATTTTATGTGATCTAATTTTTCTGAACGGGATATTGATGCCTAGAGATATTTTATTTTGTGTTAATCATTATGGCTGCATGTTGTCAGCGCGAGAAGTGGGCCTTAGTATTTTTGGACAGGTCAGTCCTCAGTGTGAAAAACGGTTGTGGTTGTAACCAGTCAGGCAGAACCCTAGGTCAGGCGATCTGGGTCAGCCATTGTTTATTTTGGGCTCAGGGAGAGAAGGGAGCTCAGTGGGGGAGCGGACTTTGTTGGCCTTATTTTTGTATGGTGGTACATAACGGGAGAGAGTAGGGGAGCTGTATTGATTATAGACGGGAGAGAGTAGGGGAGTTATATGTTATTAGAAATGTATTATTTACGTGTTGTTTAGCTGTTGTGTTTTTTTGTCTAACAGCAGGTAGCGCGGCTTTTTTGAGGGGGCAGAGCGGAAGTTGCAATAACTTCCTCCCGGCAAAAAGATTGGCATCTCAGACGCAGGGTTTGAGATCTTGCCAGAGGAGGACGAAGAAAAGAGAAAAAAAACCGTTTTTCCAGGCAGGGGAAGACATTTCTCTAGTGGAAATAGCATTCGTAGGAAAATCCATGAGCGCTAAGCTCGTTCTGTTACACACGCAAAATTGGCATGCTGCCAGCGTTGTCGTAATTATTTCACTTCGTCCCGGCCATAATAACGCCGAAGGGCTGAACCCATAGGAGGGAGAGGGCAGGTAACTCCAGAGGTGTTTGGAGAAACCAGCTACATATTCCAATTTCCAGAATCCAGTGGGGTTCTTTTTAAACCTTAGTCATCAGTTCCAGAATGGTGGAGAGAGAGAGGGTGACCATACTCTCCACAGAAGTCAACGCAGTTGTCCCAAGTATAGCAGATGACAGCTGCTGACGTTTTTTTTAGAAGAGTTAATTGTGTAGCAGTGTTCGGGAGATTTCAGGATAGGCTGTGCGGAAACGAGGTCTGTGCAGAGTTGGCATAGACACTTCATAGTAGTTCCAGCTGACTGTGCACTTAACATTTAATTTAGAATAGTTTGTGGAAGTGGAGGCTCGACCTCTGAGACCCCACCAAGTGCAGTGTGGTTTATTTTTGTCTAATCCAAACTTCTGTCCCCATACAGGTTGCAATTGTGGGAGAAGGGTTGGGGTTGATGCATTTTTAACTGTGCTTGATTTTGTTCCAGGTGTGCACCCTCGCACTTTATGTATTTGACATGTATATGAGTTTTTGTTTGTTTATAGGTGTATAATAAAAAAAACTTGTATACTTTTTTTTTTAGCTGAATCAGTCATTTCATTTAAGTACAGTAGCTATATGTTGTCTGTATCTTGGTGTTTGTGAATCTCGATATAACCTTATCCCCTTAGGGTAGCTAGAGGTCGTTGACAACTATAGCACATAAGACGTCCGAAGTGGCGAGGAAAGAATCAACCTCGGTTCTTAACCTCGGAGCCAATAGTGTCAACTGTTCACATTTCACTATCATTTTCTTCTAAATCTATCTTTTCAGTCTTTCTTCTCACTAGTGTCTTGTCACTATATGTAGACAGTCTCTAGTCTTAAATCCATTTCGTGACACACTACTCTTTTCAGAGAGTGGAGTATTTCTTTTAAGACCAGTCTCTGGGAGCCGCGCTGGTGTAATGGCTACGGCGTTGTACTGGCGACCAGGTTTTCATGGTTCAAACACGGGCGTCAGCGTTTGAAGGAATGTTTACGACCGGAAATTTGACTGAATAACCTGAACGGCTCTTGCACATAAATCCCGTGTGGATGGGAAGGAGCGAAGCTCCCGACCGGGTTGGAAAGAAAGTCCACTGACCCCCCAGCCTCGCAGTGACATGTCATTCGGCCAAAAGAGCTGGAAAGCTCGAGTGCCGCTGGTTAGAGAGAAAAAAACAGACCAGTCTCTTAACTGGCACTATCCTAGTATCATCTGATACACCTGACTGTCCCTTATCTTACACTAAATAACCTCTCGTCACGCAAGGATAGACGCATCAGAGGATGCATCTGGCGTGTATACAACCATCACGCTACAGGAACACATCATTCATACTTCGACATTTGCTGAGAGAGAATGAGTACCTTTGAGTTTGCATGAAGTGTAATGAAACCGAATGAGGCCAACAATAACAACAATGCCAGCTTTGTGGAACCTGTTTCTACCTTTCTTATTTACTCATTAAATAGTCCAAAGTCGAGGCCAATCTCCCAAACCAGTACCCATGTGATTGAAAGCTTTCCCCAGACAATTCTATCGCGTCGGCTCCTAAATGTTACTTCTTCGGCTATGTGTAAGAACATGGTAACAATTAACGTTAGGTTGCCGAAGTGACATGGGACATAATCAAGGAGCTTACAGCTATAGCTCAGATAAGCAAAAGCGGATCAACGAATAAACTTTATTTTCATAGCACTGAGAACAAGACCCGTTTAAGACATTTTGGGGCCCAGTGGAAAATATCATCTGAGTTTCCAGTAAATAAGACGCGATTGGCCGGCCGTAAATGCCTCATTCATAATTTGTGTTTCCTACCATTTCTTGTGTAATCTTTAATTACACAAGAAAAATCTATAGATAAGGCTTAAGCTCTTTGATCAATGACGAGGTTTACAATTCTATCTGTCGTTGTTTTGTGTGCTGCAGATATTTTTATTCTTTATAAATATTTCAAGAACTGACGTTCACTTGTTCTCCTCATCCTCAGAGATGTCTTGATTTTTCTGGGACAATTCCAATTCACTTTCCAAGTTCGTCCAACTTCATATGTTTGACACATGACCTCGACCTAATTCATGAGGCTTTAACAAATGTTGAAAGTCTTGATCCGTTTGTGAGTTCATTTCATGTTTTTTGTTTATTTATTACTGCTGGTGCGTATAACATTTAAGAGAAACAAAATACAGCACCATTTATTGATGACTGTGTAAGCCATGTTTACTTAATCTTCCCATTGTGAAGTGGTACCTGACAAACAAAATACAGCACCATTTATTGATGACTGTGTAAGCCATGTTTACTTTAATCTTCCCATTGTGAAGTGGTACCTGACAAACAAAATACAGCACCATGTATTGATGACTGTGTAAGCCATGTTTACTTTAATCTTCCCATTGTGAAGTGGTACCTGACAAACAAAATACAGCACCATGTATTGATGACTGTGTGTCACAGAGGTTTTATGATCATTGAATTGCCTATATCCTCTTCTTTTTCTTTCACCCGTATCCTCTTTATATTATCACTCTTTATTTTTTTTCTCCTGTATTTTTCGCATTCGTTCGTTTGCGAAAAATATTTTTTTCCCATTCTCACTTTCGCCAGTTTCGTTTCTCATTTAGAAACGCATTTCATTGCTGATTAAACGAGTAACCTGTTACGTAACGTGTCAGTTCCTTGCACCAGACGATTTGGCGTGAGAATGCATTCGGTCAATCGCATGAGATTGACGAAATAACTGTGAATATTTTGGCTATCTCAGACATAGGGCCGACATATCGTCTGCATTCTCACTTGTCAAAACGTAGTTTCTCGGTGAGCGCTGAGGTGAGGCGTGAATCCCGACATCTCCCCGGGCGCAGTATCAGACATTTGTCTGGTATTTTGCATCTGACACGTAGTTTTCTCGGTAGATTCTCAGTGTCAGGGTGGAGAAGGCGCCATCACGCATTCGCTCAGAATGGTCATTTTGGCGTGAGGTGCGAAGACAGGAGGTGTTAAGAGAAGGGGAGGCTATTGCGTAGTTTATGGAAATAGCGTATATCTTTGTCTGGTGTTTCATATATACTGGAGGGAGTTAGATTTCATTTTCAGTCAGTAACTTCGCAGTCAAGACTAGAACAAGCCTTCGTTCGATTTCTAGAATCTCTGTTAATAGAGATGTCATTTAGTATGATCGTAGTGGTTTAAGTTCTTAGTAGTTCTGTGTTGAGGTAAATATTATATTATTTATCTAGTATTTTGTGAGTGTTAAAGTGTTAAATCGCTTATTTCATTTTGCTAGTTAGATTTGTACAGAGAGTTAAATTATTAAGTCTGTTGTATTCTCTAGTCGACGAGCTACAGTGGAAAGCGGAATAAATTATAATTTCTAGCTTAAAATCATGTAGCCATAATGGATTTAATTTAACTGTTAATACGCAGTCGAGAATATTTTAAAAACTAACTTATTAAATGACTGCTACATCTTGAGTATTGACGGAATGCGTAGGTATTCCTAATTCAGGTTGTTTGATTTTTAAATATAACTTATTCCACGGGAAGTGTTAAACTATAAGACAAGCTACGCTTGCAGTTTAAATTATCAGTTATAGTATGTCTAATTATTTGATATGTGTTCTTTCCATTTATATATAGTGAAACTGGTACCCAAACTTTGCCAGCGTTTGAGTAAAGAGAGAAATCTGTGAAGAAAACAACAAACATTCTTACCTTAAAGATTTGATGTATAACTTTTACAAGAACTTTAAGATTTTAAAGAAGTAACGGGTCATCGAGCCTGATTTGATTCTTCCTGAGAAAACTCTAGTCATTTTTCAGCCTTTGTGGCAAGTAACATATTACAATCAGTAACTTTCCCGACACTGTTGACAAGTGGTGGTGTGGCCAACTAAATTCCTATACTGAGAGAAGGTGCCGACCTGACATTCCTCATTCGTTAGAAATCTAAGATGTTGACACTGTGCTCGCTATAAACGCTCGTGCCTGGACAATTTTATGTGACTTAAACAGACATCCAAAACAATAGTAATATAAATATATATATATATATATATATATATATATATATATATATATATATATATATATATATATTCCCTTAGACTAGATCAGAGTATCCAGTCTGTTCATACCTTAAAGGGGAAGAATTTTAGACTAAATTATATGTATCTGTGACTCTTTGGGCTATCACTTTCTTCTAACGGGACGGTGAGCTATACATCGAGGGAAGGATCATACCAACGGGTCTATCATTCTTGTAGCATTTCTTGATTTTGTGTTTATGATTTTTTTTTGTATATTCTTGATGTGATTTGATATGTTGTGAGAGAAGTTTAGTCTTGATAAATAAACTACTCATAAAATTTATTCCAGCGTGTCGGTCAGTTCGTTTTCCCAAACTTTTCATATAATCATTGTCATAGTTTTTCCCACGTCTGTACGTCTAACTGTCGTCTTATGTGTGTAGGTATGTGAGTGGATATATATATTTCATATATATGTGTGTAGACTGTATGACTCAATCTAAATCTGTCGTAGAAGATAGGTGAAAGAGCGAAGATTTCTTGATTTCAGAGACAGCCTCTATCACATTTCTACCATCTCACTCGTGGAAATCTATTGCTATTACTACTTCTCACTGTGACTATCACTTATTCTAATCTATTCAGAAGGGACCAACCCAAGTCTTAATCCCCCTATCGAAAATCTACGACAAATGGGGTCTCGTCTATCGGGATTTTGAGCTTTGAATAGGAAAACGAGACGACAAATATCAGCTCGTCTTTAAGATTCTTTATTCTGATATAGAGTAAGAGTGTGATGTCTGTAGTGGGTTTGATGGTATTGTATGGTGGTGATATTTCTAAGTGTGATGCATGAGGTCAGCTGTGAAGGCTCCTGAGATAAAATATAGCTGTGAATTGTCAGAAGGCCCTTCTTGCTACCACTACGACCTCACACCTATCTTTTTTTACTAATGAATGTGGCTACGTTAAATGTCTAGGGTAATGATATGTAATGTGTTGTGGTAGTTTTCAGACACACACACACAGATATTTACTAAGTCTAATAATATTAATAAAATGTTATAATACACGGAACTAACTCAGTTGTGTAAAATTTTGATAGTAATTTTCTTACATTTATTTGTTCTGGACCAAGGTTTTATTTTGGCCAGAACATATGAAAGGTTTTAGAAATTATGAAAAAATGCATGGATATTACATAATAAATGCAAGGTGTGTACATATATATGTTACTAGACTAGTTAATATTATTATTGGTTATAGTAGTAATCTATTGTGGGAGAACAGTTAATGGATGTGCTGTTGGGGTGGCCTCATCACTCCCTGTCTATGGAGATTACACATTGTCCAGTTAATTGATGGAATTTTTATGGGTGTTTTAGGAATTAAGTTGAGTTGGTGAACTCTCAGCAGACCAGGTGCTCACGTAACTTGAAGGTGTAGCTCTGGTGCTGAGATCTGGTGGCCCCACCTCTCCGTGCTTGGGGGCAATATCAGAAGTCTGGTGGCCCCACCTCTCCGTGCTTGGGGGCAATATCAGAAATATGGTGGCCCCACCTCTCCGTGCTTGGGGGCAATATCAGACATATGGTGGCCCCCACCTCTCCGTGCTTGGGGGCTATAATAGGCTGCTCTGATCAAATATTACTGCACGGGTCCACTCTGGTAAAATTCAACAACTCATTCGACACCGCATTGGTGCCAACTGAAACTCACAGCTCAGAAATATGAATATAGTACACAGTTAAATAAATGCTAGCAAAACTCAGCTGAGCTGCTGGCCTTATGATGGCGTCCCTCTAAATACTTCAATAGCTTCTGGGAATTTACACCACTTAATAATTCACTGTGTCTACAAGGACAGCTAATACTGAATGGCACAAAATGCGCGTCTGAGCGCCGATAATATCTTCATCTATGGCCAATCGCTGCCTTTTCTTTTTTCAAATTCAAATATCCTACCACAAAGTCATTTCAGTCAGACCTCAGTCAAGTATGCCTTATTGTCTGTTGGTCCGTCCGTCTCTACTTGCGTTTCACAAAAAAACACACTTGTTTTTTGAACCAACCCTGCTTTCCCCTACACAATTCTGCCTTTAAAGTTATTTTTAGCCACAATTCACCATCCCACCCCGTCTCTTCATTCCACTAGATTTTAGCACTTGCGTCTTTCAAGGCCACAACGTTTTGAAAATTAGTGACAGGTTTTATCTCAATGCAGACGTTCGCTGATATGAACAACACAGTCTTTTGTCAATATCTTTCGTATTATCTGTCCGTCTGTATAAATGAAAGCGTATTATTTCACTGCTCAAGATGGGCCATCCGGCCAGCTAGGTTTTATATTCCTAACATTATTAAGAAAAGTGACTTTTCAAATATTTTCTAGAATTTTCTGGAATGCGCTCATCACTGCATTCAAATAAACGGGCTAAGTTATAGCAAAAGCGTCCAATTAATGACTGTGGCGTATAATATCCAAGGTCCCTTTTGTCGATTTCTTTACTTTATGTCAACTTGGGGACGTGACTTTTTCCTCCTTTCCCCACCAATTTGCGTCCTTTTACCTCGCTAGTTTCAAGCACGCGTTCAGTCAGATTTTTCCTTTTGATCGTTTTGCCTTCACGTCCAACAATTTAATTTCCATGGCGGGTGATGACCCGCGGCGTGGGCGATCATGTATTCTAGCAGCTTACGCATAAGTTTTTATCCCTACGTTGTATCATTGGAGATATTTTAACGTTGTATCATTGTTAATTTTGTGACACATCTCCCCACTTGAAAACATGCCTAAGGCAAGTTCTAAAACCAGTGATACACGTAGATAAAATCTCTCCTTACGCCTGCCATTACTCTAATTTTGATCACAGGGGTGCCGACTGAGGAAATCTGCACCGACATTCAATTTGCCTGGGATATATTGGATACTAAACTGATAAGGTTGAAGCAATAAAGACCACCTCAGCAATCTTGCGTTTTCATGCTTAGCCTGAGATAAGAATACGAGAGGCTGATGGTCCGTCTCGACCACAAAAGTCCTACTATACAGATAGATTTGAAACTTCTTTATGGCCCAGATTAACGCTAAACATTCTTTTTCGCTTGTGGAGTATCCTTGTTCCGCCTTATTCAATTTGCGGCTTGCATAAGCGACTGGTTTCAGTTCCCCATCAGGTGAAGATGATCTTTGCAACAAAGCCGCTCCGAGTCCTACATTACTTGCATCGGTTCTTAAGACAAAGTCCTGTGTCAAATCAGGTAGTTTGAGAATAGGCTTGCTAGTGAGTTTTTCCTTTAAGTCCTGGAACGCTAATTCACTTTGCGCAGTCCAATTAATTTTATCTGGAAGTCCCTTGCGAGTCAGATCAGTCAGAGGACCACAAATAGAGTTAAAATCTTTGATATATTTTTGATAAAATCCGCATAACGACACGAATGATCGCACGTCCTTTTTTGTTTGTGGTCTAGGTGCTCTCTGCAGTTTTTCCAAGTTCTTGGGATCAGGGGTCATGGTACCCTGATATACAGTGTGTCCCAAGAATCCCAACTCTTTGCATCCAATGCAACATTTTGTTGGCCTAGCAGTCAAGTTCGCCTCCCTAAGCCTATTAAATAACATTTCTAGAGCTTCAATGTGTTCTTCAAATGTCTCTGTGGCGACTAGAATATCATCCATGAAATTCGTGATACATGGGTTATTCAGGGGATCCAACAATTTGCGCATCATCCTTGAAAATACACTCGGAGCATTTTTCAGTCCGAATGGTAGCATGTTGAATTCATAATGTCCATCCGAAGTGCTAAAAGCCAAATAAGGTCTCACTTCAGGCTTCACTGGGATCTGGTAATAGCCTTTACTAAGATCCACCTTTGAAAAGTATTTTGCCTTGTTCAGTCTGGCAAATAACTGTTTTGTGTCTGGTAATGGATCCACTTGTCCTTCTGTGACAGCATTCAGTTTCCAGTAATCTATGCACAGTCTGTGTTCCCCAGACGGTTTTCTCAACAATACGACACTAGAACTAAAAGATGATTCACTGTGCGAAATAATCCCCTCCTTCAACAAATACTCTATTTCTTCCTTCAATGCCTTCTCCTTCGCGAACGGAATAGAATAGGCTCTCATCCAGATTGGGTTTGAGTCTACCAGTTTCATGTCATACTGTAGCAAATTTGTATGGCCTGGTTTATCTGTTAATACATCTGTATGTTCCTCCAGAACCTGTTGAACTCTCTCCCTCTGGTTTTTAGTCAGGTGCTTACTGACTTTTACCTGTGCTGCTGTTTCACAAGGATGTAATGGGTATTCATGTGAGGTGAGTGGTTCCTTTCGCATTTGAGTTGCGATAGCTAAGGTCAGTAAGGGGGTGCTTTCCTGGAGTGGTCTGTCCAGATACTTCTTTAACAGGTTTACATGATAAACTTTCTCCTTCCCCTTTTTATCAATTTTATAGTTTGTTCTAGACACCTTCTCTAGAACCGTATATGGACCTTGCCATCCAATTTGTAATTTATTCTGGCTCCCGGGTAGTAGAAGCAGCACCTTCTCTCCCACTGCCAGTTCTCTGTCCTTTGCCTTCCTATTAAAATATGCTGCATGTTTCTTCCTGGCTTGTTTCAAATTATCATTTGCCAGTTTCCATCCAGCTTTCAAACGAGTGGTCAGTTCGTTCACGTATTGATAAGATGAGGTAACAGTCTCTTCCGCCTTCTCATCTGTCCAGGTCCTTAATAGCGCTTCTAATGGACCTTTTATTGGCCTCCCAAATAGCAGAGTTGCGGGAGCCATCCCGGTTGAACTATGTGGTACCTCCCGGTACGCAAACAATGCGGCGGGCAGGAATTGATCCCACAGATCCGGTTTTTCGTGTGCCAGCTTTCTCAGGATAGAAATGAGAGTCCCGTTGAACCTCTCTACCTGGCCGTTCCCTTGCGGATGGTACGGACTACAATGAAAGTGTCTGGCTTGAAATAGCTTAAAAACTTCTTCCGTTAGTTTCCCCTTGAACTGAGAACCATTATCCGTCAAGATTTGATGCGGGAATCCTAATCGGGTAAATATTGTAAGTAGTGCCTCTGCTACATGTTTTGAATCAATTGATGGCAGGGCTACCGCCTCTCCCCACATAGAACAAGTGTCCACCAGAGTAAGGATGTAACTGTTCCTCCTCTTGGTCCGAGTGAGAGGTCCTACAATATCCACTGCAACCCTCTCAAAAGGTGTTCCCACTATGGGCATTTCCCCTAGAGTTGCAGGAGCAGTCCAGTGCTTTGGAGCTACCCTTTGACATTCTGGGCAGGATTTGACATATATTTTTATATCCTCCGTTATCCCTGGCCAGAAGTAATGACAAGCTATACGCTGTCCTGTGGCGCTGATCCCCATGTGACCACTGAAGGGAATCGCATGCCCGAGTTCCATCACTTTATCCCTATATGAAGTGGGAAGAACCAGCTGGTTGTGACCATTTGTTCCAGTTCCGGCCTTCCTGTATAAGAGTTTGTTCTTCATAAAATATTCCCCCTTGCTCGGAGGTGTGTGGCATTTGGGCAATTTTTTAAAACATGGCTTGAGTGTCCTATCCTCAGCCTGCGCCTTCCTCATCTTCTCTGGATGAGCATTTATAGGTTCACCTTCTTCCTCCTTCTTCTGTGACCTGGTCTGCACTGTCGCCATGATCACTGGTCTCTCGGGATTCCCCAAGAAGACGTATCTACACCCCAATATCAGAGGGTAGATTGGTTCATCTATCACTGCTGCTCTGATTTCTCCTTCCACATAGCGAGTTTTCACCGTTATACTTGCGATGGGAAGTGTCATGAGTGGTATGTCCTTAGTTGCCCCTTGTATTTCCACTGTTTCTGTGGTATACTGACTTGGGTCCACTAGGCTAGACTTCACAACTGAATCATAATCCAAACCTGTATCATAAAGGCACCTTATGGTGACCCGATTACAAATAACATCCTCACAAACTGGGGGGTGATAAGGTTCCTGCTGTCCCTTAGGATTAACCTTTAATCTTTGAGTCCCCGACTTCATTGCAACCATGTTTAAAGGTTTCCTTCTACAAAATTCGGTGTTATGGTTATCTTTCTTGCACCATTTACACCATCTTTTGCCTTGGTTCAACGGTTTTCTTTCATTGGATTTTTGGTCATTGAACTGTGAGTTTCTGTCTCGGTAGTCATTTCTTGGCCGTTCATAGTTTGTCCTACCTTTATTTCCCTGCTCCCTATTATCAAATTTATTAAATTGCTGTGGAGTTTTAAAATTGTCTATGTGCTTCTTTTTAGCACCACTTACCTCTGCCTGGGCTGCCTGATACCTTTCAGCGACATTTAAAACCTCTCCCAACTTCTCTGCACCTTGTTCCATGAGAAATTTTCTCATGTCTGGAGCCATGGACTCTCTCAATTGCTCAATCATGATCATTTCTTTAAGATCTTGGGTCTTCCCCAGAGCAGTCCATTTCTCCAAATAGGTTTCTAGTCTGGCAGAGAATTGGTGGTATGTCTCCCCAGACAACAGTTTGGCATTTCTAAATTTCCTACGATAAAATTCCCCATTTTTTTCGTACCTCAATAACAAAGCCTGCTTTAACATGTCATAATTCTCCTGGTCTTCTCTGTTCATTTTTGCGAAGACTTCGTAAGAAGTACCTCTCAGTCCCTGTGATAGCTTTAAACTCCTCCTCTCTCTCTCTAACCCATATGTAGTAGCTAATAACTCAAAACGTCCTAGGTACCCCTCTATGTCATCGTCTTTTTCAACAAAATGGTCTAAATGAAACCCCATAGCTGAGTTTGAGGCTCCCAGACTGGGCGTAGCATCTGAGGCAAAAGGGCTGGCACCATTTTCAGGAGCCGGGCCTTGTAGCTCCAGCTCCCTGAGTCGTAATTCGTGCTCCCTCTGCAACCTTCTATCTTCTGCCTCCCTTTCGGCCTTTTTATCTTCTGCCTCCCTTTGCTGTCGTTTTTCTTCTTTGTCAGCCTCAATCTGCAGCCTCTTAATTTCTCTATCAGCCTCAATTTGTAACCTCTTCTCTTCAGCTACCTTTCTATCTTCCCTTTCAATATATTTATCACATTCAGCCGTTACATATTGAATTAAAATCTGACCATCCATTCCCATCTCCTTTGCCGTCAGCACAGCAGCTGATCTAAATTTTGCCAGCTCCGCCATACTTTTTAAACAAATCTAGCAATGTGCAAAATAAAATTTCCAACCACTAAAGTACTTATAATTACTCTAATCTAAAATAATTCTAATTAATTAATTAACTACCACTGGCTGTGAAGATTCACCAACTTTTATTTTCAGGGACACTTTTAATTTTAAGGGACACTTTTAATTTTTATTATGTGTTCCCCTAATCTAATTCTCCCCCAGGAGATCCTAATATACTTAATGGGCTAATTATCCCGGGACAAAGAGACCCCAATATATGTAGTGGGTTTGATGGTATTGTATGGTGGTGATATTTCTAAGTGTGATGCATGAGGTCAGCTGTGAAGGCTCCTGAGATAAAATGTAGCTGTGAATTGTCAGAAGGCCCTTCTTGCTACCACTACGACCTCACACCTATCTTTTTTTTTACTAATGAATGTGGCTACGTTAAATGTCTAGGGTAATGATATGTAATGTGTTGTGGTAGTTTTCAGACACACACACAGATATTTACTAAGTCTAATAATATTAATAAAATGTTATAATACACGGAACTAACTCAGTTGTGTAAAATTTTGATAGTAATTTTCTTACATTTATTTGTTCTGGACCAAGGTTTTATTTTGGCCAGAACATATGAAAGGTTTTAGAAATTATGAAAAAATGCATGGATATTACATAATAAATGCAAGGTGTGTACATATATATGTTACTAGACTAGTTAATATTATTATTGGTTATAGTAGTAATCTATTGTGGGAGAACAGTTAATGGATGTGCTGTTGGGGTGGCCTCATCACTCCCTGTCTATGGAGATTACACATTGTCCAGTTAATTGATGGAATTTTTATGGGTGTTTTAGGAATTAAGTTGAGTTGGTGAACTCTCAGCAGACCAGGTGCTCACGTAACTTGAAGGTGTAGCTCTGGTGCTGAGATCTGGTGGCCCCACCTCTCCGTGCTTGGGGGCAATATCAGAAGTCTGGTGGCCCCACCTCTCCGTGCTTGGGGGCAATATCAGAAATATGGTGGCCCCACCTCTCCGTGCTTGGGGGCAATATCAGACATATGGTGGCCCCCACCTCTCCGTGCTTGGGGGCTATAATAGGCTGCTCTGATCAAATATTACTGCACGGGTCCACTCTGGTAAAATTCAACAACTCATTCGACACCGCATTGGTGCCAACTGAAACTCACAGCTCAGAAATATGAATATAGTACACAGTTAAATAAATGCTAGCAAAACTCAGCTGAGCTGCTGGCCTTATGATGGCGTCCCTCTAAATACTTCAATAGCTTCTGGGAATTTACACCACTTAATAATTCACTGTGTCTACAAGGACAGCTAATACTGAATGGCACAAAATGCGCGTCTGAGCGCCGATAATATCTTCATCTATGGCCAATCGCTGCCTTTTCTTTTTTCAAATTCAAATATCCTACCACAAAGTCATTTCAGTCAGACCTTAGTCAAGTATGCCTTATTGTCTGTTGGTCCGTCCGTCTCGTTCGTTCGTTCGTTCGTTCTACTTCCGTTTCACAAAAAAACACACTTGTTTTTTTAACCAACCCTGCTTTCCCCTACACAATTCGCTCTTTAAAGTTATTTTTAGCCACAATTCACCATCCCACCCCGTCTCTTCATTCCACTAGATTTTAGCACTTGCGTCTTTCAAGGCCACAACTTTTTGAAAATTAGTGACAGGTTTTATCTCAATGCAGACGTTCGCTGATATGAACAACACAGTCTTTTGTCAATATCTTTCGTATTATCTGTCCGTCTGTATAAATGAAAGCGTATTATTTCACTGCTCAAGATGGGCCATCCGGCCAGCTAGGTTTTATATTCCTAACATTATTATTAAGAAAAGTGACTTTTCAAATATTTTCTAGAATTTTCTGGAATGCGCTCATCACTGCATTCAAATAAACGGGCTAAGTTATAGCAAAAGCGTCCTATTGGGGACGTGACTTTTTCCTCCTTTCCCCACCAATTTGCGTCCTTTTACCTCGCTAGTTTCAAGCACGCGTTCAGTCAGATTTTTCCTTTTGATCGTTTTGCCTTCAAGTCCAACAATTTAATTTCCATGGCGGGTGATGACCCGCGGCGTGGGCGATCATGTATTCTAGCAGCTTACGCATAAGTTTTTATCCCTACGTTGTATCATTGGAGATATTTTAACGTTGTATCATTGTTAATTTTGTGACAATGTCTTGTGAGTTTTGTATCTTTTAAAAAATAATTTAACCCCTAGACATATCGATCTGTTTTATGGGCGTGCTGACCACACGGCTAATAATTGTTTTTCCACAGCATTATTGAGCATTATACATTTGGTTTACAGGTTGATTTTGTCGGAATATATGTTAATTACTGATTTTGTAATACTAAACGCTGGTAAAGTTTTGTGAGTGTATATCATTCACAGGGTTCTGAAGTAGTAGGTGTTTGAGCTAAGCTAAGGAGCGCGATCAGACTATACGTCCTGTAATTGCCTCCCTTACCCTATCTTCAGGAGTGAACTTATAGTGGATAAAAAAAAAAAATTAAGGGATTTTTTTTCTCCTTAAAATTTTTTGCAATAATTATTTTGCTTCCACTGTAGCAACTTATTTTCAGTGAGTAATCTTAACTACCATTTATTTGGCGTAGTAGTCTGCATTAGGTGCTTAATTGCCGATTAATAGCAGCGATAGTTAGACACTATAATTTTTGGAGGAAAGTATATCATCTTTTTTTGGTATTTTCTCGTAAGTGGTAGGAACCAGTGTATCCTTTTCTTCTTTTTCTTTCTCGACTAGTCCCAGTCAGCTATCTACTATGGCCGAGAGGGCAAAACTGAGACAGATTCTGAGGGATGAGGCAAGAGAAGAAGGTTTCGACGGAGAAGAAGCGAAAGCTTTTGTCAGAGACGAACTTGAGAGATATGACGCGGAGATGAAAGAAGAAGAAGCTAGGAGGAAGGAAGAAGCAGACCGGCTATTACAGCAGAAGAAGATGGACGAGGAAATGGAAATTCGCAGGATGCAGCATGAGGAAAGAGAGAAGGAGAAAGAGAGACAGCATGAGGAAAGAGAAAATGAGCAACGACGACAGCATGAGCTGGCACTTAAGACTCTAGAGTTCCAAAGCCGTGGTGCTGCCTCTACCTCCAGCAATGGAGAGTCTTCTCCTCATTCCTCTTTAACTGATCCTTCTAACACACAATCTACTCATCTCACCGCTATGTCTTTTGCGCTAGAATCTTTCCCGTGTCCAAATGAGAAGATTGACACGTACCTAGAAAAATTTATGAAAATTGCAACTCTGTACGGTTTAGAGAGGTCGCGTTGGAATATGAAGCTTTCTCAGGCGTTAAAAAGCAGTGCGTATGATGTTTACGCCAAACTGGAAAGCAGCCAACAAGACAACTATGATGTGCTGTAGAAAGCGTTACTTTCGCGCTTTGAAATGAATGCGTGAAAGTTTCTGCAACTGTTTCGCAACAGCAGGAAGGAGAGCTCTGAAACTTTTCAGCAGTTCTCATCTCGTCTAAAGGGATATCTGACAAAGTGCCTTGAGCTTTCACTGCTCCCCTCTACCTATGAAGGTCTGGAGGAATTTGTATTACAGAACAAATAAAGAACACTTTGTCTGCTGATACCCGGAGATTTCTAGCTGAGCAGGGTGCAGAAAAGCTTGAAGACATCTTAGAAAAGTCTGAGCGATATCACAATGCGCTGGCTGAACTACCGGCCACAAAACGTAAATCGACAGAAGAGCATTTTCGGAAAAATAATCTAGACCAATCTTCTCATGCTTCTCATGCTTCTAATCTGAATAACCACAGAGAAACTGGACCTCAAAACACCCCCTCCTGAAAAATCTAAGTTCTACAAAACCAAGTACCCCAGCAACCACAGTAAACAGTCTGATAAACCCGACCGCCCTTCATGGCAGCGCAGCCAGAAAGGACAAGGTGGCAAAGGGAGAACCCCTGAGCACGGCACTAATGATCAGAGTGAGCACACCGAGCCGAAACGCATCGGATGCTTGCTAACAGTCTCGCAAGGCGGAATTATTGACAGTGATTCCCAACATGTTGGGGATACACCCTCAACGCGAAGTACTGTTATTATGAACGGTTCTCAAACTTCTTGTTTATTTGACACGGGGCTTTCGTATGATTGCATTGTTGCCAGAAACCTGGTTAAACCCGGTCAAGAGACAGGAGAGACCGTCCAACTTTGTGGAGTTTCTAAGAGTGATGCACCTACAGCGCTTCCCATCGCATTGGTGGAGATACACTCTGACTTTGTCAGAGGTGTGATCAAAGCGGCTGTTATGGATGACCCCATCTACCCAGTCATACTTGGCGGTAGATAAGTGTGTATTGGGAAACCGGAAGAGCCGATTGTGGCAGCAGTAACTACAAGAGGGCAAACCAAGAAGGAACGGGAGCCTGCGCCTAATTTGTTACCTATGGAACTTAAAGAAGCGCAACAAAAGGACCCTACTTTGGCACCCTGCTTTAGGAAACTGCCCATGGCTAAGGAACCCAGACAGCACGGGGATATTTTTTCTAAGGATAGCGTACTTTATCGCAGAACAGGCAAGCCTGACCAAGGTTACAACCAGCTCCTAGTACCGAAACAGTACAGAAGCCAAATCCTAGAAATGGGGCACTCTCTTCCCTTCAGCGGACATAGGGGACAGAACGACACAAACCAACGGATAACCACTCATTATTGGTGGCCAGGAGTAAATACTGATATTATCAGGTATGTCAAATCCTGTGCCCAGTGCCAACGTGTACCACCCAAGCAACGGACACCCCAAGTCTCGTTGGGTGAAATACCAATAGTGGGAACACCATTCGAACGGGTTGTGATCGACATTTTAGGACCCTTAGAAAGGACTAAAAGAAGGAACAGGTTTATCCTGACCTTAGTCGATACATGCACTTTATGGGCAGCAGCTATCCCGCTAACATGCGCAGATGCCAAGCATGTCGCAGAAGCCCTCGTGCAGATTTTCACTCGGTTGGGATTCTCTCAACAATTGTTGACGGATAACGGATCTCCATACCGAAACCTGTTGATGGATGAGATCGTGAAGATCTTGAGGACCCAACACATCTACACAAAGCCTTATACTCCGGCCGGAAATGGGCTCGTGGAACGTGTTAATGGAAACCTCAACATGATGTTAAGTAAACTGGCACAAGTGAAACCTGAAGATTGGGATCTTTGTATTCCTGCAGCTTTATTTGGCTACTGAGAATCTCCTCATACTTCCACAGGATTTCCGCCAGCTACGCTTTATTCGGCAGACCTATCAAGGGGCCGCTTGAAGCCTTACTTTGGTCGCTGACAGACCAGAAGGCTGATGAGACAGTTGTCTCAGCCAGTAAATACGTATCGGATTTAAAGGATAGGTTGAAACTAGGATGGGACCTAGCAACGACTAACTTTAAACGAGCACGCACAAAGCACGCTAACCGATACAGGAAAGTCGCGAAAGAGAGAGAACTGGAAGCAGGAGAGAAAGTTTTGGTGTTACTCTCTACCGGAAACAACCAACTGAAGATCGGATGGCAAGGGCCGTTTACCGTCCTAAAAAAGTTTTCTAAGGCTAACTACC
>JAMPIV010013493.1:310000-417562 GCA_024509875.1 Oreohelix idahoensis
CGACGACTACGATACAGACAGACAATATCTCAATTAAAATACTTAATAATTGTCTGAGTACGAACCCACGTACGGACACATATAATCAAGTGATCTGTGATCAAACTGATAGTCCGCATAAACGCAACTGCGATATTAACTAACGCGTCGTCTGTATCAACTGGTGGCCGGATGTTGGCTGTGGAATTTCTATTTCACGTTTATAAACTTATCTACAATCAAATCGAATCCGCAAAAATATATCTCTTCGATTTTCATTGACATTTTCTGCGCATGCGAATATGACGTCATTGCATAGCAACAGTCGAACGATCATGAATGACAAGCAAAATTCAACGACATGAAATTAAACTTATCAAGCATCAACTACCGAAAGATTTCTGGTCACACAGACAGCATTTCTGCATGAAATATCCATGGTAGAGCGGCGCATGTTGGCTCTGTGGTAACTATTCCGAAATTCAAAAGATAAGTACTGTTTGGTCCGTATACAAATGTTGAGTCCACGTCAGCCATTTCATAAGCATGTTTTTGACAATAATGTTAAGTGTGTCATTTTATATATATTTCTGTAGTCTTGTCGATATTCGTGGGTGGTTGGGCAGGAGGATTACATCTGATTACATGTCTTTACGAATGACCAGATCAGGTGTAATTGTTCTATAAGGCCGTGAATTAATCGCATTTTAGCGAAGGACTCACTGAGGACACTGCCGGTGGTTTGTTCGTTCGTACTTGCTATTAATTCCCTTGTATGTTAGATGTCTAGTTCTGTTATAACTGGGGTTTTCTAGTGTATTCAGTTTCATTTTTATTCAGTTTTGTACTATTGTTCGTAATCTATCCCGTCAATCAATTCTGATCTTGCTAGATTTTATTTTCATGAATATTGTAATGTCCGTTAGATGAGTCCTGTGACGTCATTATTTTCTGTGGTCGTATTTTTATTTTTATTTTTTTGGTACTTTGACCCAGATTCAATTCAATCTATATCCCATTTCCGTTCTCGATTTAATTTTGTAAAATTATTTATATGGGTGAAATGTCACTTTTGTATCGTACTACTGTGTTGTAAATCTTTGGTTCATCATTTGTATTGTATTTATCCATTTCATTAATTAATTATATTACATATATTGCTTCTTATCAAGATAACAAATTAATTTAATTAATTGTTATTAAATTGGATGATGACTTAGGGTGTGTCATCATACTGCATTATTGGTTCAATACATGAGTGAGGCACATTGTATATGATGCTTAGGGCATAAGGATTACAATTAAATATTGAAGTAAAATAACTTTATTGAATAATTATTTGGTATTCACACCATGCATAGGTGTTGAATTGGGAAACTATATGTGATATAGTACAAAGTACACGTACATGGTACTACAGTGGTGTCTAGGCACACATAAATGATAACATAATATACTTATGATAGGACAATTCCCATAATTATTAAATATTAATATTAGGTGCATGATATGAATTCAGCATCTTAAATGAATAAATGTCATAACTATTTATGACATATTAATAGGTACATATAATATTATTATAAAATATTATATAGTTGTTGAACTTACAGTTCATATTAAGAGATTATTATAGGTGGTTGTATTGAGTGAATTATTGAATAATAATTATATTATTGACTAAATAAGTATTTTAGTTATTTGACATGACCATGTTTACGCTAGATTATTATAGGTGGCTTGGTGAGAGTTGTGGTTTACATGGTATAGAATTAGAAATATATGCATACAATGAGTTTTTACATAGATTGCAATTTGATGAACGAAATCGAAAATTAGAAGAAGAAGAACGTCAGGATAAATTAAAGGAGGTTGCATTAGAGGAGAAGAAGGTCTCGGAGGAATATAGGGATTCTCCAGACAAGTTACTTAATAAAGGAACAGTGTGTTGATGTGGGATTAAATAAGTTCTCAGTAAAACTTGGTGTAGAAGGTAACATGTTAAAACCTATTGTCAAGGGAGAGTTGGCTTGTAATAATTTGATGAATAGTGATGAAGAAGTTGTACCTGCTTTAAAGGAGGAAGAGGAAGAGAGGAAAGCTACATTGAAACAGGAGAAAGAAAAACTTAGACAAGAAGAAGACATAAGGAAAGCTAGAGAGGAAATAGAAGAAATTGAGAAGGAAAACAGATTAAGAGAATTAGATGAAAATTTATTATTAGATAAATTTTTATGTCGTACAGCGTCGGATTTGACGGAGTTTGCTAACAATAAGTTACACTCTGTCCCACATATGAATATGGCTATGGACATAGCAGACTTACTAGATGGAGTGTTTCGTACTTTTGTGGAACGTTACGTACATGTCCAACATGGTTCTATATTGAATAACATTCATAATGCTATTCTTTGCGACGATGATTATGATAAACAAATGGACAACTCATGGAATAGGCAGGAAAGAGTGACAAATTTAGAAACCATTGATGAGAAAAGAGAGGAGGAGTTATTGGAGATTATTGCCAGTCAAGAACAAACTATAAGGGACTTGCGAAAGGAGGCGAGTTTACTGAAGTTTGAGACCGATACTGATGATTCGAGATTGAGGACACTGGAAGTGGAGCTTGCTAATTCTAGGACCTCATCAGAATCCACTATGGGTATTTTTGAACATTTTCTCCAGGAGGGAGATAGATTGGGTTTACGTGGTGCAAGCTGTGAGGAGTATGCCATGGAACATTTTTTAATTCAAATGAGCCATGATCTTGAGGAGTTTGGTTGGAATGTGTGTAGATATGCCCCTTCACAGAAGAAAGCAGTGAAACTTTATAAAACATTATCCACTATTTTTTATGATGAATGTAAAATGACTACTCAGGAAGGTAGTAGGACTGAGTTGAATGAGTTGAAGGAAACCATAACTAGGCATAAGGATAGGGAGATTACCCTTACTAAGGAGCTGATACATCAAAAAGGTGAATATGAGAAGAAGCTGTCAGCAATGAATTTTGAAATTACAGGGTCGAATAATAGATTGTCGGAGTTGATAGTAGATATTACTAAATGTCGTAGTCAGAAGAAGGAATTAGAAGCCTCATTAAAATCCACTATGGAAAAAAATAAATCTTTGGAGTCTGAGGTTGAGAAACTCTCATTGAAGATTGCACAGGATAATGCCTCAGCTTACCAAAGAAAACTTCATGCACAGAGGGCGCACATTCAGTCGTTGTTGTCTGAGGTTGATCGACTGAAATTACTTGATCAAACAAACGTAAAGTTAAAGATAGAAAATCATACACAGGGTGTTAAGATTCAAGAGCTTAAAGCTGAAATTTCACTTTTGAAATCAACTGTAGATATGCAAGTGCATAACCTGAGTCGAGAATGTATAGACCAGGCCATCCAATGTGAATTGATTCTCACTGATGATGTACAGTTAGGATCTCTTTACTATGATACGGAACAATATAAACAGTTCTGTCTAAATAGGGGCATTAAGACACAAACTGAAATAAAAAAAAGGGAAAATGGTAGTGTATCATTTGATGACAATAAGATAATGGATGTATGTCATACAGATAATGATAAATTTTATGAATTTTGTCTTAGACAGGAAAAAAAGTTGGACGATGAGGCAAATTCATTGAAACAGATGCTGAACGACCAGATAAGTAAAGTGAAATCTTCCACGCTTGACTTGGCATTGTTGCGTAAAGATAATAAGACACTTTTGGTTAATTCCCATAGGGGTAACGAAACAAATAAGAAAGTATCTGATGAAGTGCAATAAGAAAATGATGAGAATACAGAATCTGGTATTGATGTTAATATATCTTCCTCGAGTGATGATTGTCTCATTGATGACAGGGTGACTGCATTAGAAGCGTCCCTCCTGAATGAGAAACATAGCTATGCTGAACTTAAAAAGGAAACGCAACAACAACTTTATGAACTTTCAACAGCATTGATCACACTTGATTCTTTAATGGATAAGGATAAGAATATTAACCCCAACTTGGATAAAATAAATAAGAAACAGAAGCAGAAGATTACTTTCCTGACTTCTGAAAGGGATAATTTAAGAAAGAGGGTCGATTGTCTACTCGATGTAATGGCAGGTAAAAATATATTGAGGAACAACAGAGGAGAGAAACGTACTTTGCAACATGATTTAAGTACGAGGACTGATACTAAACTATCAATACACCCATTGGTAGTTAGGAGGTCATTCCGGGGAAAATATACCTTCCCCCGACAGGATGCTACTGCCAATTCTGATAATAAAAGTTGGCGACAAGCTCAGATTACAACTGATCCTAAGAAAACTATTAACACTGTCAGTAGGGTAAAGGATTTTACTAAGAAAAGTAATGTATGGAAAAATAATGTTGGAATCAAGAGCAATGAGAAAATACCAAATAAAATTACTACCAGCATACTGAAACAAAAGAACGTATGTAGTTCTTCTCAATCTTCTACTACTACACGTTCTACAAATGTATCATTACAGGATAAGGGTCATTTTACTCAAGCTCAAGATAATCATACAGTCAATAGGAAGAATAATAATTACATGAGGGACATACATTGCAATGTACCTCAAGCAACTAAGGTTGCACATCAACCGTTTTCCCATATCAGTAACAATGGTCCTATATATATTGGGAAATATGCGTATTCTCGCACGGTGTTAGTGCGTAATTTGCCACATGTAACTACATGGCAGACACTTAGAAATTTCTTTAGTTACACGGCAAACGTTAAGTTTGTTCGTCTTCTGCCATCATTTAATGGTCAGAATAGTGAGGCGTTGGTTACATTCTGTAACAATAAAGACGCTCGTTTTGTTGTCGATCGTGATAATGGTGTTTACTTTCATCACCATTCACTCAGGCTACAGATGGTACCTGATTCTGCGTCACGCAGATAACATGTTGTAGTAACACTGTTGTCACATTCTTTGATGACTTAGCATATGCAGTCATTGTATCTTTTCTTTACTAATCATCTATTCTCATCTATATAGATTGGTTGGTAATATTTCTAGTAGAAAACATTATTTGTGACATTTATATTTTGTACACATGTTTTCTGTCTTATTTGTTTTTACCGTACCTACAATATACAGTAACATGGTTATTGGTTTTAACTATGCTCAGCCCAATGCAGCATTAGTTTCGTATATCGTCTATTTGTCTATATCAAAGACATGCTATTGAAAGTGACATGGTATCATCAACGCTTTCAAAATTTATAGGGAACATTTTTATTAAATACCTCCTAAATTTGAGGTAAACAGATGCTACTAAATTATACATAAATGTATCTCCGTCAGATGCCGACAACTATCACCGTCAGCGACGTTTACATTTAAGGACTTGCAATCGTTTCATGAACTTCAAATTCAACTAACGTGACTGTTCTACTACTTCAAACGTGGAACGATATTTCAAATTTCGTTAACGATAATATTAAATATGTCACGAGTCTACGGGATGTCAAGTTCTCCTGGGACATACAACGCTTTATGATACCGAAATTCGTACCTCAAGTAACGTTGGTACAATCAACGATGTTGAATATCACGGTTTCAGCAAACAAGCGAAATTTATGTTTACAATCCGCAAGGAGTCTGGACATTCAACTTACGTTACATCTCTTCGTTTATGATGATATTTTCAAGTGAAAAGAAACTAGAATTTAATATGTTAAAGAGATGCTGAACAATAAGTCCTTCGTAACGATTACGTACTTCGTCAATGACTGTTTACATTGCATACTTATGATTTATACTACGAATGAAACAATTCACGGATACGTTCTTCAAACGAAATTGATTATAACAAGAGACAGAATTCGATTTTTCATTACGAATGTTTGGACTTTGGTTAGTGTCCATTCGTGATGCAGCTCATTTCGAAATAATCGGGAAGAATATCTGAATTCCGGCTGGACAAATACCGCTATACTTCAGCAATTGAAATAACTAATTGAACACTGTGAATACGGATAAACTTTTTTCCGCTCAAATTTAACTAATCGTATATTCAAATGAAACTTATCGTAGACTCAATGGAACTAATGATAGATTCACCTATGAACATTACTACGTTTGGATCTTCATATCCAATATTAGTTAGTTCTACTTATTGATTTCATTAATAAATAAAGTTGAATGGTGAGAAAAAAAAATGAAATATAAAAGAAAGAAAATATATATGAACAGAAAAGAATCTCACACCACTGAATAATATACGTAGATTAATGATTATTCTTGTATATATTTGGCAAATATGTTGATAGAATATATTACATATTATTGTTTAGTTAATTAAGTTAATTAGTTATTAGTTACTTAATACACATGATTAATTTTCAGCACACATCAATAATTAAATGTATACTTTACTTTTTCTCTACTTTACTTGTCTTTACTTCTCATTTCCTTTACTATAACAACATCATTTAGTTTAGTTAATTACAATTTACTTACACCTTACATACATACTATAATTAATTAGTTTCATTTTAATTGATTGGAATAATTTTCTTCACTTATTATTTAGTCACTACAAACTTTAAGTTAAATTATTTAGCGACAGTTGACACTCCTTTAGTTATTATAATGTCCATGGATAACACAACTATTAATATATTACATGATTAGTATGACTGATACATTATCGACATGACCACGACGATTTTCAGAACATCGTAGGCCATATGTCGGGTTTTGGTTAAATTTTTGGGATCTTTGAATAAGATAGTTCAAAAAAATCTATCTAATAGATTTTTTTTTTCCCGGCGTGAAGGGAACTGTTACGGTGTTTTATTGGCGTCGTCTGCTATATTTGGCAGCACGCATTTTTGATGATAAGAGAATTAATGTAGAATCATTGTTATACTTCATGGTCTAATGAACGCAATCCGCACAGTCGGATTGTGACGCGTGAGCGTTGGTATGGTCACGCGTAGTGACCAATTTAGGGGACCCTTTTGTATTTGACCGTCACGCCATGAAGTCGCATTGTTGAATTCTTCCAGAGATAGGCTACGTATTGCCGAATTATAATTATTGATGGACGCGCAGGGTCGGTCCATAGTTCCTTAATGGATAATGAAATATAAGGTTAGTAGATCAGTGGATGATCTATATATTAATATTCGTCAAATACACAGGCGTATCATTACCGTCTGACTGGATGACAGCAGAGCGTGTACATCGCCTTGGATGTTCTGACATGAACTTATTTGACTGGAAGAGTGACAGTATTATGGATTCCCATTGACTAATGCAGATGTACATTTCTTACATTGATGAATCACAGTATGATGTTCTTCACATGTCTTGTCAAATAAATGTATATATTGGACTCAGTATGAAAGACTTACCGCATTCGTCATTCGACTTGAAGGTTGGTCTGCATGCCATGTTTTATTGATTGTATTCGCATTATACTTAACTACTCTTCTATGAGGAAGAGTTCTTCATGTATTAATGAGGAATGATATTCGCACTGAACAAACAATGAAGTGTCGACGACTACGATACAGACAGACAATATCTCAATTAAAATACTTAATAATTGTCTGAGTACGAACCCACGTACGGACACATATAATCAAGTGATCTGATAACTGTGTAAGCCATGTTTACTTTTAAATCTTCCCATTTGAATTGTTACCACCTGACAAACAAATACAGCATCATTTATTGGAATGACTGTGTAATGCCATGTTTTACTTTAATCTTCCAATTGTGAAGTGGTACCTGACAAACAAAATACAGCACCATTTATTGATGACTGTGTAAGCCATGTTTACTTTAATCTTCCCATTGTGAAGTGGTACCTGACAAACAAAATACAGCACCATTTATTGATGACTGTGTAAGCCATGTTTACTTTAATCTTCCCATTGTGAAGTGGTACCTGACAAACAAAATACAGCACCATTTATTGATGACTGTGTAAGCCATGTTTACTTTAATCTTCCCATTATGAAGAGGTACCCGAAAAAAAAATTTTTTTAAACGATTGGTTTCTGTCTGCTTTATTAAAATGTGGTTTTGATTGGAAATTGTCGAGGTCAATATTTGATGGGATCATCGAACTGACAGAGTGGTTACAGTGGTGGTCTTTCTAGGCGACGGTGCCGGGTTCAAATCCCGGTACCGATACGCTAAAGTCTACCCAGCTGTAAATGGGTACCTGAATGAGTTAGGGAAGGAAAAGGCAGCGAGTAAGTGAACTGATCACCCCACCTCTGGTTAAATCTCTAACACTTCACTCCCGTACGGCAGTATCTACTACTGAGATACTACCATTTTATATTAGATAGCTGAAATCCTAAATGTGTTAACTCTTGTAGACATGCAATTATCTGGTTTATTTCCAGTGAACAGTTGACGCTGAAATGTGTGTTTGCATATAATATATTCATACATTTTTTAAATTTTTTAGAAAGCTGCTTGTGGCGTGAGGTTTTATTTGGCTCTAGGGTCAGTATAGTACTGACAATTACAGAAATAGAATTTCTGCAGAAAATGGTGAAGTCCCAGTGTCTGAGAGAACTACTAGCATCACAAATTAGTTACGGCTGTGAATGTTCTGATCTCGAAAAATTAGTAGAGAGGAGACCGACATAACTTGCCACCTCCGCTGTGTAACTAACTGTGATATTAAGACAAGGAAACAGATTTTACTTAACAATGATAAAATTGACAAGTCTTCAAATACAATTTCCTTATTATTTATTTAATATATACACTATCTACTCTTGTGCTGAAGGGTGAATGTTGAAAAATGGAACGTAATGAATTTGTAAGTTTACATATGATTTACAAATATTTATATTTATATAGATATGTAAATATATTACAACAAGTTTTCCAATTATAGGAACAAAAATTGTATCAGCTGTGCTGTTATTCAGTTATAGTACATGTATCAGCTGTGCTGTTAATTACGTATAATTTATCAGCTATAATCTTATTATTGTCTCTTGCTATGCTAATTCACTTTCTCGTCACTGACACTAGCTTTTGCTCACAATGCTGACAGAAATGGTACTACTGGGTACTCATCTCTTAAAACGTTCTGTTCTCCTTAGTTTGGGTCACACAACTCCTGCTGAGGCTCGTTACTTTAGCCCACCCAAGACTGAGGGGGACTAAAGATGTAGCTTCTGTACAATCTCTATGCTCCTGCGAAGTTCCAGGCAGCTGGATTGACTCGAACATACGACCTCAGGTTTTATGACACGAATAAAACCTGTAACAAGGAAAAATAGGGGCTAATTTCTGTCATCAAGCCCACCTATTTCTAATGTGGATGAAATGAGCGTGTGCCTCAGGTGTCTGCATGTAGGATGAATGACAACATGGCTCAGTATGATTTAGCAATAGCGAGACAAGACAGGTGTCTACTTGCAAAACCTTCTTTCTGATAAATTAATACATGGATACATCCAATAATATGAATTCAATACATGAATACATCCAATAATATAAATTCAATACATTAATACATTCAATACATGAATACATCCAATAATAAGTACACCTAGGTGTGATACAACCATTTCCGTCCCCCTATAGTATACCAGGCCCTCTCTGACAAGTGCTATATAAGCTGGTAACATATATCCTAACAATATTGTTATGTTCTTATGATAGGAGTATATGAGACGAGGACTGTTTGGTGATATATCAGGTGGGAGTTATATGGGACAATAGATTGGAGTTAGATGAGACAATAGATTGAGCCCTAACAAGGACTGTTTTGGTTATATTTCAGTTGGTTTTATCTGAGATAATAGACTGAAGTTATAGGAGACAATAGTTTGAGTTATAGGAGACAATAGATTGAGTCCTAACAAGGACTGTTTTGGTTATATTGCAGTTGGTCTGAGAAAATAGATTGAAGTTATAGGAGACAATAGGTTGAGTCCTAACAAGGACTGTTTTGGTTATATTGCAGTTGGTCTGAGAAAATAGATTGAAGTTATAGGAGACAATAGGTTGAGTCCTAACAAGGACTGTTTTGGTTATATTTCAGTTTGGAGTTATCTGAGACAATAGACTGAAGTTATAGGAGACAATAGATTGAAGTATGAGTCCTATTAGTCTTCGTCTATTCAATCATATTAGGAAATACAATCATTATACCTAATTCCCCAAGATACAGTCAGTAACCTGATACGTTCATATTAAAACCTATTTTCCTACCAGTTTATAGTAAATTATATTTACCCTCCAAGATTTAAACAGGCCAGATTTTGACTCGACGTAGCGAAGCAGGCTGCAGGTCAATGCTCTCGGGTAAGCTATAAATCAAAGTTGACAGCTCCTCTCACACAGTCGGTCGTCTCTGGCTTCGTGTTCGGTGTTGCGTGATTTAGCATAAAATCTCGCCCGATTATATAGGTAGGTGAATGCTTAAGCAAAGCTTTTGGTTGGTTCCTGGCGGAGCAAGCTGATTGGTTTCCTGCAGTTTCGTCTTATGCTCGTACAGCCTAATTTTATTCAGTTTTCTTCCGCCATCTTGCGTGAACAACATGGCCGCGACCCACATCCGAAAAAACAGGGCTTAAGTTTTTTCCTGGCGTAACTTCTTGTAATTTATTCCGGCTCAGCAACTGTGCGTTGATTGGCTGGGGCAAATTTGTATCCCGACATAATGATTTAACAAAGTAGTGGGGTTACACACACTCGTTTCACGACACTGCTGGTACATGCTAGAGTCGTAAATAAATGCGAGTCTCTGTTTTTTTATCTCAGAACTAACAGCATTTTTGTTTTATTTTAAGGCTTCTTGTTGTATGAAACTGGTCTTAAATTTTCAGTTGTACACGGTTGCTTTCAGATTTAATTCCTGCTCATTATCACATGTCATGCCTGTTAACTTCTTTCAAGCATTCCAGTATTCAGATGTTTGCAGTTTTGTCTGTCTTCTTTTTTATATCCAGCACTTCATGTACTACCTGTCTTACAACCATCTTGTCATGACATTTCAGCTTATCTCTCTCTCTCTCTCTCGCTCCCTCTCTCTCTCTCAATTGCTTCTGTTGCGCTCGAAAACTCCCCTTGTCTGGCAGGTTTGAATGTTTATAACAATACCGACAACATGCAATGTTAAATATAAAACACCCTCGAATACAACATTCATTTGTGTGCAATATCCGAAAGTATCGAAACCAAAACTATCGCCTGTTTTAATTTGTGTGTCGCAAGTTATTGGAATACGAACTCATTTTTTCTAACATTCTTTTCTTCAATCTTTCCTTCCTCACTGTCCCTTTCTTAGAATGTTCATTACGAGCTTGGGCTAAAACTGGCAGGCTAACCAAAAAAAAAATGAACAGACAGTGAGAAGATGCCCCCATTTCATGCTGGACAGACACTGGGTGGGTTGTGTGACGGCTTCAAGATTAAACAAGAGAATTATCGCCCGCCTTGCTCAATAATAGATCTTCTCTACAGCGAACTAACTCCAAAGGTGATCTCGCAATTTCACACGTCCACCCCACTTTGACAGCATTCGCGCTGTGTCAGAACAGACTTGAGAAAATGACGCGGAAGATAAACAAAACCCTGATGGAATGGACAAGAACACAATGAGGTCGAAATATTGTTTGTTTAAAGGGGGGTTTTTTCCGATGCTTGTATGGCTTTTATTTTTTATCCTAATATCCTAATATCATTCCTCTTGCTTATTTATACTCTCTTCCTTACTTAGCCCTCAAGAAATTATGTTGCCAGGGTAGCTTTAGCGCGGCTCACGAGAGACTGTGGTGAGGCTCTCATTATGTGCCCATTATTATATACAATATTTTTACGAATAACACAGAATAATGTTCAAAGATTATTTTATACTTCTACCCTAAAGGTGATACAAAAAGATTACTATGAATGTGAGATACCAGCAACATTCAGTTTTACATTTATTTTTTTTTTTTGATTTTTTTTTTTTTTGTTAATTTGTATTTTGATATATAATCACACAAACATTTTTTTTTACCAAAACATTTACGAATGGCGTGGCTTTTTCCACAATATCCTCTAGTACAGCGGCTTCGCCTCTTTGACTGACTGAAAGGGCCGACCGACCTCCGACAGACAGACAGATATATAGATATTTATATAATGTATTCCTTTCTTCTTTGTCTTATCGTAGGTAGTAAACTATAACGAAAATATCGCCATGGCAGGCACTAATAAAAAGTACAGAAAGAAAGGAAGAAAGAGAAAAAAAGAAAGAAAGAAAGGAAGGAAGAAAGAGAAAGAAGGAAAGAAAGAAACTAGACAACAATAAAAAGTCAGAGAAGCAACAGTGAATCCAGAGAATCGATCTACTGCCATCTTATTCTAAATGACATCACCGCTTCGCTGCAAGACTGACAACTAACTTCTCATTACAAGTGATGTCGCCTTTAAAACGCAGCTCGCACTATGGAATTTAAACCTTGAATGATTCAGACATTTTTATAGACCATTACGTCCAAACTGTCTTCTTAACAATTATAGTCGGAGAGAAATTATCAGGTTGTCAAAATCATAATATAATTTTACTGTATTCTGTTTAGACATGAAACTTCCTGGTAGGACACACACACTTGTAAACACTAATAGAGAATGGGAGAAGATCGGCTACCACCGTAAGCATGGAAAACTAACAGCCAGGGATCCAGACCTCCAGGACGACCCAAAGTCCGCTGGGAGGACAACATTAGACAATCTTTGAAGGACCGAGGACTAGAATGAAACCAAGCCAGAAGGAAGACAGCCGATAGAATAGTATGGCGCTCTTTCTTACAAACCTCTACACCTCACGGTAGAAGAGGAACGACTAAATAAGTAAGTAAGTAGTTCCCTGGGGTCTTTTCTTTAACTTCTTCCTCGTTGTCCGCTTTCAAATAACCATCTATCTCTCTTATGAAACTTGGCGGTCCGTCTCAGGCATCTCTCGTCACCATTCAGTTTCTCTCTTGGCTGAGTTGGAAAAGGCCACGCTGCTACCCTGCTGCCCGCGTGACACCGACAGTTTTGGAATATATGTTCTACAGTTTATTTGTCCTCCCCACATGGACACACATAAGTCTTCAGTTTGTCAAACAGATGGTATCTGAGTCTCCAATGGCCAGTTCTCAGTCTGAAAATTATCACTTGTTCTTGGTTAACGTATAAAGTTTGGTTCCCCATTACACTAGTCAACAAATTTTCAAAAGTTTTTTGTACCAGAAATTAAATATACCATTTCTTATTGATTTTGACATGCTGATTTCAAATATCATAATGAAATTCACCAATTGGCTCTGGTTTTTTTTTAAATGATGAATTTACATTACAGTAATACAAATAATGTATGCTTGTTTACTTCTCTGGGCTAAACAGCTAGTCTTTCTACTTTAGCATTATAAAAATTGTGGTTACATACTCAATTAATTGATATTTAACATCCCAAAAATGATAGGAAATAAAAATAAAAACGTTGATTTAGCAGTTCTGATCATTTTATAAAAAGGAACATTTGACCCATTCCGTCATTATTCAGTCGCTGTTCGAGCTCTCTTTGCTTGCTTCTTGTAGTCAATCGATGAGGTGTCTCTTGTCACAGTCCAACAGTAATCAACAAGCATTGAAGGGCTCCAATTGCCTTGATACCTTGTCTCCATAGCAGCAATGTCCTGGTGAAATCGTTCACCATGCTCATCACTGACCGCTCCACAGTTTGACGTAAAGAAATCAAGATGAGAAACCAAAAATCAATTTTCAAAGACCTGTTGCAGTTAAGACTCTTATACTTCAGAAGGAGATTTTCTACAATTTCATTGTAATTATCAGATCTGTTGTTTCCAAGAAAATTGTCCACCACTGACTTAAATGCTAGCCATGCTGCTTTTTTCTTGCCATGCAACACGCAAAGAAACTCGTCATCATGAAGAAGTTTTCGAATTTGCGGACCAACAAATACTCCCTCTCTTATTTTAGCTTCACTCAGTCTTGGAAATTTTCTGATGAGGTTTTGAAAGCCTCATCTGTTTTCTCCATTGCCTTGACAAAGTTATTTTCATGAGACCCAGCTTAATGTGCAAGGGTGACAACAAAATCTTGCTGGTGTCGATAAGTGCTGGGTTCTCAACGTTCTTACTGCCAGGCTGCAATGACTGCCTGTTTGGCCAATGTCTTCTGATGTAATGGTCACTTCGTTGTTGCTATCCCACTCACAGAGAAAGCAACAGTACTTGGTGTATCCACCCTGTAGTCCAAGCAAAAGAGCGACCACTTTTAAGTCACCGCAAAGTGACCAATGATGATGATCGTAGTTTATACACTTCAAAAGCTGCTTAATGTTTTCATAAGTTTCTTTCATAGAACTGCGTGACCAACTGGAATTGACGGTAACACATTACCATTATTCAACAAAACAGCTTTAAGACTTGTCCTTGGATGAATCAATGAAAAGCCTCCACGCTTCCGGTTATGTAATTGATGTTGATGCGTTGCCATTAAACCAGAAATGTTCTTGGCATCGCAGAAAGGTCATCCCTCATTTGAAAAAGAATGTAATTAATTTAAGCGGCTTCTGGCGGTTCCTATACACAGAAATTGTAACATCTTTGCCAGGAGATTCTACTGTTGCAATCTGGAACCCAAAAGCTCCGCCTTGTTTTTCGGTAAATTCAGATCTCTTACAAGATCATTCAGTTCACCTTGGGTTAGTGGAAATGTAGTTTGCTCAAAATCTGTGTCACATAAAACAAAGGTTGATGGTTCAGGACCACCAATGTCCTCTTCATTCAGTGACAAGCAGCAGCTGAAAAGGATTCTGGCACTTTGGGAACTGGTAGGTCATCGCCATGTGGTATCGGAAGTATTGCAGAGGGGGTGTTTGGATATTCCAGTCCATTTTTTCTTCTTTGATATGCCTTTCCCAATTGGAGGGACCATGCAAAAGTAACAGTTGTTGAGATGATCAGTGGGCTCTCTCCAAATCATTGGGACTGCAAAAGGCATAGCTTGCCTTTTGCCAGTCAACCACAGTTTAAGATGTGCTGCACATGTATTGCAGCATATGTGTGGCACCCAGCTCTTATCTTGATCTCCTATTCTGCAGCCAAAATACAAACTGTACGCCTTCTGGCATTTCTAACTACGATACTTTTGATAAGGACAAATGCACTAACTAATGGCAAAATTTTATCAGAGATAAGGATATTTATACACAAAGGTGATGTAATCATAGTAGGATTGCATCATCAACTTTAGTAACATTTTTTATTGGTCACGGAAAAATATTATGCAATCGCCCACAACAGTTGCGTCATATATATATATAAATTTACCGTAATTAAATAAACTAGTAGCATATATCTTGAAAACTAGAGCCAATCAACATTTTTTAATGTCATTTTCGTTTTCAGCACACCAAAATTAGTTAAGATCAGCTATTTTCATTTCTGGTACATTTTGGTTGTTGACTAGTGTTACCGGACTCTGAATGTTCCTTCTGTCATTTTTCTCTGTACGGTACTTATATCTGTTTATTGCTTTTATCTCTTCATGTGTAGCCCTGTCCTCTGTCTGGGGTTTTCTTCCTATGTCTTTGGCAAGTCTGCCTTCTCATTTCCATATATCTTGCATAGTTATAAGTAAGTTTCCCCCATTACCAGGCCTGAATGGTCCTTTTATTTTTGGACATCTGTACTAATATAACCGACTAGCTTTTATCTCTTGAATGGTACGCGCCTCTACAAAACGAGGGTTTTACATTAAAAAAAAAATAATATGGCATAGTATATATATCTATATTATATATATATCTTGCAGTCGGGGAGGGGGGGGGGGGGGGGTGGGGGAAAAGGGGGGGGGGGGGGAGATCCACAGGGATTCACTGCCAGGAGTGGAGTTGAGGATGAGATATCAACTTCCGTTGAAATAATCAAAAGGCGTGTGCAATACACAGCAAAAACCCAACTCCTGGCCCTCTCGTGGCAGAACCCGTTTGTACTAACAGGAGAAGGGTGCGAGGAGCGAATCTCTTGCGCCCTACAACCAGAAAGCTCCGGGTAGATGATGCCCGTAAGCTGTGGATGGCAAATCATCTAGGAGAAGACAACTTGATTTCAAACCACCTGTTTGCTTGCAGATAGGCTCCATGCAGCCAAATTCTAAGGACAGCAAACCCGAATAAAACTGCTAGCTGAAATCGGATGTGCCGTGCCTAAAAGGCGCAGATATCGCAGCCTAGCTGTAAACTACATTATCATCATCATTCCTTTTCGTTCCCTGCGGAACATAGGGCAAAAAAAGTTGCTCTCCATAGATTTCTATTCTGGGCTGTCTTTTTCAGCTGTGCCCAAGTCATTCCACTTTCCCTAGCCTTCTCTTCAGCAGTTCTTCTCCAAGTTCTCTTTGGCCTCCCCACTCTTCTTTTCCCCTGTGGGTTCCAGTCAAGGGCAATTCTGGCTGTGCTTGAATTTTCTCTTCTGAGTGTATGTCCTATCCATCTCCACTTTCTTACCTTAATTTCTGATTGTATTGGCTGTTGCCCGCATCTTTTCCTTAGCTCTATATTTGTTATTACATCTGGCCATCTTATACGGAGGATCCGTCGGAGACATCTACACTCTTTGAGACATGCCATGTCTATGGGCCATACAGCAAGACTGACTTCACATTTGAGTTAAAGATTCTAATTTTGTTCTCTCTGAGTATAGCTGAGGAGTTCCATGTTGGTCGAAGGGCATTAAAAGCGCATCTGGCTTTATTTATCTTTGAGCAGACGTCACCAGCTGTTCCCCCTACTTTGTCAATGTTACTCCCCAGATATGTAAAGCATTCTACTTCTTCAATGACTTGATCATCGATCTTCATTGAGTCCATCTGCCTATTATCTATTCTCATTTCCTTTGTTTTATTTACATTTATGTGCAGCCCCATCTTTGCTGCTTCTGTTACTAGTCTATTTGTTTTCTCCTGCATATCTTGCTGTCTATGTGATAAAAGTCACAAATCATCTGCAAAGTCTAGATCCTCCAGTTGTATGTTATATGTCCACTGTATTCCAGTTTTCTCTCCCTCTGTTGTCTGTCTTATAACCCAGTCTATGACCATGAGAAAATTGTTGGTGATAGCAGACACCCCTGTCTGACCCCACTGTATACCGTGAAGGGCTCTGATAGTTTTCCTTTGTGTACTACTTTGCATGAGGCCTTCTGGTAGAAATCTTGGAAGATTTTAATGAATTTCTCTGGGATTCCATAATGTCTTAGGATTTTCCATATCAGAAGGAGAAGACAAACTGATTTCAAACCACCTGTTTCCTTGCAGGTAGGATTGGGACAGCCAAATGCTAAGGACGGCAAACTCCCATAAAACTGCTTGCTGAAATCGGATGTGCCGCGCCTAGCTGTAAACTTCAACTCAAAGTATTTTTTCGCTCAAAACAAAAACAAAAAAATCAATGGTTTCTGAAGAGACAGAATAAGACTTCAGAACCCTCAGGCGCATCATAGAAGGCACGTAAAATGAGGTTGTGCCTGAGGCTAACAACCTCAATATGCGAAACAAATAGCTACAGAAACTAGTGCGGCATGAGGACATGAATGTTGTGGGACAGGCCTCCTGAAAAGGGATCAGCTGCAATTGTAGCTCCGTGCTCGATAAGGAACTAACAGCGAAATGCTGATGAATACGGATTCTGTAGAACGCAAAGATCACGCTTCATCTATTTATTATTTGTCCCTACTTTGAAAAATCGTGTCTGTGTGCGTGTCTGTGTACGATTGAAAGTTTCAGATAAATAGACATTATTACTTGGACGGATTGTTTATCTTCTAAAAACCAGAGTAACCTTTTGTACCCGTAATCCTTGTCAACATTTGTCGACATGTCAGTATTTAATACCTGTTCTCTTCAGGGCTTTGCATGTTTATTTTTTTAACCGCGCTCAGAATGTTTTGTTTCTAAACTCACGGAATGACACGATTTCGCATTTTATTGTATTAAATTCTGCTCTGTTCAACGGAGGTAAATTCTAACCGAGAACTCAATGTTTATTGTCGTATTTTCATCATACATTTTTATTCTAATGAATCTGTCTGGCTTTCGGTCTTGTTGCCTGCTTATTGTAAAGTGTATGTGTTCAAGAACTTTTGAGGACATAAAATAAGAAGTGGCAAAATGTGGAAAATACGTGTGAAAATACGTGTGAAAATTTGATATTTCTAATAGGAAAAAAAAGAAAGGGAAGTGTGACGCTTAAACATCGTAATTCTCTGGGTTAAATCACCGGAAATTATTACACCCAAACAGCCAAGGATTAAAAAAAAAGAAGCATCGAAGGAACCATGGAAACTAAGACCAGATGCACAGTTGTGCTTTGTTTTGCTTGAAATGAATCGAAGAAATACTTCTTGTGACTTAATGTTCAGTGATTGAGTAAACGAAATTGGAAAAATAAGGTTTCAGATCGATTAATGTTTTCTTCTTTATTCTTGGTATTATGTGGGTATCCTTTCTTTGTTGCTGCAGTTTAGCTCTTCGTTCAGCATAAGCAATACACATGTTATGACAAAGTGTGTGTCCAATCCGCCTCCACCGTCATTTCCTTACCGCATGTTCCACTGGCTTTTATCTGCTTCTTCGCATCAAAATTGGTGATTTTGTCATACTGTTTTAATTCGTCTATTTAGCTCAAGTGTTTATTTATGAGAGTCTATTACTTAATGGTTATCATTTTTGTTGTTCTCCACGTTTTAGATCATTGTCGTAAATTTAGATAGGTATTTAAGATAGATTTTGTCCCGTCTAAATAGAACAGCAAAAGTGAAGTGGTGAATAAGTGAGAAATAAGGTATAAGAAATAGATTTCACGAGTGAATAGTTTAAGGTTAGAATCTGTCACTGGATTTGAGAAGACACTCTAGTCCAGCCTATCTTTACGACTGTAATTTGTGATCAGACAATCCTACGCTCCGTAATATAACATATAGGTTTAACCATTCACGCCCAAACACAGTTATACGAAAACAAGACGCACAAACGTGAAAACTATGGTAAAGGTAGAATGGGTATGGGCTGGGCTAACCAACACGATAAATCAAGTTTTTGTTTAGTTTATTATCATTAAACTCGTCACAACATCAAACATATATATCAATCAATTAATAGAATCATAGGTTTTACAGAATTATAAAAATATTCCCATAAACTCCCTCCCCTCTTATAAAGAAAGAACGATTTCCAAAAGAACAAGAAGTTAATAACCCATCGAGTCAAACGTTAGCATTCATGGTATATAGAATAGATAGTTATAGTAAGGAACCAAAGTTTTACTTAAGCTATCCCAGTAAAATAATCAAGTTAGTGAACAATCAAAGAATTTGGTACAGTGATTATATGAAAAAATAAATATTCACTCCTCTTTTCTCTCACTCTGTCAAACCTGTGGCCACATCCAATCTCGCTTACCTATTAGTTGATAACCAATCTCTTGAACATATACAGCAGATGGACATGCAATCAAAATACAATCCCTTGTTGTGCTTCTCCGAAGTAAGCCCCAGTTTCTCCACAAATAATCAAGTTGTATAATGGGGAAACGCTTTCTTTGGTATTGACGTATTGGGTATGAAAACAGTGTCACATCCGATAGTTCAGGTAGCAAAATATAATTCGTGCTCTAGTGTTCACAGTAGACAGTAAATAAAGTACTTTATCCGACGCTAAAGGTAAACATCTGGTAAGTAACTGTTAGCAAAAGATAATGGTGATGGTGAAGGAATGGTTTTGTTTATTGATTTTCTCTCTGGTGTTGAGTGCCGATTTTTTGAACAATGTATTCTCCGGGATAAATCCACTTGAAACCACAATTGTCAGTAGTCAGAAAAAATTATGTTATGTGTATACAGTTTTGCCGCTGCGGGCTGGTAACTTGAATACATTTAAAAAATATGGGTATCGTGTTTGTCCAGTTATAATTAAATCTTATTGTTTATCGGTTTGGACTTTCTCTGTATGAATCAAGAGGACCTAATAGGTCAACACTGAAAAAAACCCGATGGTAAATGTAGTGAATTTCTAATACAATAGCTAAATTAATATATAACAATATAGGGCATAAAGGCAAAATAAGAAAGTATAAAAGAAATTTCGGCTAGAACGCGTGGTTATCGCCTATGCCTTCAGATTATTAATTGCTAACGCATATGACGAACAAAACGGTACTAAAATTTTCAAATTCGTCCATGACACCACTTTTCCTAGTTCTAAGAAAACATCTGCTTCAAATGCATTGTTGAACGAGGAGGGGCAAGGAGATGAAAATGCAAATACGTTTCGCATTGATTTTAAACTAAAAGCCAACTATAGCAAGTGGCAAGCCTTGCCTTAGGGGTTCCCCCAAAATACGATGAAAAAGTTAGAACATGTAGGCGACACGTGTCCCTAAAACGACTTTAGCTCTTATTAGGAATGACGAAATTCTATCGTAAGTACAGAAGACATCCCCTAGTATGGAAGTGAACGGTGGTAACAGCAAATACACGACTATCATAGAAAAATACATATTTTGAACGAAGCCACTTAGCCCCATTAAACTTATATATTCGGGTACCTTAGGACTTGCTGACAAAGAATATGTTATGTGTTTCGCAAATAGTCCATTAATTAACAAATTATAGCAAAATACTATAGTGGAGTTGACTGACAGCACAAGATCATATCTGCTTAATTTTTTTTATGGCATGTTTGGAAAACACTGCTTTGGGGGGAATGAGGCCAACAAGTTAGATATGATTTGATTGGCTGTGGTAAAATGTAAGGCGAAACATTATTGGGGGACCTGGAAATACAAATATTGTTGTTAATGGAAACGTATAGGATGGACAGTTTTTTTCAAAGGCTCATGTAAACATGGCCTGATTGGTTAGAACGTTAGATATGGTCAAGTAGAAGCGTCGGTTCACTGCCATTTTTGAAAATAAATTCTGTGAAAATCAAGTACGTTGGGAACAGACTAAGAATTTTCTAATAAAGGAAAAGCCTGGACAAAGGCAGATCGAAAGTGTGCCACATTCTATTGCCTAGTCAGCGTTTTACTTGTGTTATTTCCTTACATCTGTGAGGTATTTGGTTGCTGTCAATAACTGGTGCCAGACTACAGTCTTGCCTTTTTCGGAGACAACTGTAAACCACCATCATTCTTGAAGAAGTGGGAGCTGAAGGTTGTCATTCAGCGGAGTGCAGGAAGATTCCTACATCCTATTACCAAGTTAGGTGCATGTTTCGGCACCTGGTCGCTCAACAAACATTATATCAAAATAAAAGACTGAGAATAGTGATATAAACATTCCATCAGTGTCCATAAAAACGTACAAACAACGTGCAGAGATGATGATAGTAAACAATCAACCAGTGTATACTAGAAGTCACCTCAGTTAAACAATACAACTACACCCTTATATAATAATATATGTATTATGGACAGAAGATCCATTGTATAAATTGATTAATGTAGTTAATTGCTATGATTTCACTTTGATTGTCAGTCCTGATTCCAAATAAATCAGATTCAGGACAATAAATTGAAAAAAACTTTAACTTTCAACCACTGACTTACTAGGGATAGTCTTTTAAAGTGTAGTTTGTATGTGATTGTCGTGGTACTGTGGTGTTGTAGTAGATAATAAAATAATTTGTGTAATTGTTTATATGTTTAGTTGGTTAATGCAACCTTACACTACATTTCATAACCCTAGACACCAAACGTAGTCATCTTATAGTCTATCAAGAATAAGTCTGAATGAGATCATAGTGGTGGAAGTAGAAAGGTGCCCTGGAAATTTACTCAAATATTTATTATATTCAGGGACCTTCACAGCTGACCTCATTCAGTACACTAAGATTTCTTAACAACAAACTGTATTAACATCAACCCACCACATATATTGGGGTCTCGCTCCTGGGGATTGAACTTTTCATAACACCAGCTATATTGGGTAGTTTGCTTCTGGGATTTTAAATTCTTAAAATATTATCAATTATATTAGGAATCTCAGATAGTATAAAATTAAAAGCATTCCTTTTTGGAGAAATTAAATAGTGGTTGGGCTATCAGTGCCTGTGGTTGTTCTTAGTTATAATTAGAAATTGTTAGTTATAATTGGAAATTTGTCTAGTTAGAAATTTTAAAAGGTTTGTCAAGTACAAAATGGCTGACCTGGCGAAGTTTCCATCTGCTGCTGTGCAGGCTGCAAAAGAACTGGGAATGGAGGGGCAAATTATGATTGCGTATGTCACAACTGAATGTGACAAATTTATTGAACGAGAAGAAAAGAGATTAGCTACAGAAAGAGAAGAAAAGAGATTAGCTGCAGAAAGAGAAGAAAATAGATTAGCTGCAGACAGGGAAGCAGAAGAAAAGAGATTAGCTACAGAAAGAGAAGAAAAGAGATTAGCTGCAGACAGGGCGACTAAGGGAGTTTGAGTTTCAAAACCATGCTCCTGAAAATGGTGCCAGTCCCTTTACCTCAGATGCTACTGTTAGTCAGGGAGCCTCAACCTCAGCTATGAGTTTTCATTTAGACCATTTTGTTGAGAAAGACGATGACATAGACAGTTACCTAAATAGATATGAACTTTTAGCTACCACGTATGGTTTAGAGAGAGAAAGGTGGAGCCTAAAGTTATCACAATGGCTTCGTGGTACAGCTTATGACGTTTTTGCCAAGATGAGCAGGGATGATCAGGAAAATTATGACATGCTAAAGCAGGCTCTTTTGTTAAGATATGAAAAGAATGGGGAATTTTATAGAAAAAAATTTTGGAATGCCAAACTACTGTCGGGTGAGACTTATCACCAGTTCTCTGCACGGTTAGAGACCTACTTGGAGAAATGGACTGCTCTGGGTAAAACCCAAGATCTTAAGGAAATGATCCTTATTGAGCAACTAAGAGAGTCCATGGCTCCAGACCTGAGAAAGTTTCTCATGGAACAAGGTGCAGAGAGGCTGGGTGAGTTACTCAATGTCGCTGAGAGGTATCAGGCAGCCCAAGCAGAGGTAGTTGGAAATAAAAAGAAACCGGTAAAACATTTTAAGGCACCTCAAAACTTTAATAAATTTGACCATAGAGACCAGAACAAAGGTAAGCACCAGTTTGATAGGCCACGCAATGACTATAATAATAAAACCTCACAATTCAATGAAAGGAAATATAATGACAGAAAACCCTTTAACCAAGGAAAGAAGTATTGTAAACATTGTCGGATGGACAACCATAACACTGAAAATTGTAGAAAGAAACCTCCTACTTTCGCTGCAATGAAAATGGGGAGAAAGGGAGTAAAGGTCAACCTTACTGAACAACAGGAACCTTACCACCCCCCCAGTGTGTGAAGATGTAACATGCAATGGTGTCACCATAAGGTGTTTGTATGATACTGGATTAGATTATGATTCAGTTGTGAGTTCTCACCTGGTGCAGGCAGATCAATACACCACAGAAACAGTGGAGATTCAAACTGCAACCAAGGACGTAGCGACCATGACACTTCCCGTCGCCAGGATAAATGTGAAAACGCGATATGTGGAAGGACTCATAAAAGCAGCAGTGATAAATGAACCAATCTACCCTCTGATATTGGGGTGTAGATATGTCTTCTTGGGGAATACCAAGAGACCTGTGACCATGGCAACAGTGCAGACCAGATCACAGTCTAAAAAGGAGGAGGATAATCCGATAAATACCCATCCAGATGAGATGAGGAAGGCACAGGCGGAGGATAAGACCCTCAAGCCTTGTTTTAAGAAATTGCCCAAAGAAGGCTGGAAATGGATCCAATGGTCACGGACAGCTGGTCCTTCCAATTTCATATAGGACTAAAGTGTTGGAACTAGGGCATGCGATTCCCTTCAGTGGTCATATGGGGATCAGCGCAACAGGACAGCGTATAGCTTGTCATTATTTCTGGCCAGGAATAACTGAAGACATAAAGAGATATGTAAAATCCTGTCCAGAGTGCCAACGGGTAGCTCAAAAGCATTGGACTGCTCCAGTAACTCTAGGGGAAATGCCCATAGTGGGAACCCCCTTTGAAAGAGTTGCCGTGGACATTGTGGGACCTCTCACTCGGACCAAGAGGAGGAACAGTTACATTCTGACTCTGGTGGACACTTGTTCTATGTGGGGAGAGGCGGTAGCCCTGTCATCAATTGATTCGAAGCATGTGGCAGAGGCATTACTCACAATCTTCACCAGGTTAGGCTTTCCCAACCAAATCTTGACTGATAATGGCTCTCAGTTCAAGGGGAAACTAACAGAAGAGGTATTCAGGATCTTTCAAGCCAAACACTTTCATTGTAGCCCGTATCATCCTCAAGGAAATGGCCAAGTAGAAAGATTTAACGGGACTCTCATGTCGATCCTGAGGAAGTTGGCACATGAAAAACCAGACACATGGAATCAGTACCTTCCCGCCGCCCTGTTTGCCTACCGGGAGGTACCCCATAGTTCAACCGGTATGGCCCCGGCAACATTGTTATTTGGAAGGCCAATAAAAGGTCCCTTGGAAGCCTTGTTAAGGACCTGGACCGATGAAAAGGCAGAAGAAAATATTACTTCTTTATATCAATATGTGAACGAGCTGACCACTCGTCTTAAAACTGGCTGGAAACTTGACAATGAAAATTTGAGACAAGCCAGGAAAAAGCATGCTGCCTATTACAATAAGAAAGCGAAGGATCGAGAATTATTTGTGGGAGAGAAGGTGCTCCTTCTACTGCCCCGCAGCCAGAATAAATTGCAAATTGGATGGCAAGGTCCATATACAGTTCTAGAGAAGGTGTCTAGAACAAATTATAAGATAGATAAGAAAGGGAAAGAGAAAATCTATCATGTGAATCTCCTGAAGAAATATCTGGACAGAGAAAACCAGGAAGAGACACACCTACTGACCTTGTCTGTTGCAATGGAGATGAAAAAGGAACCTCTCACTTCTCAGGAATATCCTTTACATCCCTGTGAAACCGCCGCACAGGTAAAAATCAGCACACACTTAACGGAAATTCAGAGGGAGAGAGTTCAACAGGTTCTGAATAATCATACAGATGTGTTAACGGACCGTCCGGGGCATACAAATTTATTGGAGTATGATATGAAACTCATAGACCCAACACCAATCTGTATGAAAGCCTATTCGATTCCGTTCGCTAAGGAAAAAGCTTTAAGGGAGGAGATAGATTATCTGTTGAGAGAAGGGATTATCTCGCACAGTGAATCTCCCTACAGTTCCAGTGTGGTTCTGTTAAGAAAACCCTCTGCATAACACAGGCTGTGTATAGATTACAGGAAACTGAATGCTGTCACAGAGGGTCAGGTGGATCCATTACCTGATACAAATCAGCTGTTTGCCGGGCTGAATAGAGCTAAATATTTCTCTAAAGTGGATCTGAGCAAAGGCTACTATCAGATTCCAGTAAGGCCGGAGGTAAAACTTTATTTAGCATTTAGCACCTCGGAAGGACATTATGAATTTAATATGTTGCCATTCGGGCTGAAAAATGCACCGAGTGTGTTTTCGAGGATGATGAGAAAGTTACTGGATCCCCTGAAGAATCCTTGCATCACCAACTTCATGGATGATATTCTAATAGCAACAGAAACATTTGAGGAACACATTAACTCTCTGAATATGTTGTTTGATCGATTGAGAGAGACCAATTTGACAGCTAGACCGACGAAATGCTGTGTTGGATGTAAAGAGCTGGAATTCTTGGGCCACACAGTACATCAGGGAAACATGACCCCTGACCCCAAGAACCTGGAGAAGTTGAAAAAAGCACCAAGACCACAAACAAAAAAGGATGTGCGATCTTTTGTCTCATTATGTGGTTTTTACCAAAAGTATATAAAGAACTTTAACTCCATCTGTGCTCCATTGACTGATTTAACGCGCAAAGGAAATCCTGATATAATTATTTGAACAGCGCAGTGTGAATTGGCCTACCAAGAATTGAAAGAAAAACTCACAAGCAGGCCTATTTTGAAATTACCTGACTTAAGTCAAGAATTCATTCTGAGAACGGATGCGAGTAATATCGGTTTGGGTGCAGCTCTATTACAACGGTCAAATTCACTTGATGGGGAATTAACCCCAGTAGCTTATGCTAGCCGTAAGTTGAATACAGCAGAACAAAAATATTCAACAAGTGAAAAAGAATGTCTCGCAGTCATCTGGGGTATAAAAAAGTTCCAGATTTATCTCTATGGACAATCATTTAGGATCCAGACAGATCATAAACCACTAGTGTGTCTGTCACAAGCAAGGCATGAAAATGCTAGGTTACTGCGCTGGTCTTTGCTCTTACAGCCATTCCAGTTTTCCATAGAGTACATTCCCGGAAAAACTAATGTGGGAGCTGATTTTTTAAGCAGACATCCGTACGACGAACATCAGAGTAGTCACCAGGCCTAGATAGTAAATTTATCTATGTGTATTAAGAAATAGGAACTGACATATGATCGTCTTTTCTAAAGGGGGGACATGTGTAGTGAATTTCTAATACAATAGCTAAATTAATATATAACAATATAGGGCATAAAGGCAAAATAAGAAAGTATAAAAGAAATTTCGGCTAGAACGCGTGGTTATCGCCTATGCCTTCAGATTATTAATTGCTAACGCATAAGACGAACAAAACGGTACTCAAATTTTCAAATTCGTCCTTGACACCACTTTTCCTAGTTCTAAGAAAACATCTGCTTACAAATGCATTGTAGAACTAGGAGGGGCAAGGAGATGAAAATGCAAATACGTTTCGCATTGATTTTAAACTAAAAGCCAACTATAGCAAGTGGCAAGCCTTGCCTTAGGGGTTCCCCAAAATACGATGAAAAAGTTAGAACATGTAGACGACACGTGTCCCTAAAACGACTTTAGCTCTTATTAGGAATGACGAAATTCTATCGTAAGTACAGAAGACATCCCCTAGTATGGAAGTGAACGGTGGTAACAGCAAATACACGACTATCATAGAAAAATACATATTTTGAACGAAGCCACTTAGCCCCATTAAACTTATATATTCGGGTACCTTAGGACTTGCTGACAAAGAATATGTTATGTGTTTCGCAAATAGTCCATTAATTAACAAATTATAGCCAAAATACTATAGTGGAGTTGACTGACAGCACAAGATCATATCTGCTTAATTTTTTTATGGCATGTTTGGAAAACACTGCTTTGGGGGGAATGAGGCCAACAAGTTAGATACGATTTGATTGGCTGTAGTAAAATGTAAGGCGAAACATTATTGGGGGACCTGGAAATACAAATATTGTTGTTAATGGAAACGTATAGGATCGACAGTTTTTTTCAAAGGCTCATGTAAACATGGCCTGATTGGTTAGAACGTTAGATATGGTCAAGTAGAAGCGTCGGTTCACTGCCATTTTTGAAAATAAATTCTGTGGAAATCAAGTTCGTTGGGAACAGGCTAAGAATTTTCTAATAAAGGAAAAGCCTGGACAAAGGCAGATCGAAAGTGTGCCAGATTCTATTGCCTAGTCAGCGTTTTACTTGTGTTATTTCCTTACATCTAAGAGGTATTTGGTTGCTGTCAATAACTGGTGCCAGACTACAGTGGGCTGATATATTCATGCCACAGTCTTGCCTTTTTCAGAGACAACTGTAAACCACCATCATTCTTGAAGAAGTGGGAGCTGAAGGTTGTCATTCAGCGAAATGCAGGAAGATTCCTGCATCTTATTACCAAGTTAGGTGCATGTTTCGGCACCTGGTCGCTCAACAAACATTATATCAAAATAAAAGACTGAGAATAGTGATATAAACGTTCCATCAGTGTCCATAAAAACGTACAAACAACGTGCAGAGATGATGATAGTAAACAATCAACCAGTGTATACTAGAAGTCACCTCAGTTAAACAATACAACTACACCCTTATATAATAATATATGTATTATGGACAGAAGATCCATTGTATAAATTGATTAATGTAGTTAATTGCTATGATTTCACTTTGATTGTCAGTCCTGATTCCAAATAAATCAGATTCAGGACAATAAATTGAAAAAACTTTAACTTTCAACCACTGACTTACTAGGGATAGTCTTTTAAAGTGTAGTTTGTATGTGATTGTCGGGGTACTGTGGTGTTGTAGTAGATAATAAAATAATTTGTGTAATTGTTTATATGTTTAGTTGGTTAATGCAACATTACACTAACATTTCATAACCCTAGACACCAAACGTAGTCATCTTATAGTCTATCAAGAATAAGTCTGAATGAGATCATAGTGGTGGAAGTAGAAAGGTGCCCTGGAAATTTACTCTAATATTTATTATATTCAGGGACCTTCACAGCTGACCTCATTCAGTACACTAAGATTTCTTAACAACAAACGGTATTAACATCAACCCACCACAGTAAATAGAAATAGTTTCTGCTACGATTAGATCGTGTTTAGACCGTGTTTTGCCGCTGGTAGCTGGTTTGTGATCCGCCTTAATAGGAAGAAAAACAACATGTAACCACAATATACATATCCTATCCTATCACGCGTAAAAGTAAAATCTCTTATCCACTTGTTATTAAATTAGATTTTAAACCACACGTGTCTAGTCGATCTTATCGCTTTGCACACTGTTACGGGGTTTGATTAGGTATGCACCTTCCCCCCTCCCTCTCATTAGAACACTCAGCGCACAGTATCAGTGTTTATTCTAATTATGACTCTTCTTATCAAAATATCACTCGTCATTACTAGCTATTTGTTTCGCCACAAGATATTACACTAGTCACTTATAAAATTACACATACTGGATAGAAGGGAATTATCAAGCGCCTTTCGTATTTACCAGTCACTTAAAACATCTCTTACTGGGTGATAGCGAGTAATTAAGTTTACGTTACAGCTGGAAAAATTAGCTATATGTTATTTAATACGCTAGTCAATTAACACAGAAAATCCCAGTGAAATATAATGAAGAACTTTAACACATTAAATCACTTAAATCTTCTTCTTCTTCTTTGATCCTTAGCCGCCGACCGTCAAAGCAGTCAGTGGCCATTATGCCTGGTGGCGTCTTGTAGGGCAACAACAAATTGATTCCACTTTGCTCGGTCGGTGGCCATCCTTCGTACAGTGCCCCAACTCTGGTTCATTCTTTGCATCTCAGCCGCCACAGTCCTCCGCCAAGTTGTTTTTGGTCGGCCTCTCTTTCGTTTTCCTTCAGGGGTCCATAGCATAGCTGTTCTTGTGATGGCATCGGGGTCTCTTCTGAGCACATGGCCAACCCAGCTCCAGCGTCTGCCAGCTATGATGGTGTGCATGTCCTCTTGCTTGCTCCGAGTAAGCAGATCTTGGTTGGTGATGATATTCGGCCAAAAGATTCGGAGAATTTTTCTTAGGCATGTTGTGTGAAAAGAGGACAATTTCGAAATCACTTAAATGCTAGTATATAATTTACCGCAAAACAGAGAAAAGAAACTATCTCCACGAAATCTAAGTAATCCTCTTTGTACTTAGGCTCTATGATGTCGAGCTAGATATTTCAAAATTTCCTGAAGCGACTAGATAACTGATTTTGAGAAGATGGAATGTATATACAGAAATAGTGTAATCTCGCTGGACTATGACGAAAGTCGCGCCTCGGGCAAATCAGCGGAAATCAACGGGGTTTTCTTCCAAGATAAAGAACTTCCTCCGTTCGCTCTGTTTGCCGGTGTCAATCGACAACAAAGGCTTCTGATCTCGGCGATCGTATTCACTGTATATACGACATCACAGGATTCGCTCGAGCTTTTGGGGAACTTCAAAGCCGTTACCTTCCACGTGTTTTGGGCCCGTTTATTCTGTCAGTTGACGTATACTGACAGCTCTGCTCGCATCGAGCTTCAGGTAAACGCACTTGGTTCGTCCCATTGAAAGCGATGACAGTTGCGAATCTAGTTAGACGCTCATCAGCGCGTGAAACAAGAAAAATAGGCGTGGCTAACATATGAGTTAGACAGATAGCGAAGAATGCCTGGGTTTGGCATAACAAAACGTGCATACTAATGAGGAAACAAGGTGGGAAACAATGTTGAACGGAATGAGGGGCAAAGGTGGGAAGCAAGCGGACAGATTCATGTAGTCTATTTTACATAACACGTCACAATCATACAATACAGCCTTGTTTTCATCATCAAATACCTAGCCACTATGAATATGAATGGTGATTTTAAAAACTTTCCTATAGCGCTCCCATTCCTTTCCAAGTGTTTTATGTATGTTGTCCTTCAAGAAGAGCTTGGCACTTTATACCTCAGTATGCCTTATTTGTCATATCTGCTGTTTAGTACTGCTGTTCTCAGTTTCCATAGTGATTCTCCATGCCCTGTTCTATAGTTATGCTCACTTCGACTGTTTGGTTTTGTGGCGTGACTGTCTCCTCCGTAATGGTGATCCAAAAATTGCCAAATTTAGAGTATATTTATTAGGGTCTTAATGACCTTTGCTCAAAATTACTCTTGGAAGAGATAAAAATAGGAGAATTATGCTTCTATTTAAGGGAGCCCCACACGATTTTAAAGAAAAGAAAATATAACAACTGAGATTATTTAAGTTGTCATGAAGTTATTATTCTTCCGCCTTTTCTGTGAGGTAATATATTTTCGCTCGTATTTCTGAGCCCCCAGCTGAAGGTGATTCAGCTAAATCTCATTAGCTAAATCTCAATAAATCTGATTATGTATTTAGAACAATATGAGTCATACGGGTGCAGACATCCACTTCATTCAATTGTGATTAATCCAACGATAGCTTTATAGTTACAGATAAACAGGTGTAATAATCACTTATAATTTAAGAATGTAAAATAAATAAAGATGTTTATAAAAAAAAGGAGGGATGATATCTATCATCATTGGATGATTTAAACTGTGGTGGAAACTATGGAAAATCAAGAAATGTTCTTTGGCTCCGCTGTTACATTACTTAGCTTCCGGTGCGGGATCGGTATGCGTCTGCTTCAGGGGCTGTTGATTCCCACAGGTGCCTTGGACTATACTTCTCTACAATAGTCAAGTCTAGTGACTGTAACACGTCTCATGCATTAAGGATGAAGTAATTACAAAGGCTGTCAAACGTCTTCAAGACCTGTATGATGATGGTGTCTGGCGTCGACTGCTTTCAACACGTACCACAAACTTAAAGGAGACAAAGGTCTTTGCTAAGTATTGGGTCTCCTGACATAGTCATCCTGGGAAGAAACCTGTCCTCCTAACAGGCGCGTCAACCGGGCGGTGGATTGTTGAATGGCCTCTAGATATAGAGGTTAGCTGTGAATACTGAATAATCAGCCGTGAACCAAAACAGGTGGTTGTCACTGAGGGCAAGGTGGGACATTTGCGAGTGACAGCTGTCTGTATCAAATCACCTCTGAAGCTTTATGATGTGACAACCAGCGAGATGGAGGCGCTTTAACCTCTTCCCTCTCCACTATCTTGTGGGTTTGACTTTTCAATCAAAGTCTAGCGGAGAAAACCGTACACAACACGTCGGAAAGCAACGAGAAACTACCGTCGTATTATCCCTTGTATAATAATGAATCAAAACAACTTCCTAGTAAACGACAATGACGCTAAGGGGGATTCCAAAGGAATCACCTCGTCCGGTAGGGATCATCATGTGCTACAGGTGACACCCGATCGTCATCAAGCTACTGTTAGCAAAATTAGAATTAAAGATAACTTAAACATAGGAACTTGGAATGTCAGGACACTAATGAAGACTGGAAAATTAGATAAAATCTAGATCGAAATGGAAAGAATGAATGTAAATGTATTAGGGCTATGTGAAATGCGATATACCGGAACAGGTGAAATGTATTCCGAAAACTACAAAATAATTTATTCCGGAGGAAATAAACACGAAAGAGGAGTAGGCATAATATTAGATGCAGAAAGGACAAGAACAGTGCGAAATACATAATTTGTGCGCTCTCTTCTCCTCTCCGGCAGTATTGAACTACATTTGTTGTGCGTACTCAAATACGTGCATTTTCTGTTGTCAGCACTCTCTTTTTCCCTACTGTCATTGTTCACGTATCACGCTTCGATGCATGACAGGGCCAGACAAGCGAATCGCCCATCCCTGAGAGATTACTTAAGTCCCTAAAACGTGATAATACCACCTTGACTCGAGGTAAATGCGAGCACGAAGTGTTTGCTAAGATTGCATTAGTGCTTCCGACTCGACAGGAAAAATGCAGCAACTCCATATACGGAAGATGACTGAGATTTTCAAACGCATGAGTCATGGGGAATACTGTATGAGGAAAAGTTTTCATAATATAAACTTTGAATGTATTGGCTGGCATGTGAGGCGCCAATAAACATTCACACAATTGGAAGATTTTTCAGAGCGCCATGCAGGAAACGTGGGCCGGGAAATTACGATATAACGTAGGAAAAGTTTGACATCCGACACTGCATTCCTGAAATCGTCAAAGTAGACAGCTCGGACCTTGCCACAGAAAAAATAGAGTCAGGATTCTGAATTTTTAGGAACGGAAAAACGTATTAGAGCATCGTTTATCCACTGAAAAAGAAAACTCGCCAGTATTAATACGGAACCAAACTTTTACAGAAACTACTCACAAGTCACATATTTTTATACTTTGAATTTTACTGGTTTATACTAGCTAGGGGAGTTACAGATTCATACGAGGCTGGCAACCTCAGCATGTGAAAAGGATACATTCATGAACCACCACAGCAAGCGCTGGTGATTGATTCATGCTAGTTTTCACAGAAGAACCAAAAGCAGAGGTGATCCCAGACTCCAAGTGGACAAAGGAAGGGGATGATGATGACATCATATGTATATTATCATTTGTAATGAGTCGAATGTGAGCTTAAAGTTGTTCCTTAGGTACAAGTCACTGGCCGCTGTCCAGCAGAAATGTTTTCATTACATTAACTCAAAGAATGGCGATTTTGTTATCACATCCCCTGAGTTATACGATATACACTCAAGGAGAGTACAAATTCTGATTAAAAAATCGGCGACGGACAGCGGGGACAGGCGCCTGCTCTAAATCAGGAAAACTAAAACTTAGAATCGGAATTTTTTCTTTTACTCCCTCTAAAGTTGGTGGTACAGATTGGAGAGACATTTTGATGTTCTACCCATGTTACTAGTCTGTGGTTCGAAGGTTGAGATTGACACGTGAAACCTACATCCTACGGGTGGTGAAGATCCCTGCCTTGGCCAGAAACGGTTACCTCCAAAATCCATTGGAGACGTGCCCTTGCCACAGAGACGAAGTGTCGGAACCAGCAGCACCAACATTTCAGCAATGTGGAGGCTAAGTTATAAGTTTAGCAGGCGACCTCAAAAGACTGTATTTTCATCTCACAAACCGAGATCTATGATGAACTATAATTTCTCATAATTACCATTTCATATTTATTTACATTTGTTTCAAAGTAATTCAGCATTAAATTTGAATTTGTTGATTTTGACAAATTCATAGTTGAGTTAATCATTACAGAGAGAAAGGCATATGTATAATTGTCACGAAAGGGGTTTGAATGTTATTGTTGTAATCTAAAGTTATCCTGGATCAAAAAGATGTATCAGATGATACCAGGATAGTGCCAGATAGATAAGCGACTGGTCTTACAAGAAATACCCCTTTTCTGAAAAGAATCAAGGTGTATTGACATCAAATGTAGAATCCAGCTGTATAAACCTCCAGGTGTGATGAGAGTGGATGTCCTGAAAGTCTATTTGCTCCCTTTCACGATTCTCCCCTGATATTATGTGTTATTATTATTTACTATTATGGCTAATTATGCTAGGGGTACTAATTATGGTCTATCTATCTCTCTCTCTCTCTCTCTCTCTCTCTCTCTCTCTATATATATATATATATATATATATATATATATATATATATATATATATATATATATATATATATATATATATATATATATATATATATAATATGTATCAACAAAACTTGGAACTCAATTTAAATAATTTTAGCAAGTCTGATGGTACATATTTACAATTTATTTAACCTATACCGTTTCTCTTTTCGGTTAGGTAACTTATAATGAATCAAATGTATTTACATAATGAAATAAATAAGCATGGAATATCAATTACCAAAATGAATCGAAATGATGAATTTTCACCTTTTGATTAACCATTATCTAATACATATATGTTTTGTGACTCTTACTGGACTGTGAAGTAGTAATTATCATATTTATGTCCATAAAGATTCATCATACACTGTATTTTTATCTTTTTATTGTATATTGTAGTAAAGTAAATCTGTGTGACACCCCGCTCAAATTTCCCCGCTTGAAAATTAACTAACGTACTCCTAAAATCTATTAATAACTACCGCATTTGAAATTTGTCTCAAGACCACCGTAAAATTAACCACCAACAATTTGACTAAAGAATTTGAATTTTTCTACACCAAGTTAAAAAGGTTACTACCCCCAAACACACCCCCCCCCCCCCCCCCCCCCCCCCCACCACCCCACCGCCCCCCCCCCCCCCCCCCCCCCCTAATATTTATTAACGAACTTCGTAAAAATTAACAACCAATCGGATTGTTACCTCGTTTTATAGTGACGATAACATTTTTGGTTGGAGTGAGAAAAATGTCTAATATGTGTTTTTAACAAAAATTAAATAATGTATACCTCAAAAACTAAAGAGAATTAAAAGGAAAGAGATATCTGGAATTGTAGCGCTGATATTGATTAACATAATACCATAAAGATTTTCCATTAATAAAACTATCTTGACGTAGAAACATTTATTTTATTTCAGTTCGGGAAAAGCACAATTAATCACTTAAAAATTACACAGATGAAAACGGGGAGAAATAAATGAAGAAACTCTATAGGGGTAGATAGAGGACAGCTGGCCGTTTAATAATCAATTTTGATATTAAAAATCGGTCTATAAATAACTGAGATATATAATATATAAATAAAATCAGACGAGCGAACACACTAAACAACGCTCAATGTTTATGGTCCAAAATTAGTTAGTTTTTTTGACGCGTCTTTTGATTGGCTGGTTGGAATTGATAACTTTTAACCCTGCTTGAATAAGTCCGCCATTTGAGAAAAACTTAAGCACAGACAGGTTGACAGCAGATGCAAAGCGTTGATGACAAATGCCTTTGCCGTCTGGACGACACAGCAGTCTGGAATTGAGCCATTTACTGCTAGTCAATCCTGTGATTGTGTGATTATTCTTTACTTGCGGTAAGATAAATAAGTATTAGTATTTCATTAGCATGTAACTGGCCACAGATTGTGCGCCATATTTTGTTGTTCGACATTGCCAGTTGGAAGAGGTTACGACAGCCTAAGTAGGAAGTGCCTAAGCAGACTTACAGGGAAGTGAAACTAATTTGTGTTTGAATATTGCCATAAAATCGTACGACTGTAGATCCAGAGGCCACTAGCAATCTTCTGCAGTGCCACAGTGTTCTAATGACACGTGAAAACATACCTAGGATGTTTGAACAAAAGATTTAACAGGTCACAAGAAGAAAATTATATACCCCAGCTGATTTTAGGGAGGACAATCAATGCTTAAGGTGACAGGGGCGTTGCAGCCATATGGGAAGAAGAATGTAAACACAGGACGGAGTGAAGTCAAAGAAAATAGGGTCTGGTGCAAATGGTTCGCACACGTGACTGATCCCAGAAAATCTTAGTATTGATTAGTTGTGGAATTGTTATAGCCAGCATATAAAAGGGAGGGAATATCCTTCTTTTTCAGGGTTATATTGCCTATTACTTAGTGGTGGCAGGAAACCTGGTGCAGGCAGACCTTGTGTACATTGAAGCCCAAGAAAAGCTGCATGCTGCATCTGTGGTCAGAAGACAACTCTTGTGTTGACCTTGCATAGTCTACAGTCATCCACCTCAGACAGGCTGTCAGGTCAAGTCCCTTTACATGGGCATATGAGATCTCATTTTAACAATTTCCACAACCAGAACAGAAATTCCTGTGGGCGTGATGATATCAACAGACCCTCACATAATTGACTCTTTGTTACAGAAAGTATTAAATCAGACTGTGGGATACACATACAGTGACACTTTAATATACCAGTTATGGACAAAGGGTCCTCTTTAGTTATTTATATGTTGTAAATAAAATTTTCTTGATTTGAAAACATTCCTGTCCCAAAAGAATTGAGGTACAGGAAAATAAAAAATTGTAATATATTAATATAACTTTACCAACAGTCTTACTTACTTCACTTTTATTGAGTTAAAGTTATGTTTGACATTGTTCATACATCACAATAGTTACATTACCCTAGACACTTGCCACGCAACATCACAGAGATTATTTTACACAGAGTGAGATCTTAGAGAGGTAGCGGATAGGGACCCTGAGAACATCATCATCATCAATTAGACTCAGGGAACTTACACAGCTGGACCTCATTTGGTTTACCCTTAGTGTAGTAACATCAATAACCTCTCACTTACCACATGTATATTAGAGGTAGAGCCTGAATAGGCTGACCAGTGGCTTGGTTTTGCCACTTATCTTCTATGTAGAAAATAATCACACTCCAGCCATTGACTAACACGTCTGTGAATTGCCAGGCAGTAGACGCTGGGTATCTGGCTCCAATGACTTTAAGAGCACTTGCACCTCAGAGTTCAACAGAGATGGATGATTCATGCACTTCTGGTAGTTTGCAGGATAAAACCTAGAATACACATAATCACAACCCCTGTATGGTCCAGCACTTTTCTGTCCTCACACACAATGGACATAACAAACAGTGTCAGACATTGTGCTAACATATGCACAGGACAATTTACCTCAATACCACTCACAGCCAGTTCACTGTGACTACACTTTCCTTATAAATCCTAAGTTAGATCCAGTTGTCCATGATCCGCATTCATACAATGATTTAGTCTAGTATAAAGCACTAAGTAATACCTTAATCAATTCTTTAAAACAATTCCTGTCATCCTTCCTTATGTTCCTGGTAAATGTGTCGTTCCTTTAAGAAATACTCCTTCAAACACTTTGTCAAACTTACAGACGTAATTTGGCCATCATTCTCAATTATTCTACACATTTTACAAGGCTGGCTTTCGTCTCCAAGAGTTTACACATGCTATACACTTCCTAACGCACAAGTGGATTAATCACAGGAAAATTACATAATTATATATATATATATATATATATATATATATATATATATATATATATATATATATATATATATATATATATATATTCATTCTTACCCACAGGCAATACATACAAGCTGTAACAGGCTGTTAATGGGCATCTAGGTCTGCCAGGCAGATGCGGTTGGCAAAGGTACAAAACGTTTACACTTTTACCGCTTCCCTCTGTTCAGCTGTATTTTAAAAATGTTGTGGCCTCAATTTAGCCAAGGGCAAGGTCTTATATACTAGAACATCCGCCGTATCGGATGGCATGGGGCAAAAAGGGTGTTAAAAATCTCAAAATGAGGCATAATTTTGTCCTCTGTTCAATTAGCAAAATTTTTAATATTCATTATCTTTCTTATTTATGGGGCAATTTGTCATTTAAAGCTTGAATTATTCTATGAATTATTCTGTATTGATCTATCTACTAATTGGTTAGTTTGCAAAATGCATTTTAATATATGCATGCTTTAACTAGCTATATTGGGACTAACCTGATGTAACGAAGCCCTTTCCATCAATATTCCTATCTTACTAAAATACTATTCGAGAAAGTTTTTACACCTACCTCTAGCGTAATATTCCCGTTGTTGAATTATATAATCCTTTCCGGTGATACTTCTTTATTCTTTCCAAAACTAAATGGCATTGTACCATCCGTTACACAAAATGGGCCTCTATGTTCAAGCCTAGTACGTTTTACAATACACACCAAGAATGACGCGTTTCATTAGTTAGTGTATCAGAGAGTTCTCAACATATGGCGTGCGGTATGGTCAGATTTACTCCTAAGTATACAGAAAACCGTGTTGTGAGAAAGACTAAATCACGACAATGATCCAGAACCTCTAGTATATATTCACTAATATATGTACATTTCTATTATCGAGCTAATAAAAGGAATTTCGCTGAATTAAATCAGCTGGGGGCTTGAGCGAACAAATCATTTATATCCCTCTTTCCAAAAGGCGGCGGGTCAGATACACAGTTAACGTGCTAAGACTCATTCAGTACTGTTCTTGGCTTCTGAAATATCTTTGGAAAACTCCCTCGAGGTAGAAGCATCATTACCCTTCTATCTACAACTCTGCCAAGAGTAATATTGTGCGAAGGTAAACATCTTTGAAGACCCACATTAGATACTCTAGGTTTTAGCCACTGTATGACCACTGCTGCAAAGCAAGGGGAGGCAACCCGTGACAAACAGTAAAGGGATGTTCGGCAATATCAGATCGAGTCCTGTTAGTTAAACTGAGTGGCAGACCAATTGATATCAATTGTATACAAATATATGCCCCAACAGCAGATAGTACAGAAGAAGAAATAGACACATTTTACAATGAACTTGATATGACAATGACACAGTGAAATTTCATGAGACAACTGTTATACTTGGAGACTTCAGTACAAAGGTTGAAAATGGAAAATTTGATGATGTCACAGGTGGTTGTGGCCTGGGAGAAAGAAATGAGAGAGGTGACAGACTGATAGAGTGGGCAAGAACGTATTATATGATAGTAGGAAACACCTGGTTTAAGCAGCATCCTAGACGCCTTTGGACGTGGAAAAGTCCAGGGAACAATGTTCATAATCAGATTGACTACATTCTAATATGCAGGAGATTTTTAAACAGTTTGAAATCTGTGAAAACTAGGCCGGGAGCAGACTGCAACAGCGATCATGTACCAGTAATAGGAAAACGTAGAATAAAATTGAAGAAAATAAAGCGAGCTTCAAACAACATCAAGTTAAACTTAGCCTTACTTAAATTAGATAAGGAAATGAGGAAAAGATACAACATTGGAAAACAGAATAGGTTCAATGTAATAGAAAAAATACAGAATATAGATGAACAGTGGGAAATGCTAAAGGAATCAATACATCAAAAGAAATCGTACCAGAGGTAAAGAGGACTGCAAAGAAGAAGTAGATGACAGATGAAATTTTCAAACTGATGGATGCAAGAAGGAAGTAGCAAGACAACGAAGAATATGACAGACTAAATATGGAAATAGTAAACAGCAAAAAACAGCAAAAGAAGCATGGCTAAACAAGAAGTGCAGAGAGCTTGAAGTGCAGAACCGAAAAGACACAAAATCTATGTACAAGCAAATAAATGAGTTAACGGGCAGAAGGACACAAACAGCCACTGGCTGTTTGAAATAAAAAGAAGGAACATTGTTAATGGGTCATGAGAACATGATATAAAGGTGGATAGAGTACATCAAGGTGCTGTATGATGATGAAATACCAGATACGAACGACCAGGACAGTTGTGGAGGACCTCCAATACTTGTGGCCGAGGTAGGGGATGCCATGCGCCACATGAAGAAAGACAAAAGTGCCTGGACCAGATAATGTAACAGTAGAGGAAATGGAAACTTTGGGAGAATTTGGAGTAGAAGTGATAACAAAACTCTTAAATGACATCTACAGCAGTGGTCAGATACCTGATGATCTGCTAAAATCCATATTCATAGCTTTGCCAAAGAAACCCTGAGGCCATAGAATGTGAAGAACATCGCACCATTAGTCTTATGAGTCATGTGACCAAAATGTTATTACGAATTATCATGAGAAGAGTGAGAAATAAAATTAAACCAGAAATCAGTGATGAACATTGTGGATTTGTAGAAGGTAAAGGCACAAACAATGCTATATATATTATAAGAACATTAATAGAAAGAGCCATAGATGTGACGACAGATTTGTACTTGTTCTTTACAGATTACACTAAGGCATTTGGCAAATTGAAACATGAGGAAATTATCAAAATGTTAGGAAGCATCAACACTGATGATAAAGACTTGAGGATAATAAAGAACGTACTGGGAACAATCAGCAGCTGTAAGAATTAGCAGCCAAATAGGAACGTTTCAGCAAGTAAAAAAGGGTGCCAGGCAGGGATGTGTGCTGTCACCGGATCTGTTCAATCTTTACAGCGAAAATATAATGAAATCTCTAGAGGACATGCCAGGAATATCATTCGGCGGACATATTATAAACAACTTGAGATATGCTGATGATACAGTCTTAATAGCAAAAAGTGAAAAGGCGCTGCAGGAAATGGTTGACACAATAGTGATAGAAAGTGAAAATAAAGGCCTTAGCCTTAATAGCAATAAGACAGAAGTAATGGTCGTCTCAAAGAAAAAGGCTTCCCCAGAATGCACTATCAAAGTAAATGGAACCGTTTTAAAATAAGTCGCTAAATTCAAATACCTGAGCAAATTAATAACAACGCATGGAAGATGTATCTCAGAAGTGAAGAGCAGAATAGTTCAGGCAAAGGCAGCCTTCTATAAAATTAAGAGTATTTTTGCAACAATTCTATGTCATTGGAAGTAAGAAAGAGAGATCTTCATTGTTATATAGAACCAACCCTGACATATGGGAGTGAGCCATGGACAATTAGTAAACAAATAGGGAAGGCACTAGGGTCAACAGAGATGTGGTTTTACAGAAGAATGTTAAAAATACCATGGACAGCCAAAAAGAGTAATGAGGATGTCCTGAAAGAGGCCAATACGCAAAGGAAACTTATTTCACAAGTTAGAAAGAGGACAGCCTAGGCAAGAATAAATTGTAACAACAGGTAATGATTGAAGGAAAAAAAGATAGGGGAAGACAGGCAGAGAGCAAATACTGGACAGTTTGACATCGTGGCATGGAAAGAAGTCAACAACAGAATTGATATAGTGTACTGGAGACAGGAAGTTGTGGAGAGACATGATCTCCCACGCCACTAGGCACGGTACTTGAAGAAGACATAGTCATCAGGCAACTCCGCTTTCATCCACCACTTCATCTTCCTCAAAAATGTTACCCTCCCTGAGCGTTAATTTTAACCCCGGTGAGTTGGATCAAAGTGCTTTTGAACAGCAGAAGGCGACAATTGAAATATACATAAACATACATATAAAACTTACTAAAGTGTTAGTATAATAAATATAGACACCATGACATCATCATTCACTCGCAGCTCTCTAAGGAGTCTGGGGTCACCTCAACTGTTGGTTCCTTGTGAAGAAACCCGCACGAAGCAGCCACCAGTTCTTGTAGTGGGGGGCAGTGGTGGTTCGTGTGTTAAGTTTGTAGCAGTATTGAGGTTTCCAGCGTATTATGCAACTGTACACCAACAAGTAATTATACATGTCAAAATGCAAATATATCATGATAAAATGTACATATTTGTTGCAATATGCTTATTGTCACAATGTTGTTTGCGCATAAATGGGCGCTGAACTTAACTGAGAGATATTGTAAGGTTTTAATAAGCACACTTTTGTGCACTATTATTGAACATAGAGGCCAAGGTCTTAATGTATTAACCACTCGATTTGTAGATTGGTATAGGACGTTTGCTTTTTGGTGGGTCCTTAGTGATGACGTAGATTGGTAAATAACTTCTAATGGAGGACCAACGCCTTGTCAATGGTCAGACACATTATTGTACAGTCCTGTTTTATATTATAGCTTCGGAAGGAAGCCTGTGCTAGGACTGGTATTAAGGAATGAAGTATAATATTCAAACTTACGTGGACGTGGAAGTAATACACCGTAAAAACCGGAGTTAAAACCTTCCATTGTCACAGCAGTGACAGAAGTTATTCTGGACCACAGAAATCCAGCATTGAAATATTAGTTGACGTTAATCTGCATGTATTTTGAACAAATTCGATGACCTGATGACTGGACGTAGAACCTCATTTTACCATTTAATCATCATTGGAAAATAAACCTCTGTTTGATTTAAACAAAACACCTCAGCTTTTATGGTCCGTTAAAGTAGAGGTTGGCTGTTGCAGGTTATTCTTCCTTTTTGAACCAGTGAGAAAAACAGGGACGATTAAGTGTTACTACACACTCACGTTTTGGCATTCGCATCTTATCACTGTACTTTCATCAGTGATATAAACAAAATTGGGAAGAACTTTACCGCTATTGGTGGACATTTTAATACGACTCTAACGGTTGTTGAAAGTATGACATGAAAAGCGATACGGGATCTTAACATTGTGGCTGGTGTAATGTATTTTCCCGTTCTAGAAGATTCAGATATTTTGAGCTCAATTGATTGCCACGTATTTTGGAACACTGACACTTGTTGCATGCTCAAGAAATCGATCGTTATTTCAAAGTCGTAACCTTGACTTGGAAGGTCAACGTGCTTGTGATGTACAGACGCAAGTCAACAGAGAAGTATCATAGTTGTACCGGGGAATGATGCAACAGTTTTCGATTTCCATTTTCAAGTCCTGCTGTGTACCTGCGGAGGGTACAGTGAATGACGTCATTCGGTAACAAGTACTTTCAACCAGAGGAAATTACTGTGGTTGTTTGGATCCAGTTGTATGAAGTTCATAGCCCGTGTTGGATCGAATGCTTTACGAGGATTATTGGGATTCCCGCAGATAAGTAGACATTGTATTGTGGTGTCACTATACTAATTATTATTAGTGAGCACCTTTCTTTTGTCACTTTAACTCGTAATATGCTTGTTCTTCATCGTAGGTGTCCTGGGGTGTTTTCCTAGGTTGATTTTGGGTGGATGAATTGCAAAGACTTATAGCAAGTTTCTTTGAGGCTACTGGAATGATGTAGATTCTTGTGGTCACTCCGTGGTTCTTTACGATACTATCTTTTCTGTAATTGTTTATGTGCGGTGATTGTCATTGCTAACGTGTATATTTCTATGTAATTGATTCTCTTGATTGTTCATTCTATATTTTCAGTATTAATATTATCTTGTATAATTTCTTAGTTGATTGATTTATAGCTGCATTTTTTATTAAATAAAAGATGATAAATCTCCAGTAATGAGTATCGATAAGGTGACGAATATAATATATTAATTGAAATACTACAGTTCATTTCATGAGGTAAATATTAGAATTGAGATTTTGAAATGTCGTTGGCGGAGTACTTCATCAAACAGGGTAAAATTCTTGGTTTATCAGGAGACAAATTACAAGAGTTTGCTCAAACAGAATATAAAGAGGCGCAGGAAAGAGAGAAACGTCAGTTAGAATTAAAAGATAGGTGTTGCTGTCGTTTTGACGGTTTCATAAGACGTAAATCTATTTAATACTTTTGACGATCGAAGGTAGAGAACTATATGTTAACTCTCTGGGACAGGTTGATTTGGGGTTATCTTCCCTGTGTTTATTCTTTGTGGTTGATCTGTCTTAAGAGGGCCGGTTAACTGTTCTCAAATCTGTTCTGTCTACCCATGCGCTAGTTTTTAGCGCGAACCGAGAAGACTTCCGTCTGGGAGTGATGAGCTGTTTTTCTGACCGGACAAGATGTCCGTTGTTTCTTCTCTGCATTATCTGGGGGAAAGATAGTCTTCAGTGTAACTGTGATCTTAGTGATTCTCCCCAGAGTTATTCTGTTCGTCTAGAATGACGACAGTGGTTATTTGTGTATTTCTCGGATTCTGTCCAAGGTAAAATAAACTTTATTATTATGCCAAGATTGCAGAACATTTAGTATGAACCTGTGAGTAGCGCTCACAGTTCTTGGGATCCAAAGTCCATTATGTGTGCTTGACGTAGCTAACTAAGTCTATTCGTCGAATTACTTTACAGAAGCACAATGAACGTATATTTATATGAAACCCGCATTATGGCGGTATGTTTCGGCACGGAAGATAATGCCTGCCTATGAAAATACACAGTTGTTCATCAATCATTATGAGGCCCGCCATTACGGCCTATATCTTTTAGCAAAGAAGAAGTGTCTGGCGGGAGAAGCCAGATAAAGTTCTTGACTTTATCAACAAGTTCACAGACTTCGATATTAAGCAACTTATATTTTTCCACAAGACTACCTGACCGTTTAGTCAGGGCTCTGAGCTACAGGGGAGTAATGAAATATATATATATATATATATTATAAATATATATATCTATATAAATATATATAAATACTATATATATTATATATATATCATATATAAAAGATATATATATATATATAATATATTATATCAAGCCAACGTTACTAGCATCATACATACGAGCTATGCAGGGTTGATTATGCTCGATGGTTATATGCATTACTACACATGAAATGTCCATGTTCCTTGTTCTACTGACTGTGTTGTCCGTCAACGTACTATTGCTGTAATAAATGTTGAAGAGAAATTCATCTGCATTAACCACATCTATTACTTCTACGTGTGGTGGAGTGAGTTTGTGTGTTCCTAAATAAGAGCCTGTGGTGTCTGCCCATGCACACCACATGTTAGATTTATTGAGTTTGAGTTAGTGCTGATAAATGCGGCACTATTTGGGATATTTATTGAAAATGAGGCGCACTAGAAAATGACGTCAGAGTTTGTGTTGATATGTGTATGGCCAAGGTGAAGTAAAACCTTGCACTTTGTGACAGCTGTGGTTTTTGGCTGTGTTTTCTTTTTAAGTTCCATATGGACCTACTATGAAGTGTGTACCTCCTGACAGGAGAGGGTTTGTACAAGAGCATGAATACTCTTGAATTAAAAGTAATTTACTCCAGACACTAAGAATACACAATCTCACAGCCCGTCCATCCAAAATAGAAATTGGATTCAAGGAAATTTCATTTCTAGGACACAAAATTGGCAGACATGTAATACAACCTGATGAATCTAATTTAAAACGCATACTTGATCTTACAATCCCAACTACAAAGAAGCAAGTACGGAGTCTATTAGGATTGGTGAATTTTTACCACAAGTTTATTCCAAGGTTCTCGTCTTTGACTGCTGTCTTATCTGATCTAACTAAAAGAGGTATGCCCTAACAAAGTAGTTTGGACAGAACAATGTTAACCAGCATTACAAAACATTAAGACACATTATTTTCACAGTATCCAATATTAAGACTGCCAGATTTAAAAAGATCATTTATTGTTGTAACAGATGCCTTCGCTCCATGAGCAATAGGCGGGTGTTTGGGGACAAAGTTTTTGATGGCAAGTTTTCATCCGATCTACTACTTGAGTAGGAAACTATCGGAAGCGCCGAATCTAAATACTCTATTTTCGACAGAAGAAACTGTTTGGTATAGTATGGACTTTGAATAAACTTCAAAAGTATGTGGTAGGTACGCATTTTACTATAATGACAGATCAGAGAGCATTAACGTATCTGCAAACCTGTAAATCACCCAAGTGCAAGACTTACGAGATTTGCATATACAGTTGCAAGCGTACGACTTTGATATCGACCATATAGAAGGACATAATAATGTAATCGCGGACACTCTATCAAGAGTAATACATTGAACTATGTAACTGTCCTGGGTACAAGAAGTGACAACAAACATTGTTAATGTTCATAATCAATTGATGGATAGATTATATAGCGATATTTTCGTAGCATTAATTATGTTGCTCACAAGTTTGTTGCCACATATTTTAACTGCATTTCACTCATCGTGATATCATTTCACTCATTACTTGAATTTGATTTTCCTTTTTATCATTATAGTTAATTATAGTTAATGATGACCTGGTAACCTGCAGTTTCCAGTAGCGCGCAGGGGGGGTAATATGGTGTGTCTGCCCATGGCACACCACATGTTAGATTTATTGAGTTTGAGTTAGTGCTGATAAATGCGGCACTAGTTGGGATATTTATTGAAAATGAGGCGCACCGGGAAAGGACGTCAGAGTTTGTTGTGTTGATATGTGTATGGCCAAGGTGAAGTAAAACCTTGCACTTTGTGACAGCTGTGGTTTTTGGCTGTGTTTTCTTTTTAAGTTCCAGTATGGACCTACTATGAAGTGTGTACCTCCTGACAGGAGAGGGTTTGTACAAGAGCATGAATACTCTTGAATTAAAAGTAATATGTACGGAGAAAATTAATAAATAAGGATTAATCATGAATAATGAGTATGCATGCTACAAAGAATTTCAGTTATTAAAAGATGTCGAATTCGTTTGAAAAGAAAACTGTTTTAGTTCCTCATTGGTCAGGTAGAGAACCTGTATGCGTGTTGTGATAGAGGGAACAAAACTATGAAAAGTGAGAGATTTTACCCGGGATGTAACGGGATAACGAGCAGTACTATGAGCGACCGCTGGAGCAATCAAATATATATTAACTGTGGACAGGGGTAGCAATGTACCTATAATAAGAATAAACGAACACAAAATATATTCGAACGGCGCCCCACCACAGAGCCTATACGACTTCGTGTTCTCGATCTGCTGTATACACACACCAGTACTCACTACAACACCTTATCCTTTGTTCTACACACCTGAGAAAACATGTATGTTGTTTGTGTGTGTGACTGCACTACATCCTGGCAGTGCCTCACGCTGGTGACCTAGATTCACGTCCATGTTACACTGTCCAGGTGATAAACGACACACCCACTCAGCGACACTTCAACACGGTACAAATACCAGAATTCACACGAGCAAACAGACTTTAACATCTGGTAATAAACAGTCGGCAAAACATAGTGTTACATCAGGTTCCCAGTTGATGGGGCTATACTAATCTGATTCTACAACGCAACACTAGACTGTTACAACTGACTGTTACAATAGGGAATTAGCTAACCAGGAACGTATGAAAAGGTTGGAAATGGAAGATAGTGAGAAAAGGAGGCAAGACGAAGAGAGAGTTAAACTCTTGGAGATGGAACAAAATGAGAAAAGGAGACAATATGAATTTACACTTGAGGGAGAAAAACGAGCCCATGAAGAGATAATGTTGCAATTAGAAATTGAAAGACAGAAATTGCAAAATGGAAATGCTACTAGTCAATCACATACTCAGAATGATGGTCAGAAATGTGACATTAAAATTCATTTGCCAATGTTTAAACCAGGGGTCGAAGATATTACGTTCTTCTTGTCAAGATTTCAATTGGTATGCACAGAATATAAAATTGATAAAAGTATGTGGTGTAGCAAACTGATGAATTTTTTATCAGAGAGCGTTAAGTGCAATCGCTTCGTTTAGAAGGCGTTAGTCAAAAACTATGAAGAAGCTAAGCTACCTATTAAAAAAATATCAGCTTACAGCTGAAAGGTTATAGAAGGCGATTTAAAGAGTTGTTGCCGAGAAACAGGAAAAGTTTCTCAACAATTCATTTTAGGATATTCGTTTAACTTTTAATCGTTGGATCGAACTTGAAAAGTACAACGGAATTTTGAAGATCAGGCAGATTTGATATTACGGATACAAGGTATAATCCTCATAGAGTGATAAGTTTTTTTGGCATTTTTACAGGAGCGGAATCCTAAAGTTATCGGAAGTTGAGACCCTCCGCGCCAGTTTTCATCCGAACTTGAATGTCAGAAACACACTAAAACTACATGAATCGTTATAGTCAGCGGTGTTGCTACTGTAAATAACAGACAAGGAAAATTTAGATCGAATAGTGGTGACAGAGAATAGGTTTTCGTCATAGAAGTGCCAGTTTCAGATCGAAATAATAATTATCAAAGAAATTTTTCTCATTTGAAAGTGGAAATAGAAATGATTCACCAGCTGGCAGAAAGATGGAATAACAATCCATTTTGGAACTGGTCAACAGGTTGATTTGGGAAACAGAGACAGAATGAATTGGCAACGAAACACTCCTAACTTTTACAGTTACAATAAATCACATTACTCGCAGAATAATAATACACATTTGTATAACAATAGACTACAAAATGACAGGTCATTTTGGTCAAATAGTTATAATCGATCTGCTTACCATGGTAATTCCGTTCAAATGTCGGAAAACAATGTCGCAGATAACAATAATACTGTTAATCAAGCAAATGCATGTGCGTCATTTGATTTTAATAATGCTGAAACATGTTTGGAATGCAAGAATCTATTTCAGCCTGATGTGGTATCCAGACTGAGATGTGGACACCCATTGCCGGCGTTACCTGCTATGTCAGCTCATGAAGGAACCGGGTCTTTAGAGTTTCACAAGGGCTTACTTAATGGCATGCCAGTAACTTTATTAAAGGATTCAGGTTGCACGACGGTAGGCGTGCGACAATGTTTGGTTGATCCTTCTTCTTGTACAGGCACATGGCTTAAGTGCATTACGTTTGGTGGTAGAATTGAGAAATTTCAAACTGCTGTGGTTCATATCGCAACGCCATTTTTTACGGGACAAATAAAAGTATGTTTGTTGCCGAATCCAGTTTGCGATTTGGTTCTTGGTCACATTCACGTTTTTAAAGAGTGTACTCGTGAGCAAATAAATGATTGGGAACGAGAACACGTACACAGGGCTAATGTTGTGGTTACTCGAGCACAGGAACATGCTCAACAAAATGTTGTACCATTGGGTAATGATGAATTGGGGCATAGCAACATTAGCAAAGAAGTTTTTGCTACATTGCAGAAAAATGATGATTCACTAAAGAAATTTTTTAATTTCGTACAAATTAATACTACAAATGATATTAATTGTCACAAGCAATGGTATGCTATCGTCAATAACATATTAGTGAGACAATTCCGAGATGGGAAGTCCTTTGATACTGTGACTCAAATAATGGTACCTAAAACAATGAGGGCTTATATTTTAAGTCATGCTCATGATTCACGTTGTTCAGGTCATTTGGGTTACTCGAGAACAAGGGCTAGAGTGCTTGCATCATTTTTCTGGCCTGGTATATCAAAAGACATTTCGATGTATTGCCGTTCTTGTTTTATGTGTCAGGAAGTTAGTCTAGAGGGGCACATCATGTAGCTCCCATTCAAGCAGCCGATATTCCGGTGCGTCCGTTTGAGAAGATGGCCGTGGACATTGTTGGCCCACTTCCTATAATGTCATCGAGAGGACATAGATATGTTTTAACCTGCATAGATATGTGTACGCGTTGGCCGGAACCTATACCTCTAAAAAATATTGCTACTCAGGATGTGGCTGAAGCTTTGTTTCAAATATTTTCCAGAATCGGTTTTCCGAGAAAACTGTTGTCAGATAGGGGCTCTCAATTTGTTTCCGGTACTATGACTGAGGTGTTGAAAATGTTTCACATAGATAGATCACTTAGCAGTGTCTATCACGCCGCCTCGAATGGTATGGTGGAGCGTCTCAATAGGTCGATAACACAAATGTTGGGTAAGATTACTATTGATTTTCCTAAAGAGTGGGACCGAGTTTTACCTGCGGTACTTTTCGCATATCGCGAAATACCGAATGAGCATACTGGTTTCAGTCCATTTCAACTTGTGTTTGGGGCTCAACCCAGAGGTCCATTATCTTTGATTAAAGATTTGCTAATCGATTCTGATTTGTCTCAAGAGACAGTATCGTCATACGAGTATGTTGTCAATCTCAGACAAAGAATCGTGGATGCATATCAGTTAGCAACATCTGCATCAGAGAGAGCTAAAGTGAAAGCTCGTGTGTTGCAAAATCATTCAAGACATCTTCGGCATCTTGTACCAGGTGACGAAGCATTTGTTCTCTTACCTAGTAAGCAGAATAGACTACTTATAACTTGGTGTGGTCCTTTCAAAATTCTGTCCAGAATTTCGGATGTAGATTACATACTTGATGTCAAAGGGAAAAGGAAAATATTTCACATTAACATGTTGAAAGAATTCCACGCAAGACCTGAACATCTTCAGGCAGTATTTCATGCTGTTGAGGACATAGTCTCGCGTCCAATTGGGTGGTCTTCATTATCAGTGATTCAGCAAGAATCAGCGTTTCCTGAAGTATCTATGAATTTTCCTAACATACCAGTATATTCTACAGAAACTTGGAAAGATGTGACGATATGCCAAGATTAATCTTTGGATAGCAAAACACAGGTGTCTGACTTATTGCATTCTTTTAGTGATGTACTGTCAGATATTCCAGGTAAAACAAATGTAATCATACATGATATACATTTAAATGATGAAACACCCATTAGAGTACGTCCATACCCTACACCTTTGCATTTTCAGGACAAAGTGAACAAAGAAATAGATGACATGATTAGGTTAGGGATAATCAGTCCTTCTCAAAGTAATTTTGCTTTTCCTATGGTGGTAATTCGAAAAAAAAGATAATGAGATACGGCTCTGCATTGATTTCAGAAAATTAAATAAAGTAACAAATTTTGATGCCGAACCATTACCAATATTGGAGGATTTCTTACCAAAATTGTCAAAGGCAGTATACTTTAGTAAATTTGATTTGGCCAAGGGTTATTGGCAAGTTCCGTTGGCGGATAGATGTAAACAGTTCACAGCTTTTTCTACTCCTCGTGGGTTATTCCATTTCAATGTCATGTGTTTTGGACTAATTTTGGCACCTGCGTCCTTCACTACAATGATGAGAATGCTGTTTTCTCATAGGCAAGATATTATTACTTATATAGATGATATTTGTCTATTCAGCAATACGTGGGATGAACACTTTGTTGGTCTACATTCACTTTTATCTATTCTTAGATCTGCTAGGTTATCTGCTAGACCATCTAAGGTGTATATTGGATTCTCTGAGATTACTTTTTAAGGTCATAGGATTGGTCATGGGAATCTTCAACCTTTGGAGCAGAATGTTTGCAAGATTCTAAATCTTTCCATTCCTAGGACAAAAAAAACAAGTCCGTAGTGTGTTAGGACTAGTACAATATTATGGTAAATTTATTCCTAATTTATCTTCAATTACATCAGATCTGTCCACTCTACTTAGGAAAGGGGCTCCTAATGTAATTAGGTGGACTCCAGAATGCAATGCTGCTTTTCTTAAAATTAAAGATTTGTTTTCATCCCCACCGATTTTAAAACTACCCAGGCTTAATAATCTTTATACTCTTCGAACAGACGCTTCGTCCAAGGGCGTTGGTGCTGTGTTGCTTCAACAATTTGATGGACATCTGCATCAGATCACGTACGTTTCGAGAAAATTAAACAAGGCGGAAATGAATTATTCGGTGTTGGAGAAAGAACTTCTCGCTGTGGTCTGGGCAGTAATCAAATTAGAGAAGTATCTGTTGGGTGTATCTTTCGTAATACAGTCAGATCAGAAGGCTTTGGCGTATATAAAGACTAAAAACCACAAATGCGCCCGAGCAGCCCGTTATTCGATTCTGATGCAGCCGTATAATTATACGATTCAAGCAATTCGAGGGTCCGACAATATGGTGGCAGACGTACTGTCAAGGTGTCCTCAGGAAAACAGTACACAAGTTTTTTAATGACAGTTAATGCATGGTCAACAGTAGTGTTGATGTAACTGGGACATTGAATTTTATTGGTTTTATCCGGAACACACTTTAATGTTCAGGGTGTAACGTGCACATACAGTGTATATAATATGACTGTACGACAATGATATTCAAAAGCGATACATTTTTTGTGCGTATATTATCTAGAGGTTCCTAGGGGCACTGAAATAGGTAATTTGAGGACTAATTTATGCTTATACTTGCAATTTTTTTGGTTTATATCATGAATAAACATGTATGGGACTTACAGTGTACTCTTTATTGGTGAGGTACATATTATTGCAATCTTTATCCTATGGGTAGATAATCCTATTAGATGTAATTATATTAGGTGAGCTTTGGGTCTAGTATTATTGATTAGTTTAGAGGTAATAGAGGGCGGTGTTGTGTTTTCCGTAATTTTTGTTATTATGATTATTACTTCCTACTTGGATTTTATTCATAAGGCAGTAGATTATATGACTTGTTTATAACCGTTTCATCTCATCGACGACTGACTGATAATGTTATGAGACAATTAGCTGACTTAGACGTACTGAGACTTATGATAAATTAATATGAAACAAATATAAAGGTATGTTATCAGGCACTCGCGGGAAATAAAGAAGTAGAACACCAGACAACAGAAAAACAACAGACATGAGTGGCTTACCCAGGATTTGAACACTGGACCTTCCGTGCGACAACCCCACCTAGCCATGCAAGCGAATCACACTATCCGCCCTGCCATCTACGCATCATCAAAAAATGATGTTTCAATGGCAGGTCAACAGTGCGAACGGTAAGCCACTCATGTCTGTTGTTTTCCTGTTGTCTGGTGTTCTACTTCTTTATTTCCTGCGAGTGCCTGATAACATACCTTTATATTTGTTTCATATTAATTTACTGTTTACAGGCCTCGGGTTTCCCTCCCTTGTGAGACTTAGGATAGTATTATGCTGGTATTTTTATTATTATTACCAATAGATCTTTGAAGAAAAAAAAAGAAACTGCGTTTTTTTTTTCCTTGCAGGTGGTAGAGGGTAGTTGTTGCAATATGCTTATTGTCACAATGTTGTTTGCGCATAAATGGGCGCTGAACTTAACTGAGAGATATTGTAAGATTTTTAATAAGCACACTTTTGTGCACTATTATTGAACATAGAGGCCAAGGTCTTAATGTATTAACCACTCGATTTGTAGATTGGTATAGGACGTTTGCTTTTTGGTGGGTCCTTAGTGATGACGTAGATTGGTAAATAACTTCTAATGGAGGACCAACGCCTTGTCAATGGTCTGACACATTATTGTACAGTCCTGTTTTATATTATAGCTTCGGAAGGAAGCCTATGCTAGGACTGGTATTAAGAAATGAATAATAATACTCAAACTTATGTGGACGTGGAAGTAATACACCGTAAAAACCGGAGTTAAAACCTTCCATTGTCACCGCAGTGACAGAAGTTATTCTGGATCACAGAAATCCAGCATTGCAATATTAGTTGACTATAATCTGCATGTATTATGAACAAATTCGATGACCTGATGACTGGGCGTAGAACCTCATTTTACCATTTAATCATCATTGGAAAATAAACCTCTGTTTGATTTGAAAAAAACACCTCAGCTTTTATGGTCCGTTAAAGAAGAAGTTGGCTGTTGCAGGTTGTTCTTTCCCTTTTGAACCAGTGAGAAAAACAGGGACGATTAAGTGTTACTACACACTCACGTTTTGGCATTCGCGTCTTATCACTGTACCTTCATCAGTGATCTAAACGAAATTGGGAAGAACTTTACCGTTATTGGTGGACATTTTAATACGACTCTAACGGTTATTGAAAGCAGACATCAATGCGGTACGGGATCTTAACAATATTACAAGTTACCCCAAGTTTTTTTTTCGGGCGAGCACAGACTTTTTGTAAGGAAACGTCCGAATATTGTCGGGCAACTGTTTAAGATGCCGTCTCTTTTAGGTGTGTTAGGTGTCTAACTGAGTGCACTTGAAGCTGGATCCTATTAACTTAAGGCGTAAAGGGATATCTACGGGCTTACTCTCTTCTAATCTTAGAGTTCACTTCCAGTCCTATGGCCTGTCCTATATTTGTGTCCTAAAATTCCGTGTTCCTGGCTGTCTATGAATTCTTTTTGACGAAATTGGAAGTCAGTGAAGTAGTCTTCCCACGCTGTAGACTATAAGTGAAATTTTCGTATACATACCCAGGTTGCTTCGCGGAGAAATCCAATCAGGAGCAGTCTATCTTAGCATCTCAAACGCCAAACCAATTGTAAATAAGTGTCTGATTTTGGTAGGGGTTCACCCACTACCCTCATGTAGAACATTACTACATGATAACATAAGATATTGCCCTTTACATGTGATTTTAAACTCCATGACCATATAAGGTCTTGCCAATTCCGTTTTGCCTGTCATGTTTACAAACTCACTACTTCACAGATCTATCACTGGTAATATCTTCCAAGATGTTACTTTCTCGTAGTTGTTTATCACAACAAATTCCTTCTGCCGGAAGTATTACATTACTGCCCGTGTCTTAATCTTTAACAAGATTGTCATCTTAATGACAGTGAAATCGGCCATGTATTTGGGCACGTCATGTTTGTTAACTAGCCCAATGGGCTGATCACCCGTTGGCTTGTCACACCGATTACGGAAACAACGGCAGATGGATCTATTTGTTGTTGCCCTAAAGACGCCGCTAGGCGTGATGGGAAACTACAACAGAGAAAATCAATCTGCTGTTGCCCTTAAGACGCCACAAGGCGTGATGGCCTCTGACTGCTTGGACGGTCTTTGGCTAAGGACGGAAGAAGAAGAGAAGATGTTTGTTAACTGACACTGTCTCCCAATTACCGTCTGTCATCCATATTAGAAAACCTGAACCACTTGGTTTGTGGCAATTATCTGCTACCGATGTTCCCGTATCAAACGTTTTTTTCAGTCAATTCGTGTCGCTACTTACTGACGCCTTTTCTGTCTGGCGGAAGCTATTACATAACGTAAACACGTCACCCTGCACTAATAGACGTCAAGGTTGTTTTAAACAGGTCAAGAGGTCAGGTAATAGTAAGTGACAACAAGTAGGACAAGATATGATAAGATAACTGTGAACGATGAAAGCATAAACAATAAATACTGGAAGAGTTAACACACAGAAGGAGTGGTAGATCTGTGACTGGGGCCATAATAACGCCCATTGTTTTCGCTGTGCGAGCACCCATCTCCATAATCGAATTGCCCGCGCGAGCCAGCGCGAGCCCTGGTTACTGGCAAGATGCGAAGCGTGCGCAGAAAGCTTCCTGGCCATGCCGCTGTAACAGTCTATATGTAACAGGGTGTTTTTGACGTAGAAGGTTCACACTGGATACCATATAATGTAATGGGCAGTAGGTTAAAGTGTAGTTTGGCCACCATACATGTTGCGAGGTATAAATAGATTGTACGAAGATAATGTCAATGAATGACCGTCCTGTTGTAGGCTGTTACACTGTTATTCTTCGTAGTGATGTAAAAGGTAAAGGAACCCGTTACACGCCCATTGAGGCATATTGGGAATATGGTGTTAGGCCCATATTATCTTGACCGTCGGCACACGAGGGGTGATGTGGTCGGCATCACGCCGGCCGCCTTAACCTTCCCAGAGTAGCTCTGGTACCCATTTGGGGCTGGGTCGACCCAGGAGCCGTTTGTGGCCTAAAAATTTTTCCGCCTCATCTGGGGATCGAACCATAGACCACTGCGCTAGGAAGCCAGTGCACTAACCACTATGCTACCGCGGCTCCATAGTGATGTAGGCCACCATCATAATACAGGTCTTGGCTCAGGTATCGAAGGTGTAAAGTGCTGCGTAGGTGAGTGAGTGTCAGGTCAACCTGGAGACAATGTTGTGACTGATATAGGTCACAAGGCATTGAGGTACTGGCAAGGTGTAACACAAACTCACTCTCAAGTGTGTAGGCGCTTGAGATACGTAGTGCTTCAAGAAAGGTGTTATTGGTGTGATGTGTAGATGAGTAAACATCAATAGATGGGTGCGAATGCGTATGAAGGTTCTGACAGGTCACAGTCCATCCACACAACCACATGCAGGAGTCAGTAATGTGGACAATAGCTGACGTTTCATGGATTTATTGACGATACAAAACAATGGACGCTCATCATAATATAAATAGTCAGTTGACAATACTTGACGACATTACAGCATAGAAATGGCGAATAATGTAGCTGGCATAAATAAATCATAGGCAAGCTGTCTATCACATAGCTCTGCCATCAATCTACATCTCTTGATTCAGCTACATAGAAATAACCCCGCATTGGAACGGGTCTCATATATAATATATATATATATATATATATATATTAATATATATATATATATATATATATATATATATATATATATATATATATATATATATATATATATATATATATATATATATATATATATATATATATATATATATATATATATATATATAGGCTTAGTTTCGCCTTACTCCGACATCAATAAGTCAGATACATTTCTTTGACTACAGCAGGCCACATCATGGCGAGCCCTGAATACAGTTCACAATGGCCTCCGTGGTATTCCTTTATCAAATCTTGCCCAAGGTGATACCGCCGACATAGCGGAATACAAAGTACATCTCCAATGTTCATCGGGCATAAAACCAACCCTGTATCAATGTCATGGTGATTCGTGAGTTGCATTTCTAATAACAAAGAACTCTTTTCCGCCCAGCGGAAAAAGTCAACAAGCAGGGAAACAAAATGTCAGTCTAAAGCTGGCTATCAATAGAAATGTTACAAGAGCAATTACCTTTTGTTCCGAAAAAACACCACAACAGAATCCGTCTCCTAGACGTTTAGAAAACACAATATGGGAAAATATTCTGTAGACATCTCAGTCAAACACACAGATGACTTCCTTCCCCGTGATATGAAACTCGGGTCGAAACGAATCACACGTCCTGACCCTAACACAGTTTCCTGCTCGACTCCCAAACGGAAGTCTTTCTTAAACATCCCAAAACTTGATGCATGCGTATTAAACGCAAGACCTTCTGAGCGAAACTCAGATAGGGCGATGTGAACAAATACCAAGACCAAGACTGACCATCGAGCCTTATATGGACAGGGGATAAGCATCGACTCTAGTTGCCAACATTCCAAGAAAAACTGACTATACATGGACATATATGGACAGGCAACCAGACACCGTTTCTAACAATAGATCGCCAGGTAAAGAAACAAGAGGAGGTAACAACCACTGTAAAATACCACCTCAGAGAAACATGAGTTATGCCCCTTTGATAAGGAATCCACAAAATTAATGTATACAAATATTTGGCAAATATAAGCATGTTATCAACACAGCAAAATCTGTGCGCAACAGCCGCCTATATTAAGAGAGCGACGGGCAAGCTAGAGGTATTTTATTCACAACAGCGGCTCCAGCAATAAGAAGCGAAACGAGGCGCCCAGTGTGGGTATAAAGGTGAAGAAAGAAATGGGAACACGTGAGTTTGATTTTTAAATAGATCATTTCCTACTGAAGTTACCGTTAGTTTCCTGTAGCTTTAGAGTTAGTTTCAGAGCGGCCAGTTCCAGTATTCCATAAAATAGATAAATCTGTGTTCGCTAAGGAGATTCCTTCTAGGGTATTAGAATTCGTGTAAATGTCATAGATTAGTGGTAGGGATCTGCATAGGTTTTAGTTGTGGTGCTAGTTAAGTCCATTTTACTGCTGTAGGAAGATAAAATATTTATTTCATACTTGGAACTGGACAGAAATTATAAGAGGGACTGAAATTGAAATAGTATTAACTTGATGGCAAGAAGGCAGCCGGGAGCGACGTGTTGATGAAATGAAGTTTACGTAAAGATGGCATATGTAACATTTTTAGTTACCACGTGTAAGAGGGGTAATGGGGTTAAGCTATTTTATATTGGGTAAATTGACACATGGATGAAACCATGTTAATTATAAGATGTGCAACTTTAGTAACACAATATTAATGTAATTTTTTTCATTAATGAAAGAGATAGTTTAGGTTAAGGTGATTCACGATAATTGCTAATAGTTTTATTGTGTTATTTGAGATTAGTTACATCTGGTTGTAAACAGTACATAGTTTTCGTGTTAAATTTCCTTTAGGTGATGTATTTAGTTTTAGTTATTTAGATTCATTGTGAGCATGACACCCCTCTTTTGTGCATAGACACTTCTTCTTCTTTGATCCATAACCACCAACCGTCAAAGCAGTCAGCGGCCATCACGTCTGATGGCGTCTTGTATGGCAGCAACAAATTGATTCCACTTTGCTCGGTCGGCGGCCATCCTTCGTACAGTGCCCCAACTGTGGTTCATTCTTTGCATCTCAGCTTCCACAGTTCTCCGCCAAGTTGTTTTTGGTCGGCCTCTCTTTCGCTTTCCCTCGGGGGTCCATAGCATGGCTGTTCTTGTGATGGTATCAAGGTCCCTTCTGAGGACGTGGCCAACCCAACTCCAGCGTCTGCCAGCTATGATGGTGTGCATGTCCTCCTGGTTACTCCTAATAAGTAGTTCTTGGTTGCTGATGGTATTTGGCCAAAGGATTCGGAGAATTTTCCTTAGGCAGATTGTGTGGAAGGAGGACAGTTTCGACATTTCCTTCTCTGTTACTCTCCAACATTCCGCACCATAGAGAAGCACAGAAAGTACACAGCTCTTATACAGCCTTAATTTGGTGTTTGTGCTGTACTGGGAAGACTTCCAAATGTTGTTGAGAACAGCAAAGGCTGTTCTCGCTTTATTCATTCTGTTGTTAATGTCCTTGCTTGTTCCGCCGTCAGGTGTTACTATGCTTCCTAGGTAAGTAAATATGCATAGACACGTTGAGACATAATCGTTTCTCTGTTTGCTCCTTGTGGAGCATGGAGAGCTATGTGGCTGCTGTCTACAAGAAGCTGACACGAAGCATTTATAAGCTATGGTAGTGGTTGTTTCTGTAACAAGGCATTTCATATGATGAGATTTCCAGTTTCATCAGTCGTCATATACGACACGCTAGTTGTCAGTCTCACCAGTTGTCACATACTACATGCTTCCAGTGCAGGAACGAATATTGGTGTGGATCGGTTGCGAGGTGGTAGTTTTTTCTCATTAAGGAGAGTCATGCTTGTACATAGCGTTTAATTATGTTGTATGCCCATTTTATTATTTTATTATTGTTATATGTAGGAGGGTTTATGAGAGCACATGGATCCACTTGGGAATAAATTATGTCTCTTCTCGCTCCTTACGGAGCATGGGACCACCAATGTGGCAGGCCTCCGCATGAAGCCTGCACAAAGCATTCATATGCTCTTGCAGTATTGGTTTCGGTAGCAATATGTGTTACATGGTGAGATTGCTAGCCTCATGCACAACACCACACTAGTCTCATTGGACGACATGTATGAGAGTGGATGTGTGTGTAATAGTGGGATGTTTCAGGTGGCGTGGAAGAACGGGCTGTTTGGCAGTTGAAAGCATGGTGTTTCTCATTTTTTAACTGTTATGATGTTAACTAGTTGTCACAGAACTCTGAACATGCTCTTTTGTGTGATCTCTCACACCTTCAGCCCTATGGCAGTATCATTTCTTTTTCTTCATTTTTCTCACCACTTGCTTTTATTTGGCATAAATCATGCCTTTTCATTCTTTTTACTATGTTGGATCAGTAGAGTGAAGTCTCTAACACTGTACTCCACTACGGACGTATCTGCTTTACACGCAGAGTTATGTACAGGTGAACTGGGGTATTATCGTAACAATACCCAGTCATTATCACCGGTCAGCGGTAATACGTTTATCTCTGAGTCGCCTCGCCAACCTTTAATAGCGACGATCCTCTGTTGACACAGGCTGGTCGTGCACGATCGGTTCTAAGAAGCCAATATTGTCCGTCTGAGAAATCAGTCAGGGGAGTCACAAACACAGGTGATAATTAGATTATCGCATCTGCTGGCCCCTGTCTGTATCTTTATTACAGATAAATCTGCCTGGCCAGTCAATATTGGCAGGCATCTAGACAGATAATCAGTGCACAGATTTGCTTTGTGAGGTTTTACAGGATGCCACCGGAAATATTACCGCATGATTTGAAAGAGGTTACGCGTTGGAATATTACATTTAATATTTTAAAACACGGGGGGGGGGGGGGGGGGGTATTTTGAAATTAGACACTCCAATACAGTGCTAAGGAGCTTACGATTGGATTAAAGTAAGAAGCCGGAAAAAACTACGGACCCTATTGGAACAGCCGACGGAAGCACCATCTCTGTGATGTGAACTGAAAACTGCACATATAATGTAGTGAAATCAGAGACACAGAACAGAGAGACTCCAGCGCACGTCATATGAGCGACTCCCAGAAGCCATTGAGACATCGGACTTAGAATTCATATATTATAAGTGACATATCGAAGTATTTGGGAAACTTAAAACCTTAAAAAGTAAGCCCGCCTTTTTAAATACAGAGACTGAAAAACTTAAAGGACCAGGACTTAAAATACGAAGACTGGAAACCTAGGAATTGGATCACCCGTTATAAGAGAAACTTTCCCAGACCAAGTGTTTTGTAGATTCACCCGTCATAAAAGGGATTCAAAATTTCCAGACCAAGTGGTTCGAGAGCATATAACTTAAATTGCTCGTGTCCATTCTACCCTGCGCGAAGAGATTGTGTATTCCCAAAAATTTAGGGTAAGTTGTGAACCTTTATAATTTTACAAATGTAAATTTGACATGTTTTTCTTGCTAAGTGGTTATATATGAGGCTGGCAACCTCAACATATGAAAATAGTATATTCATAAACTACTACAGCAAGCGCTGGTGATTTCTTCTGGCTAGTAGTGCGGAAACCCGACAACAGAGGCGAACCCCAAACTCCGAATGGAGCAGTGAAGACTGATGATTACATCACATGTGCCTATAGGGTATAATATTTTGTGAGATATACGCACTTTGTTAATTGTAACCCAGGCAACTCATTATTCGAGCTGCCCAGACATATTTTCCCAGTTAATATCCAGAGGAATAGGGTGAATTTTATTCATCTTCCCTGAGCTACACTGTGTGCTCAGGAATTTAATTCTTCTGAGAGATTAACATTGGTGGGTGGACAGCGAGAATGTGCCTGTTAATTGGCAGCCCGCAAATGTACTTAGCAAAGACATTTGTTTTCCAATTTTTCCAAAAGTTCGTGGTTACAAGATATCAGACGGTTCGAAGTACTGAAGTTACTACGCCACTCATGTGAGAGAAATACACTCATCATCAAGAAGGGACGAAAACCACAGCTGCAGGACTCCCTTATATCAGTTAAGTGCTTATAAAAAGGCACCAGCAAAAAGGGACATAATAATTTTCTTACTATATCCCCACCCTAAATCTGTGTGAAGAGAAAATTTGATTCCAATATAAAAGTCACCAGCATTTTATTTATTTTAAACTGTTAATAATAATTGATTATTAAAATTGTTACATGTTATTTAAAACTAAACAAACCCAGTTAGTTCAGTTATTACATGTATGAAAACAAACGTATGAGCCATAATATTTAATATGCCGGTACATATATATATATATATATATATATATATATATATATATATATATATATATATATATATATATATATATATATATATATATATATATATTTACCTCTAAACAGAGATATACCATTATAAGAGGAAATTCGCTGAATTAACTCAGCTGGGGGCTTGAACGGGCTAAAATCCATTGCTTAAATCATTCACATAAGGCGACGGACAGATATAAGTTAACAAATGTTCAGCGCTAAGCAGCATTTTTCTTGACTTCTGAGTTACCTTGTGAACGCCCCCTTAAGGTAGAAGCGTTAATACTCTTTTATCTACAACTCTGCCAAGAGTAATCTTGTGCGAAGGTAAACACCTTTGACGACCCAGTTTAGATACCCTTGAGTTTTGGCCTCTGTTGGACCACTACTGCAAAGCAGGGGAGGCGATCCATGACCCTAGTCAGTGCTTTGTTTGCGTTACAAGTTAGCTATTGAGCACTGGCTGGGTGTGTGGTTGTTTAGTGTTTGTTCATTAGTTTGTTTTGTGGGTGTGGGTCACTGAAATGGTTGTATGAATAAATACAGCCCCTGCCTTAGAATCAAGAGTTTTATTGTTGTACGGGTCTGGTGCGAGTGTGCAAGAAAGTGATCAACTATCACTCTGGCGACCGGGTGATACAGGATCAAACCCGGGCGACGGCATTTGAGGATTTTTCGTCGACCGGGATTTGGACTGGATTAACTCGAGACCTGGCGAGAACATTTGAAAGAGTGTCGTCGACCAGGGACTGGCGGCTCCTGAGCCGACCCAGCTGCAATGGGTACCTCCGAAATCGGCGAGTATTTGCCTGAATGGCGAGGGACACCTGTCTCTGCACAAGAAATAAAGGGATACTCACGTAAAATCAATGTCAGGTTAGACATAAATAATAACCTGAGATTTCGCCTCGAGTATTAGCGGGCGTACGAGAAAAAAAAAAAAAAAAAAAAAACAACACCATCATTCCTCTGGAATCAATTCTGCCAGAGATGTTTAAAGACCAGAAAAAGAGAACGAACGTATTTTGTGACATGTTTTTTGAGATCAGATCTGTCCGTAATCAGTCTATTTCTCTCTCAGTTATCTGTTTATGGTCTCGCTTAACTTGTCTACACTGATACTGTTAGTATTTTCACAGACCTTGACAACGACATTATTCCTCTATAATTTCAGCACTCCTGCACTCTTATTTCTATGGCAGCTTCCTCATATACCCTTCTGTCTGGTCTCCTGGCATTTCCGCGCTCTCACAGGCTTCATCATGTAATTTATATATCTCTGTGGGTGTGTTTATGCCTGATTTGATGACCTCTGCATAAATGTCATCTGGCTGGGTTCAGAGATCTCATCTCTCTTATTATTTTTATGGCTTTCATTCGGTTTTTCATGTTTAATTTTGTAACTCATTGTTTGCTAGTTGGATGTTTGGCAGCTCTTGTTGAGCTTGTCTGTTTAGACGGTCCTCAACAGGTTCTGCTCATCCCACACCATCTTGCTAGCAATTTTTCATTCGCCTTATTGATAAGTGTTTGTTTGTTTATTTCGATTTTTCTTTTAAACTTGACTTGTTTCTCTGTATATTCTTCATATTTACTTTGTCTGCAGTTCCTTCTGTCTCTTTTGCCAATCGTCGGTGTATTTCCTGTTGTCTCTTTTGATACTTCTTACTTCTTTATTTGCTTTTATGTATAATTCAAAAGTCTTAGTTCTGAAAATTCTGGTTTTGCTTTTATTTAAATCTACCTTCTTATTTTTCATTCTCATAGTTTCTATTTTGTATCCACATTTTGTACTTACGTTCTTTATTCTAAAACTTCCGTATACGCAACATCCAATGTTTTAATATGTTCCCTATGGTTTTATGTATTAACTTCGGCTTCCATTTGTTGAATCACTTTATTGTGAAAGTGAATATTTCTTTCACTTCTTGGCTTCTGAGATATCCAGCATTGCACGTTTTTGTGTATGCGTGTGTTACTGCAGATCTAAGTTTGAGCTTTACTGTGGCTAATTGAAGATGGTGATCGATGTCGCATTGCTTTTATATATTACATCATGGAACGGTGATTTTAAATTCTTTTTTTTTTCTATAGAGATATGATCAGTGTGATTTTCTGTCTGCAGTCTCACTATATTCACTTTATTGTATGTATTACTTTATATGGAAACAATACTTCCTTCTGCAGAGCAGTGACTGTTTGCACTGAATTTTGTAATTGTTGTTTCCATTTTCACTAATAGTTTTTTCGCAAGTAATAATTTCCCCGAGACCTCTTCATAATCATTGTTACTATGTTTTTAACTTCATGCATTTACATCCACCACCAAGATTGTCATGTCTTTGTTTTCCATTTTATCTACAAACATACTGGAGTCTGGTAAAGAACTCTTTTTTTCAAATTGTCTTTGTCATTGGTTGGCGATTAGCAATGGATAATAAGCATCCTTCTCTTTTGATATTTATGAATGCTGCTTATACTATTCGGGACTCTATTGATTCCAGTTCTGTAGGGAATTTATGCTCCTCACTTGACATCATTACAACGACACTTTTGCCATGAGATGTACGTTTTCCTCCTCGACCTGACCAAATTGAAAGTCGTAATCAGCCTAGGCAGCATAAATAAATATACCTTGACAGCAACGTAGACAAAGTTGGAACAGACCATATGATAATAAGAGAATAAAGTACATAAGAAGCGTTCATCGTATTTGAAAAATGTATGGAAATCAAAAGAAATAAAGTCCAACACAAAAATAAGAGTCTTCAACTTACGTGTCAAAGCAGTAATAAATGTATATCTCGGAAACATAGAGAATAACAAAAACGAAGACATAACACACTTTAATAAACTGATGTTTTCATAAAACAGGCTTGATTTGATATGACAAGAGGACAATGTTGAACTGGTGGAAACAACCAGACCACTACAAGTGGAGCAAGAGGCGAGGAAAAGAATCTGCCGCTGAATAGGACATACTTCGATGCTGAGATAATAAAATGGCCGTTTGTGACGAAATCAGTCGTGCACTTTATAGAACTCTCATCCGCTCCGGCAATATCACTCCATTTCTTCATTTTTCTCACTCGTCGTCCTATTTTTTGGCATATTTATTGCCCTTAAATTTTTTTGCTGTGACCGCACCCTAGATGTGTTTACGTTCCGCCAGGTAAATCGTAACAATACCAGGTTAATTACACCGGTCAGCGAGTGACTCGGTTATCACTTGAGTCGTCTAGCCACCTTTGTTAGAGACACTCGTTATTGACACAACATGGTTTCGTACGAGGGATGAATAGAATGCCATATTGTCTGTCTGAGAAATCCGTCTGGCGGAGGCACGAAAACACAGGCGATAATGAGATAATAGCTTCCTCCGGGTGATCCCTGTGTAATTGTTACAGATACCCTGTCTTGGTGAGACAATATTGGAAGGTAGCATCTGGACATCAAATACGTTCACAGATTTGTTTCTGAGTTGGCGGAAGTATTACAGCATTATTAGAAAGAAGTCACGCGTTAGAATTTTAAAATGTAATATTCTAAAACACGCGGGGGAACGTAATTATTTAACACCCCTACCCATATAGTGCAAAAGAGATTAGATTAGTGAAAAGTGAGAGCCGGAATATACAATGGTTTTCATTGGAAAATTCGTCGGAAGTACAATCTGGGATTTGAACTGAGAAATGAGAGATATAATCTAGCGAAATAAAAGTCACAGATCAGACTGCATCGCAAAGTCAAATTAACATCTCCCAGAAGCCAGAGAAACATAGGACTAAGGATTCCAAAATTATAAGGGACAGATCGGAAGTGTTTGGGCAACTTTAAAACTTAAAAGTAAACCCGCATTTATAAATAAAAAGACTGGAAACTTAAGGGACCAGGACAGTATTTGGGCAACTCTGAAACTTAAAAGTAAACCCGCATCGTAAATACGAAGGCTGGATACCTAAGGAATCAGATTCACCCGTCATAAGAGAAATTATAAAATTTCCAGGCCAAGTGATTCGAAGAATCTAATAAAGTGCTACGTCCATTCTAAACTTTACGAGGAGATTGTGTTGCCAAATTTTGGGGTAAGTGTAAAAAAATATGAATTTGACATGTTTTCTTGCTAAGTGGTTATATATGAGGCTGGCAACCTCAACATATAAAAATAATATATTCATAAACCACTACGGCAAGCGCTGGTGTTTGTTTTATGCTAATTAGCTCAGAAACGCAAAAACAGCAGCAACCCCAGACTCCGACTGGAGCAGTGATGTGATGATTACATCACATGTGCCTCAAGTGTACCATATCATTTTGTGAGATATATGTACCTTGTTAATTGTAATTCAGGCAAATTATTGATTTCGCGCTGTCCAAGCACACATTTTCCCAGTTTAATACCAAGAAAAATATTGGTGATTTCTAGTCATCTTCCCTGAGCTACGCTGTGAATATTCAAGAATAATTATTCAGAGACTAACATTGGTGGGTGGACAGCGAGACAATCCCGCCTGTTAATTTGTAGCCCACAAATGTACTTAGCAGAGGAAATTTTTTTGTTTGTTTAAAGTTCGTGGAACTAAGCTATCAGACCATTCGAGGAACAAAGATATCAGACTGTGAAGTGTCATCATCACAAAAGAATTGACGAAACCAAGGCTGCAGGATTCACTAATGCCAGTTAAGTGTTCGTAAAAGGCACCAGCAAACAGACATTAAATTTTAATTTTAAATTTAAATCCTCTAACCGAGTCTCCGTGAAGACACTTTAATTTTCATCTAAAATTCACCATCATTCCATTTATTTTAACCTGTTAACACTAATTGATTATTAAATTTGATACAAGTTATTTAACAATCATAGTGGATTCAGTTATTATAAGTGTGAAATCAAACGTATAAGCAAGACTCTTTAATATATATATATATATATATATATATATATATATATATATATATATATATATATATATATATATATATATATATATATATATATATATATATATAATGTGCAAGAGCTAAGAGGAGTGGCGTCACAACGAACAACCTGGAGAGCACTGGTTTCTGCCTTATGCGCCGTGTTTGGTGCTTAAAGAATTTATTATTTTTATTATTATATATATATATATATATATATATATATATATATATATATATATATATATATATATATATATATATATATATATATAGGGAGCCGCGGTAGCATAGTGGTTAGTGCACTGGCTTCCTAGCGCAGTGGTCTATGGTTCGATCCCCAGATGAGGCGGGAATTTTTTAGGCCACAAACGGCTCCTGGGTCAACCCAGCCCCAAATGGGTACCAGAGCAACTCTGGGAAGGTTAAGGCGGCCGGCGTGATGCCGACCACATCACCCCTAGTGTGCCAACGGTCAAGATAATATGGGCCTAACACCATATTCCCAATATGCCTCAATGGGCGTGTAACGGGTTCCTTTACCTTTTATATATATATATATATATATATATATATATATATATATATATATATATATATATATATATATATATATATATATATTTATATTTATATTTATATTTATATATATATATATATATATATATATATATATATATGTTTATTTATTTATTTATTTATTTATTTATTTATATATATTTATATATATTTATTTACATTTACAGAGCTAATACATATGAAAAGGAATTTCGCTGGATCTACAGCAGCTGGGGGGCTTGAACGGGCTAAAAACCATTTCTTAATTCTTCACAAAAGGCGGCGGATCAGATATAAAAGTTAACAATTGCCCTGGCAATGCCGCATTGTTCTTGACTTCTGAATTATCTTGTGAATTTTCCCTTGGGATAGAAGCGTCATTACCCTTCTATCTACAACTCTACCAAGAGTAATCTTGTGCAAAAGTAGACACCCTTGACGACCCATTTTAGACACTCTTGTGTCTTGGCCACTGGTGGACCATTACTGCAATGCAAGGGAGGCAATCCGTGACAACGTTCTTATTCTGGAAAGCCGAGGCTAAGAGAGGTAGAGAGACCACAGAACACATGGAGAAGAGAGGTAGAGACAGCCACGAAAAGGATGTCGATGGTTTGTCTCCCCTGCTCTGTAATAGTGGTCCACTACTGACCTAACTCCGAGTAAAAGGATGAGGGTTTTAAAAGTTATCAACCTTCGCTCAAGATTACTCTTTGCAGACATATATAAATAGACGAATGATTCTTCTATTTCAGGGAGCCTCACAGGAATTTATAGAAAGACAAGCATAACAACAGAGATCATCTAAGCTATTATGAACTTACTATTCTCCTCTCTTTCAGTGAGGAAAGGTTTCGACTCGTATTTTACGAGCCCCAGCTGAAGATAGTTCGCAAAATATTAACTTTATAGCTTTTTTATAATCAGTTATTGGTTACCACGATAAAAATAAATAAAGTTATTTTAACAAGGTAAATAATGAATTAATTCTGATCAACATGGAATGACTGGGTTGGAAATTTCACAGTCTATATTCTGTGCCAGCACTATTCGACTTATCTGCCCAGGTGTTAACAATGATTCGTCGATGATCTCGGGTTCGGTAACTGCTGGTTCCCAAATCTGTTTTGGACTGTTTCTTCTCTCCAGGAGTCAGATGCTGCGGCAGCAGCACGTCATTTGCGGCAAGGCTGGGGTAACTACTTAGACTGTCCAGACAAGCGTCTTCAAGACCCATCTGATGTAGGCGTCTAGCGTCGACTGCTGGCAACTTGTACCACAAACCCGATTATCGGGTGAATTACAGACTTAAGGCACAGGAAAGGTCCGAATATTGTATGGTAACTATATTAAAATGCCATCCTCTCATGTGATTAGGGTTACTGCGCTGTGTATAATCCCAACTATTCACTCCGAAGGCAGGCACCGAGAACTCGTGAGTTCCAGCACTATTGTTGAGATATTATCCTTTCTAATTTTAGAAGATCCTCTCGTACTCTGCCCTGTCCTATACTAGAATGCTACTTCTGTTCGTTATCCTGGCTGTTTGAGATTTTTTCTGGAGATGGAAATGCAATGCGTAAGTCTTAAAACGTTCTAAGAAATAAGCAAAATGTTCGCTCCTACGAATATGTTTCTCCTTTGGGGAAGATCCTGAAGTAGTTTAGTTAGCATTCCGTACCAAATCAACCGCAAGTAAGCATCTGATTTTGGTAGGGGTTTCCCCACCGTCATGTTGAACATTACTACATGACACCGTAAGATATTGCCATTACATGTTATTTTTTACACCATTCTGAACGTACTCCATGACCATTTAAGGTCTTGCTACTTCTGTGTTACTTGTCATGTTTACAAAAAAATCTTACATCACCAGTCTATCCCAATTATTACTGATAATCTCTACCCAGATGTTACTTTCTCATAGTTGTCTATTACAGCTAAGTCTGGGTGGAAGCGATTACGTCGCTCCTCGTGCTCCAATATCACGATAGTTATTTTCTGACATCTCTGATTACCAACAGACTGCTCTGCAATATGGCAATATTGTCACACTATCTTAAAATACCATCTGCTGTCTAGGTTGGACAACCCGGACTATATTGTTTTGTGGCAATACTCTGCGAGTCATGTCTACGAATCAAACATTCGTTATCTTCACTCCCCGACATAAAACTGGGTTTGTCGCCACTAACCAACCACTGCAAAGAAAATATTTATAAGTAATCCGTCTAATGTTGACGAATAATCAAACTAACACGTCGATGTGGCTACAAAAAAACCAGTCAAACGGTCAGGTAAACTGGGTGGGCGTGACGAGATTACCTCGATCAATGAAAGCGTACACAAAATAATTTTAAAAAGGAGCATGAGAAGAAATAGTCGAGTAATCTGACGGAGAGGATTGAAGAGAAGAAAAAAAGATGACAGAATTTCGTCACAAGTGATAAAGAAGACATGGTAATACCTTAAACAGACGGTGTAGGACAGACGGTGTAGGACCAGAAGGCAAGGCATGAATTTGTTAAAGTCCAATGTTGCTCGGGGACCTGATTGGTGATGATGATATCTTATCACACTTCATCTCCCCACGGAGCATGGGACTGCAACAAACTTATGCCAAGTCTTCCTGCCCCGTGCTATCAGCTCAAGGTCTTGACATGTATGCTTTATGTCTGTCTCCAGCTCTCTCCTTTGTGCGTTCCTTGGTCTTCCTCCACCTCTGTTACTCTGGGGATTCCCAGACTGCCTGATAATGTTATCGAACATCTTTTGTCCCACTAGCACTTGTCTAGTTCTTGTCATCTGTTTCACATTATTAAATCTTATCATGCCATTTAAATCATTCTATTCTACGCAAACACCCATTTATGAAAGTCAGTAGATTTCCGGTTGTTTTTTTTTTTTTTGTTGCTCTCCATGTTTCAGAGCCATATAAGGACTGACTTGATATTTGAACTGAAGATTCTGATATTTTTGTTGGACTTGATTTCTTTTTTATCTCCATATACCTTGTATTTCCCAATACAAAGAAAGCTTCTTTTGTAATCTAATTTTGATATCCCAATCTGTCTCTCTAACTGTGTCTGTATTGCTGCTAAGGTAAAAATAGGCTTCTGCATGATGATGATATAATATGCATTAATGCTGGAGGGGACAAGAAAGAGAAGATGAGAAAAGATAACGCCTTTATGCTAGGTAAGTGCAGTTTTTCCTCTATGAATATGATCGCTGTAGGAAGAACATATGTGAACATAATAATAATAGCCCCTTCAGTCATAACTGACTATGGGAATGCGCCCCTAAGGTGACAGCCCTCAGCTGCTTATTTTCCTGGTTTTCTTCGACGTTTTCTCCCCTCCTCCGCTTGTTGTGTGAGCCTAGGGTGAAGCTGGAGTGTCCTCTCCAGGGCGCGAGCTTGGGCACAGTTATATGGAGATCAAGCTGTTGCCCATGCAGCATGTTCCCCCTCTCCACACAGCTGGTAGATCCAAAGGAACGGCAGTAGCCGATACAGTTTGGTACCAGCCACGTCGCAGGAGTTGCCAGAATAATGTCGAATCGACATTAGACTGCCTTAGGGACTCCGACTCCGGATTTATCCTCGGGGTTTACTCTCGAAGCCAATTCCATAAATGGATATTCCCGCAAGGCAGCGGTGGTTTGAATTCAGAGTTCCTTCTCTTAGATAAGCTACCAACCAAGGATCACGAGCCCTATCTGCCCGAAGCTGCTGGTTTTAAGGCGCCAGTCGCTCGCCTTTGCCCCTTCTCCCATCAGTGAAAACAGTTCCGCCGGGCTCAAATTGAGCCACACGTGAAGGCCGGGAGCTGGACTTGGTTGTCAGAGGCTGCTTGAATATGTGAACAATACCGTTTCATTTGATTAAAATCAGTCTCGTTAAATCACTGCAGAATTTTTTTCCCCTAATCCTGCTTTTAGACAGGATATTTTGTTAATCAATAAGCACATACCTCAAAAGACAAATATAATATAAGGATCCATGACAACTGTATAATCAGAGACAGAATTTGGAATATCAGAAAGTAATAGAAAGAGATCGAGAAACCTCAGAGTTTTCAAGTTATCAACCCACGTTTTACAGGTCTCTCTAATGTAAACCTCCGAGTACTTCATCAAGTACACTAAACAAGATCAATAATAGTATCGATTCCGCTTTCTCAAAGATCAGTGCAAGTAAAGGAACTGAGAAGCTCGGAGAGACTAGAGTTAATGCAACAGATACGGCAGCCACACAGCACAATGAGGAAAAGATATTGCTTACTACCCCCACCCCTTGTGAGCTTAAGGCAATTTTCTTTGATATAAACGTCTTCATCTTTAAAAATGAAGAGTACTTGGTTACCACTCCACGTTTTTTTTTTTTTTTTTTTTTTTTTTCCTTAACCAGCGGCACTTAGGCTTTCAGCCCTTCGGCCCAATGACATGTCATTGCGAGGCTGGGGAACCTGAGGACTTTCCTTCCAACCCGGTCAGGAGCTTCGCTCCTTCCCATCCACAGAGGGTTTATCACAGGAGCCGTTCAGGCTGTTCAGTCAAATTTCCGGCCGTAAACATTTCTTCAAACGCCGACGCCCGGGTTTGAACCATGAACACCTGGTCGCCAGTACAACGCCGAAGCCATTACACCAGCGCGGCTCCCATCCACTCCACGTTTAAAAAAGTGTTGTTTTGATTTATATACGGTCTAATTGTGAGACTTTTCTGATCATCGAGGTCGCAGGGGTTAGCCAGTGCACTTAGAAGGCTATACCATGTAGATGATGAAAACGTTTTTTTTAAGTGTGCACTTGACTTATCAGTTAACCGACTACTTCCGGAGTTTTCAACTCCCGGCACACGTGCCAAACCTGGCACGCGATGCGTTTTCTAGTGGCTCGCTTTGGGGTTTCGAAGACACAAATTTATTTATCTCGTTCCTGTATGCAGCATAAAGGCTAACATTAATTGAGTTTCACAATAGTCAACTAAATCATTTGAAGGCAATAGCACTATATTTTCCACTGCGGTTTAAATAAGCATTTATAAGAAGTTATTTTTTTTTCTTTGTTATCAAAAGTACATAATTATTCCTCAAAACAGCCACAATTGCATAAGTAAAAAATATTTGTGAGATGAGCCACTGAAAGGGAGGAAAATGTAAAAGCAAAATAAATGACTGCTATAAAGGAAGCATCACCATTTTAAATATCTATTTTTTAAACAGGATCGATATAAATGTCACGATTGGTCTAGCTATCGCGTTGCAGCACTGCGATCTTCTCTAATAATCTTCTTGCTATGTATGTAATGAGCACCACGCAACTGAGGGAGATAATCATTTTTAAAATCCAAATCTAAGCAAGGGCAACCAATTAAGCCCATTGATAACTAGAACTCTGTGTAAATATTATCCTATTCTTCACACTAAGGCGTCAACTTGCATGTGTTTGAAAGGAGTAGTTGTGAGCCGAATGATGCATTGATAAATGTGCTTTGACATTTTTTTAAGGATGTAGTGATTGTCTTATGTTTGGTGCAAGGAATTTTCTGTCGCTTTGAGTTTTCATAAAGCGTTTAAGTTTAACGATCGGCGCTTTCCAAATTGTTCCAAGGGTACTGTAATGTTAAATATAACTGTGAACGAGAATGAATAAAATATAAAATGAAGACAACGCAACATTGTCTGATGGCGTGGGCGATCATGTCTTTCCAGTACTTCCTGTCTACGCTACCATTTATCAATTCTGTTATTGACTTCATCTCATGCCATGATGTCAAACTGTCCAGTATATTCTCTTTTTGTCATCTTCTATCTCTTGTTTCCTTCCATGTTTCCTATTGTCACGACATAAACTAATTCAAATAGACGGGCCCTGAGCGCCTAGGAAAATCGGCCACGAATAATGGCTATTCGTTCTTTAAGAGTTCAAGTGTGTGTGTTCAAGTTACAAGGATCCCGTTACACGGCCATTGAGGCATATTAGGAACATGGTCCCATCTTTTCTTACCAAAGTTGCAATCTTTCTTCCTGGCGTGTACCGGTCACGTGTCTAAATTGCGCACCTGTTGAAACAATACGCGCCTTTGTTCCCAATGCACTTCATGGCGCCGGATTCCTTTTTTTTTTTAAACTTCAGTTACTTATCGGTGTCAAAATTTATGGAATTTTCTCCATTTATATAACGCAGATCGTGTAAGTATTGAATAAGTGTCTCCGCCATATACGAGTATTTATCTATGAAGAGAGCCAGTAAAGCCTGATTAATGACTCATCATAGATGAAACTTCTATGCTTTCGTGCCACTGTTTCCGCGTTTCCTTACTTCTGAAGCAAAATAGAAATGAATGAAATGACAACATAGGAATTTAGTGCCGTCTTCAGGGCATACAGCAAAAAGAGCACAACACAACGAACGAACGAACGAACTTTATTTTCAAAGGGTTAAGAATTGGGCACGCAGGCCCGTCTGACATTCTGCCCTTCCTCTCTCTCTCATCATGTATATTATATCCTTTCATCCTCACATTTACTTTAAGCATGATTAAGGCATTTATCATTATAAAAGTAATATTACATTTGCAATAATCATCATAATTAAAGTACGTTTTTAAAATAAAATTTAAAAAAAATAAAAATAAAAAAATAAAAAAATAATAAAATAAAATAAAAAAAAATAATAATAATAATGAATTTGTCGTTGCCCTAAAGACGCCATTAGGCGTGATGGGAACAACGGCAAAGAAAATCTATTCGCTGTTGCCCTTAAGACGCCACTAGGCGTAATGGCCACTGACTGCTTTGCCGGTCGTTGGCTAAGGACGGAAGAAGAAGAAGAATAATGAATTTAAAAATAAAATATAAAAAAAATAAAAATAAACATTAAAAAAAAAACAACAACAACAATCAATTCCAGCCATGTTTTGGCGGGTGATTTACTCGTATATATTAAAACTTAATTTGCCTTTACGTAACATACGGACATAAAGATATCGACTCTGCACTTATGCACAGGCATTATCAACTGCGCCGTTTCTATCAAGAAAATGCGGAATTGGGTGCAACCTTTGTCACAAGCAATGACAAAAGACTTAAAAACTTTGAGCTGTATACATCATGTTTTCCTTCTTAATTAAACCTAAACTCTTTGGCCATAATGTTAAATCATTTAACCTGTCGTTTTGTAATGGCTGCACGAATAAGAAGCAAGGAATTATGGACATCTAATGTGACAGAATTGAATAAAACGCTTAAAGCCAGCTATGAAGATCGTGCACCTGCTGGACCTCAATGCCGGACTGTACTACCTGAAAAAGATTCTGCTGCTATAAGAAGATTTGCCATTTGCAGTGCTTTCATCATTAGGACATTCTGTACTTACATGCAGAACCAATATTTTTTAAACGTGAAAAAAAGGTAGGCTAATGAACTGACATTATAGCCCATTAACATCAGATAACCATGAAGCGCGGAGCCACTCAACAGTGTCAAAGTAAATATCCTAATTAGATTCTGCTGCTATAAGAAGATTTGCCATTTGCAGTGCTTTCATCATTAGGACATTCTGTACTTACATGCAGAACCAATATTTTTTAAACGTGAAAAAAAGGTAGGCTAATGAACTGACATTATAGCCCATTAACATCAGATAACCATGAAGCGCGGAGCCACTCAACAGTGTCAAAGTAAATATCCTAATTAAACATTCCTTTAAAAAAAAGCACAGCCCAAGGTCAACATCTCATGTTTCAGAGCTTATATTTATGAGAAAAAAATATCCTTGTTTTTTTTGTTTTTTAATCCTCAGGGTAAGAAAAACAGAGGGAGTGAAAAACACATAGAGTCTGGACATGGAGATGGACATGGAGATGGACATGGAGATGGACATGGAGATGGAGATGGACATGGAGATGGACATGGAGATGGAGATGGACATGGAGATGGACATGGAGATGGACATGAAGATGGACATGGAGATGGACATGAAGATGGACATGGAGATGGACATGGAGATGGACAGGACACAGATAAAGAAGACATGAAAAGACTTTGGACGGATGGCACAGGACAGAAAGGTGTGGTAGATGCATAATATTTTGTTTGGGTTCTATATATGTGATAATTATATGTCGTTAATAAATGTTATTAAATATTTAGATTTTGTTTGGGTTCTCGTATATATGTGATACCCAACGGGCTGATCACCCGTTTACCAGTCACTTTGATTACGGAAACAACGACAAACGGATTGATTTGTCGTTGTCCTAAAGACGCCATTAGGCGTGATGGGAACAACGGCAAAGAAAATCTATTCGCTGTTGCCTTTAAGACGCCACTAGGCGTAATGGCCACTGACTGCTTTGCCGGTCGTTGGCTAAGGACGGAAGAAGAAGAAGAATATATGTGATAATTATATGTCGTTAATAAATGTTATTAAATATTTAGATTTTGCTCTGTATCACTTTTACTTTCTTTTTGTACAGTTTTCTTTACTTTGAGAATTAATTAATTTGTTTTCTATTAAGTCTTATGGCAAATCGATTTTCGTTTAGCGCTTTTTCGGCAGCACTCGATATTTCAGGAACGAATTGACAACGCTAAGCGGGGGATTGCTATATAGTGAAACACTTAACAGCCATACTTGACTGTACTGGTAACAGGTCATTTTTTTTAAAAGTAAGAAAACTGAATGTCACAGAGGGTTTTATGATCAATAAATTTCTCTATATTCTTTCTTTCTTCCACCAGTGTCCTCTATTTTATTATCACTCTGTATCCTTTTCCCGTATTTTTCGCATTCGTTCGTTTGCGAAAAATATTTTCTTTCCCATTCTCACTTTACCGTTTTTCTTTCTCATACTGATACGCATTCTATTACGCAGATGTCAGTGCTGCAGGACGATAGAACGTGTGAATACTCGTCTAGGCAGACAGAGATAGCAGACATGCGTCTGTACTTTTCTCATGTCACGGGCGTTTCGTCAGGCTAGTTCCCGGTTAGGTGTGGAAACTGCCATCTAATGAGACATACCGTCTAGCATTTTCACCTGACATTAACGTTTCTCTCGGAGTGAAGTGTGATATGACACTCAGGCAGCGCTCTGGAATGAGACATATAGTCTGGGTTTTTCCATGACACTCACGCTCCACGGCCAGTTTTTGGCGTAAGGTGCGAAGACGCACGTTTTGGCATTTATGAGCTAGCGTCTAAAGTACGTAGGTGTTAAGGAAAGGGGAGGCTATTGCGTGGTTTTGGAAATAGCACTCATCTTTGTCCGTTTCATAGATATTAACCAGAGTTTGAAACTAGATTTTCATTCTTACTCCTAAATCTGCAGTAGACAGATCGCCAGGCTAGACGTAATATCTTGTGTATTGAAAAGTCTTTAGTTTCTGGGCAATTTTGCCGAGTTCTAGACTACTATTATATTGAATGATTCTAGTTCGTGGTATTAATCTGTAGTTCTGTGAGGAGGTAAATATTATATATTAGATATCTAGTATTTTGTGAAGTGTTTAAAGTGTTAAATCGCCTATTTCATTTTCACTAGTTCTTTTGTCCAGAGAGAATTAAAATATAGTCTGTATTATTTTCTAGTGACGTGTTTCAGTGGAAAGCAGAATACATTATATTTCTAGCTTAAAATCACGCAGCTATAAATGAATTTGATTTTACTGCAAAATAATCAGACGGGAATATATTTTAAAATGAACTTATAACTGAAATGCTACATCAGTGAGTATTGACGGGATACGTATGTATTCCTAATTCATGGTGATTGATTTATGTATATAACTTATTTTCCGGGAAGTTTTAAATGATAAGTCAAGCTGTACGCTTGCAGTTTAAAAATGTAAGTTATAACGAGTACCTAGTATGTATAATTATTTTATATGTGTTTTTTCCTTTATTCAGTGAATACTGGGGTAACCCAAACTTTGCCAGCGTTAAGTACTGATGAGTGATATCTGTGAAGAACTAAAACACTTTCCTTAAAAAGCCTTGGTGCATAATCTTTACAAGTACTCTAAAGGTTAAATGAAGTAGCAGGCCTATCGCGCCATATTTAATTCTTCCTGAGAAACAACTCAAGTACATTTTTAGCCTGTGTGGCAAGTAACATATTAACGTCAGTAACATTCCGACGAAGTTTTGACTAGTGATGTGGTGACCAAATAAAGTCCTAACCTGGGAAAAAAAAGACACCGATCTGACATTCCTCATTTCTAGAAACCTAAGCTATTGACACTGTGTTCGTTGTTAATGTTCGTGCCTGGACAATTTTAATGTGACCTAAACAGACATCCGAAAAATAATGTGGCCGTGTACATAGTTGTTCCTTTGGAAACAGACTATATTCTTACAAGACAGAGGAAGCACAGACCACCCCATAATTTTATATTTTATGAGAAACAGAAAATAATAAATAGTGTCACATATTTAGGGTAGAGTCGCTTCTACACGCCATTTCTAATAATTGGGTGATTTCCCCTGACCAATCGGATAGCTCAGATTTACCCCGGGGAAAGTGGAACAACGACGCCATTTGGCAGTAGAATGAAAGAGCGCAACTCAAGAGGTCGTATCTGGTCCAGCTCTACATATTTCTTAGTTTGAGAAAATCAAACTTCAACATTTCTTATAAAATGTGTATTTCAGGACATTGAGTGGTTATATATATATATTTCTTACTGGCGTAAGTAGTGACAATCGTTAAATATGTATTTTGAATAGAGCTCCCAACCCTAGTCGCAGCAGAACTAGGTTCGAGGATTTGAGTCAATTTGCAAAAAATAGTCTTACACCTTAAACCATGTAGAGTAGAAAATATTCTTGTGTTGGAAAGCATTTAACTCAAGGAATGCTTATGATTATAAAGAAATCAAGGACAAATCTGAGGAGATGGGTAAATGTCGTCGAACCTAAAATAAGACTGTAACTTAAAAGAAGGAACACGGTGGAAAACTAAAGGAAGAAAACGGTGGAAAACGTATGGTAAAATTATGCCGTGACCTTCTCTTTAAAAAGCAAAAACCCACCACTATAAGTCAAACAGAAAATAGCGAAGATGGACCTAAGGAGGAAATGCCCACACCAGGAGTGCAACGGCAGCAGCAAACGCGTGCACAACCATTGCAGCCCACCGATTGACATGACTAAGAAATATTTGCTGACGGGAAGTTCCCCTATGCAGCATGAGCCATCACTGTGTCAGAGCTTTGCCCATCAGTTCCCCTCCCCAAGTTTCTCCAACCCACGCCGCCCCTCTGACTCTGACAAGGAAAAAAATCGTTTTCTGACGGGAGGTTATCCCAAACGTAAATCCCTGAGCTTACATCCCATCATTCATGGGGCAGTGTGGTGAAGTGGGATGTTATAAATATTTATAGGGGACTTAGTGTACTGACTGAGATCAGCTGTGAAGGTATATATATATCTAATAAGAATAGTGTATTATATATCACCTTACTTGCTACCACATATCTATATATCTCAGTCAGAATTATTCTGGAATAGTGTGATGCTACGTTATGTGTCTAGGGTATGAGTATGGTGAAGTGTAAGTCACAACAACAGACAGATAAACAATTTAATTTAATCCACTACTCTTGACAACACTGTGACACTCACATACATATAACACTCTACAAAGATATCTTAAAAGAGTCACTGATAAACTTTCAAATAACAATATGTATTCATTACTGGCATGAATGAATATGTGTCCTGATTCAACTACAAGGGAACCAGGAATCACAATCAATTTAAATTACAAGTTATGTACAGAATGTATTTAATATGAATATTGTAGTGACATATATTAGTACAAATGTTCTATGTGTGTCAGTTGTGTAGTAGTAAAATGAGGTAATACTGGTTTTGTTTTGTTCAAGCTCTGTTGGTATTGGTCATCATGACTTCAATAGTTTGTCTTTAGGGACTATTATTGGAGATGTTCACAGTTCCTGATTTTAAGACAAGTAAATTCCCCTCTTAATGTTAATTTTATAAAGTTATTTCAAGATGAGGGGACATAATGTTGAGCTCAGCTGGCCAACTCTGCTTATCTTGAGTGATGGCGGCAGGAGAGGACTCCTCTGCTCGAATTCTCCTCTGGGCTCTGGAGACACCTCACTGGTAGCTAAAAGACCAAGGAGTATGCTGTCCGACTCTGGATTCAGCAAATCTCTGACTAGGTGCTGCTCACTACCATCAAGACCACTGTCCCTGAAATCAAGAAGGATGTACCTTCTACTTCATAACTAATTTATATTCTCTTTTACACTGATCACAATACAGCACAAACATTGCGTTCAGAGCGTTAGGCCAACAGTCAGCTTCATCTGAAATACTTTATACCAGCATTACCATCCTTAATGGTCACTACGCCTCTGCACTTCCAGCATTATTTCTGTCTAATCAATCATCCAGGTGTCAGTGTACTATTTGGCCATTCCATGCCGTTTTACTTCTCTCCGACACCCTCTGTTCAGGCTGGAGCATTTTAGGCTTTACCTCACGTCTGCCACTGAACTACACATATATATACAGGCATAAATCAACAATTCACATTCAATTTTCATTAAAAGATATTAAATGGTTCAAGCTTACCACAATTCATACGAATAACACAGATACGTTGATTAGCAATGAATTCTGGCACAAACTGGCACAAACTTCCATCTGCCTATGTTCCAGGCTTTTATTGAGCCAAATATATGCTGGCTTCAACGCACTGATGCCTTATCAAGCTATTTTAAACAAGTGGTCTCGAACTAACGCTCCCAAGTGTGTATATCAGCGAGACTGGCCAATGAGCCACGTTTCGACAAGTGTTTGAAAAAATGTTACCTTTCCCCGTTTCCCCTAACAACCAAGATAGTATTTATAGCCCGACCAATCGTGGTTAGGCTTTCATTTGTTGCGCTCCAATCAATTTGGAGTTTACATGGTAGGCTATTTCTGTAACGTAAATTTTTTTCAAACACGTTAAAAAAAAATCTTATGAGCAGAAATGATTTTATGCTGTCAGGCACCCCCAATATTTTATTTTGGGTATAATTTATTAATTCCTGGACTATTTGCGTAACGTTTTACATATTATTTGTCAGCAAGCCCTAAGGAACCCAAAAATACTAATTTAAAGGAGCTACGTGGCTGCGTTCAAAATATGCAATTTCTTCTACCTCCTGTTTGGAAGATGTGCTGTCTGGGTACTGTTATGTGTTCAAACGTAAACCCATCTATTGTTATCTTTTCTAATAAGAGTCTGTTATGATTTATAAACCTAACTCTGGGAAAGGGTAGTGTATTTTATCACTGTCCGTCTGAAAAAAAATTAGTGCATGTAGACTTACACGCGTGATGCCAGCATTTGTATATCGCGCGTCGCGTGTTGCATGCGTTCCTGATTTTCAGCCCTCCCCTCTCGCCATCCTTTTGTCCATCTGTTCGTTCGTTTTGGTAACGTAATATAATTAATGTTAGGATTAATTTAGGTCATTACGCAGTCTCTCAATGTTTTTCTTAGAAATGCAGCACACGTTTCATTGAAGAAGGCGGGTAATAATACAGTAAGCTTTTATATCAACGTGAAAGCGTTACAATTTGCAGACGAAGCAGAAAACAAGGGGGATTTCGAGTACATTCTTTGTGACAGCACTGTCATTTTACCATTGCTCTTCTCTTTATTAATTTTATTTGTTAGGCTTCATATTTACCTAATAATTTATATATGTGGATTAGAATATTTCATGACACCTCCCCTCTTAAAACAGACATTATATGTCAGTCCTTTATTCCATATACACATAGAGAAATTTATTATTATTTCTGGGGTTTACGGTGATTCTCATCACACGGATGGCGGCTTAAAAAATCCGCTCCCAGATTGGTTTTTCCAGATATATATTCAATGCTAAAATTATATGGAGCCAGAAGCAAAGACCATCGGAGTAACCTAGAGTTCTCATGCTTAGCCTGTGCTAAAAACGATAAAGGTTTGTGGTCAGTTTGCAACTTAAATGCCTTCCCATATAGATAAATATTGAATTTCTTTATTGCCCATATTACTGCAAGACATTCTTTTTCGCTAGTTGAGTAGTTGATTTCAGCTTTATTCAACTTTCTGCTAGCATATGCCACTGGGCTTAATTCCCCATCCAATGCATCTGATTTCTGTAGTAAAGTTGCACCTAACCCAATATTACTTGCATCCGTCCTTACTATGAATTCTTGACTTAAGTCAGGTAATTTCAAAATGGGTTTACTTGTGAGCTTTTCCTTCAATTCTTGGTAAGTCATTTCACATTGTGGTGTCCATGTAATGCGATCTGGAAGTCCTTTACGTGTCAATTCAGTTAACGGTGCACATATGGAATTAAAGTTCTTGATATACTTCTGGTAGAAACCACATAATGAGACAAAGGATCTCACGTCCTTCTTGGTTTGTGGTCTCGGGGCTTTCTGTAGTTTCTCTAAATTCTTTGGGTCAGGGGTCATGTTTCCCTGATAAACTGTGTGTCCCAAAAATTCCAATTCTTTACATCCAACGCAACATTTGGTTGGTCGGGCTGTTAAATTTGCCTCCCTAAGTCGATCAAACAGCATGTTCAGAGAGTCAATGTGTTCCTCAAATGTTTCTGTTGCTATAAGGATATCATCCATAAAATTTGTTATACAGGGATTATTCAGAGGATCCAATAATTTTCTCATCATTCTAGAGAAGACACTAGGTGCATTCTTCAATCCAAATGGCAATCTATTAAACTCATAGTGTCCTTCTGAGGTACTAAAAGCTAGGTATGGTCTAACCTCAGGCTTTACTGGAATCTGATAGTATCCTTTACTCAGATCCACTTTTGAGAAATATTTAGCTTTATTTAGTCTGGCAAACAGCTGATTTGTATCCGGCAATGGATCCACCTGTCCTTCTGTAATAGCATTCAGTCTCCTGTAATCTATACAGAGTCTATGTTCTCCAGAGGGCTTCCTTAAGAGTACCACCCCGGAACTATACGAAGACTCACTGTGCGAAATAATTCCTTCCTTCAATAGATAGTCTATCTCTTCCTTCAAAGCTTTTTCCTTAGCAAACGGAATCGAATATGGTTTCATACAGACAGGTGTGGAGTCTATGAGTTTCATATCATATTCCAATAGGTTTGTATGCCCTGGTCGGTCTGTTAACACCTCTGCATGATTATTTAGAACCTGTTGCACTATCTCTTTCTGAGTTTTCGTTAAATGTGTACTGATTTTCACCTGTGCTGCTGTCTCACAGGGGTGTAATGGATATTCAAATGATGAAAGTGGTTCCTTTTTCATCTCCATGGCGATGGACAAGGTCAACAAGTGTGTCTCTTCCTGATGTTCTCTTTCCAAATATTTCTTCAGGAGATTCACATGATAGATTTTTTCTTTCCCCTTCTTATCTATCTTATAATTTGTTCTAGACACCTTCTCTAGAACTGTATATGGACCCTGCCATCCAATTTGTAACTTATTCTGACTCCCGGGCAAAAGAAGCAGTACCTTCTCTCCCACAGCCAAATTTCTGTCTTTCGCCTTCCTGTTATAATAGGCAGCATGTTTCTTCCTGGCTTGTTTCAAATTTTCATTGGCAAGTTTCCAGCCAGTTTTCAACCGAGTGGTCAGCTCATTCACATATTGGTATGAAGATGTAATGTTTTCCTCTGCCTTTTCATCAGTCCACGTTCTTAACAAAGCTACATATGGACCTTTAATTGTGTGGACCTATTTGTCCATGCACCGGTATGGTCTCTTCCACTCGAAGCTTTATAGTGATGATTTTTCCTCCCAGAATTATCATTCACAAAACGACCGCTACCAATTTTTCTTTTGGGGCTTTCTCCCCTCTTAAAATTCTTGATGAGAGATTTCCTCTCTACATCTTCTTCCTCCAGTTTGTTTAAGTCCGATTGAGGGATTTTCGGCTTATCCTGGGGTAAGACATCTTTTTGCACTCTCCGCATAGTGGCCATTGTAAAACAGTTAAGTGAAGCTTGTCCGTGAAAAGGGGCTTCCCATTCCATTTGGTCCACTTTATCAAATCTATATTTCTTTCTATTATCAGGCCTAATTTTGCTCCGGGGCGTGTCCAGGTCCTGATCCATGTTCCCACTTGTGGGTGTTCCCTCATGTGCTATGCTACACCTTTCTACAAAATTCTCAATGTCCCATCTTGCTTTGGGCCAATAATAATTGTGAGCCACCTTTTGAATGATGGTACCTATCTTCTCATGGTCCCCATCTGGTTTCACATGTAGGCTCCTTATTAATTCTGTCCTATATCTCTTTGGAAGAACCAGCTGTCCGTGACCATGGGATCTAGTTCCGGCCTTCCTATACATCAACTTGTTTTTCATGTAAAAATCTCCCTTGCCTGGAGTTGTATGACAAGTTGACAATTTTCTGTAACAAGGCTTGAGTGTTTTATCCCCAGCCTGTGCCTTCCTCATCTCATCTGGAGTGGTATCTAACATAATATCCTCCTCCTGTCTTGAGGTCGACCTGACCTGAAGGGTTGCCATATATACAGGTTTCCTTCTGCAACGGTCAGTGTCATGATTGTCCATCTGACAATTCTTACACCACCTTTTTCCTTGGTTGAAAGATTTTCTTTCATCATATTTCCTTTCATCGAATTGTGGGAATTTATTTTTATTTTCATACCGTGGCCTATCAAATTGGTGCTTACCTTTATTTTGATCCCTAGGATCAAATTTATTAAAGTTCTGTGGTGCCCTAAAGTTATCCACCTGTTTCTTTTTATTACCTGTTACCTCTGCTTGAGCTGCTTGATACCTTTCAGCAACATTTAGCAACTCACCCAGCCTCTCTGCACCTTGTTCCATGAGAAACTTTCTCAGGTCTGGAGCCATGGACTCTCTTAGTTGCTCTATAAGGACCATTTCCTTAAGATCTTGGGTTTTCCCCAGAGAAGTCCATTTCTCCAAGTATGTCTCTATGCGTGCAGAGAACTGGTGATAGGTTTCACCTGACAGTAGTTTAGCATTCCTAAATTTTTTCCTGTAAAACTCTGCATTCTTTTCATACCTTAACAAAAGAGCCTGCTTTAGCATGTCATAATTTTCCTGATCACCTCTGCTCATTTTTGCAAAAACTTCATAAGCTGCCCCACGAAGTCCCTGAGATAACTTTAAGCTCCACCTTTCTCTCTCTAACCCATACGTGGTAGCTAATAGTTCGTACCTATTTATATAGCTCTCAATATCATCGTCTTTCTCAACAAAATGATCTAAATGAAAGTTCATAGCTGAGATTGAGGCTCCTTGAGTAACCGTAGCATCAGAGGCAAAGGGACTGGCACCATTTTCAGGAGCATGGCCTTGAAACTCAAACTCCCTTAGTCGTAACTCATGTTCCCTTTGTAATCTCTTCTCCTCCTTTTCTGCTTCCCTCTCTGCAGCTAATCTCTTCTCTTCTCTTTCTGCAGCTTGTCTTCTTTCCTCGGCTTCCAATGCTTTAGCCTCTTTGTCAGCCTCAATCTGCAACCTCTTAGTCTCAGCCTCAGCTTGCAACCTCTTAGTCTCAGCCTCTAACTTTCTTTCGGCTTCTTTTTCTAATCTTCTTTCTTCGCGTTCAATAAATTTGTCACATTCCGTTGTGACATAGGCAACCATAACTTGCCCATCTAATCCTAACTCTTTTGCAGTCTGAACCGCAGCAGATCGAAATTTGGCCAGGTCCGCCATTGTCTATTATGTAAATTTATACAATGTCTAACCAACAATTCAATCTCTAATGGACAACACAGGCACCGTGAGCTCAACCTTATTTAATTCCACCCAAGGATACCTTTTAATTCTTATATTCCCTGAAGTGAATTACCCCCCAATATTTTTAATAGGGAAAGATTCAAAATCCCAAGAGCGAGACCCCAATATATGTGGTGAAGTGGGATGTTATAAATATTTATAGGGGACTTAGTGTACTGACTGAGATCAGCTGTGAAGGTATATATATATCTAATAAGAATAGTGTATTATATATCACCTTACTTGCTACCACATATCTATATATCTCAGTCAGAATTATTCTGGAATAGTGTGATGCTACGTTATGTGTCTAGGGTATGAGTATGGTGAAGTGTAAGTCACAACAACAGACAGATAAACAATTTAATTTAATCCACTACTCTTGACAACACTGTGACACTCACATACATATAACACTCTACAAAGATATCTTAAAAGAGTCACTGATAAACTTTCAAATAACAATATGTATTCATTACTGGCATGAATGAATATGTGTCCTGATTCAACTACAAGGGAACCAGGAATCACAATCAATTTAAATTACAAGTTATGTACAGAATGTATTTAATATGAATATTGTAGTGACATATATTAGTACAAATGTTCTATGTGTGTCAGTTGTGTAGTAGTAAAATGAGGTAATACTGGTTTTGTTTTGTTCAAGCTCTGTTGGTATTGGTCATCATGACTTCAATAGTTTGTCTTTAGGGACTATTATTGGAGATGTTCACAGTTCCTGATTTTAAGACAAGTAAATTCCCCTCTTAATGTTAATTTTATAAAGTTATTTCAAGATGAGGGGACATAATGTTGAGCTCAGCTGGCCAACTCTGCTTATCTTGAGTGATGGCGGCAGGAGAGGACTCCTCTGCTCGAATTCTCCTCTGGGCTCTGGAGACACCTCACTGATAGCTAAAAGACCAAGGAGTATGCTGTCCGACTCTGGATTCAGCAAATCTCTGACTAGGTGCTGCTCACTACCATCAAGACCACTGTCCCTGAAATCAAGAAGGATGTACCTTCTACTTCATAACTAATTTATATTCTCTTTTACACTGATCACAATACAGCACAAACATTGCGTTCAGAGCGTTAGGCCAACAGTCAGCTTCATCTGAAATACTTTATACCAGCATTACCATCCTTAATGGTCACTACGCCTCTGCACTTCCAGCATTATTTCTGTCTAATCAATCATCCAGGTGTCAGTGTACTATTTGGCCATTCCATGCCGTTTTACTTCTCTCCGACACCCTCTGTTCAGGCTGGAGCATTTTAGGCTTTACCTCACGTCTGCCACTGAACTACACATATATATACAGGCATAAATCAACAATTCACATTCAATTTTCATTAAAAGATATTAAATGGTTCAAGCTTACCACAATTCATACGAATAACACAGATACGTTGATTAGCAATGAATTCTGGCACAAACTGGCACAAACTTCCATCTGCCTATGTTCCAGGCTTTTATTGAGCCAAACATATGCTGGCTTCAACGCACTGATGCCTTATCAAGCTATTTTAAACAAGTGGTCTCGAACTAACGCTCCCAAGTGTGTATATCAGCGAGACTGGCCAATGAGCCACGTTTCGACAAGTGTTTGAAAAAATGTTACCTTTCCCCGTTTCCCCTAACAACCAAGATAGTATTTATAGCCCGACCAATCGTGGTTAGGCTTTCATTTGTTGCGCTCCAATCAATTTGGAGTTTACATGGTAGGCTATTTCTGTAACGTAAATTTTTTTCAAACACGTTAAAAAAAAATCTTATGAGCAGAAATGATTTTATGCTGTCAGGCACCCCCAATATTTTATTTTGGGTATAATTTATTAATTCCTGGACTATTTGCGTAACGTTTTACATATTATTTGTCAGCAAGCCCTAAGGAACCCAAAAATACTAATTTAAAGGAGCTACGTGGCTGCGTTCAAAATATGCAATTTCTTCTACCTCCTGTTTGGAAGATGTGCTGTCTGGGTACTGTTATGTGTTCAAACGTAAACCCATCTATTGTTATCTTTTCTAATAAGAGTCTGTTATGATTTATAAACCTAACTCTGGGAAAGGGTAGTGTATTTTATCACTGTCCGTCTGAAAAAAAATTAGTGCATGTAGACTTACACGCGTGATGCCAGCATTTGTATATCGCGCGTCGCGTGTTGCATGCGTTCCTGATTTTCAGCCCTCCCCTCTCGCCATCCTTTTGTCCATCTGTTCGTTCGTTTTGGTAACGTAATATAATTAATGTTAGGATTAATTTAGGTCATTACGCAGTCTCTCAATGTTTTTCTTAGAAATGCAGCACACGTTTCATTGAAGAAGGCGGGTAATAATACAGTAAGCTTTTATATCAACGTGAAAGCGTTACAATTTGCAGACGAAGCAGAAAACAAGGGGGATTTCGAGTACATTCTTTGTGACAGCACTGTCATTTTACCATTGCTCTTCTCTTTATTAATTTTATTTGTTAGGCTTCATATTTACCTAATAATTTATATATGTGGATTAGAATATTTCATGACAGGCAGATATGAAGTATTGTAATCACACCTCTATCAGGAGGAATGCAGTAACAACACACGCGGATGCGGAAAGTTACTCTGTCGAAAATTTAAGAAACCTACGATACCCATGTCTACCAACACATCATACCGAGGACACAGATAGTACGCTGTATCATTTTAACAGACGTGCTAAGAATCACTGGACGAGTTTAAATAGAAGAGATTGCCGCATTGCAGTCCGAAGCCTATTCACCAATGTCAAAAGTCATAGGACCTACGAAATAAAGAATCTCCATGCATCTGACAGGGCATGCATTGTCACCACAGATGAAGGTTTTCGTGCTGTTATAAAACCACTACATCCATGGCGAAGACAGGTCAGTTCGGTGAAAGTAAACACGACGCTACATACCCCCCCCCCCCCCCCTCATAATAGACTAACCCGAATCAGAAATAAATGGGAATCTTTCCCCCCAATCCTCTGCATTCAGCCCAATACTCCCAAATACATCCAACACAAAATTCACTCTTAAATTAACACCAATGACATACCTTCCCTCATCCACACCTAACACTCCTATCTATAATCTCCCTTTCCCATTTAAATCCCACACACCCTATCAACCATTTATCCCCTCCCTCCCCACAAATTCATAACTCCCCTCTCCTAACCCCCACCTCAACATCCCAAAAACTCCTTACCCCCCAGAAAACACCCCTCATCCCCTAGAAGTATCCAACCGACCCATACCAAACTCCCCCCCCTCCCCCCACCTCCCCCCCCCGCCTGATTCCTCCCCCATACCACAATTAACCCACTTACTCATCATCTAACCCCCCCCCCCATCCTCCTCATTTTCACACTCATATCCCAAAACTATCCCAATCACCCATCTATTCAACCCCATTACCCCCCCACGCTGCTATCCCCCAATACCCCATCCCCCCCCCCCCCCCCCCAACATACCCCCCCAACTCCCCAAATCCTTCCACTTCCATCCTCCCCCCCTTCCATCTTCCTCCTCACCACACACCATTCATCAACCAGATGACCAACATATAACACCCACCACTATAGTCTCCTCTTCCCTACACTCAACAAACTGACCAAATATGCCACTTAACTAAACATATACTCCCCCAAATCTCACTCTCCACTACCCATCCCCCCCTCCTCACACCCCCACACCCCCCCCAACCATCTAACCAACCCCCCCACCACACAACCCCCCCCAATAATCCCACCATATCCCAATACCTAATACCCTAATCCCCCTTACCCTCCTCCCCCCACCCCCTTCTCACCACACATCCCCACCCCCCCTCATAACCCTCCCACCCATACCAAACACCCCCCACAACACATACCCACACCACCCACCTTCTACACCACACCCACAGCCTACACCAAACACAGGCCGACACAACCCACACACACACACCATCTTCACAACACCTACACACAACACACACACACACATCTCAACATTACACACCACATCACACACAAACTACACAAACTTCACAATACACACCTATGACATATGTCAAACACCCACCATTAACTCTTCCTCCCACCCGCAATATTGCCCCCAAATACACCGCCCACAACCATATAAAACAAACACCACCCCTCTTTCGAGCTCCCACGAGATCATTCATCCCCACTACAAAACCCCAAAAAACCTCATTCGTCACCCGCCTACCACACTCCTTCAACCCCCACCATTTACAAAATACCCTCAAACCGAATAATAAAATAACCTCACAAACAACATGTACCCACAACCTAACCACCCCTAATAAATATACATTATCCATACCTCATTCACCACTATTAATAAGCGACGGAATTAATACCGTCAATATACGTGAACACAATTGATATGGCCAACAAACTATTAAATACACATTGGCACCATAACTACCCAAAAGAATTCAACCAATAATACTGTGTCCGAAACATACCCCCCACATTATATAGTATCCACTATGATATTCCCATTATCCTGATACCATTATAAACTACATAAATCTGGTCACTAAATATCATGTAGAAAAAAATACTTATAACAAGTACTCCAACATTTGTGATGAACTATAGATACTAATTCAGAATAAACAAGCCTCACCACAACGATAATACAACCACAAATATGATACCACACATACTCTATTATCGCAAGCAAAAAACAGGCCTCCCATAGCACTGCCACGCCTTCAATCCACAAACCACGACTTTACCAAAATACATATCACTGCCATTAGCCTAAAAATTAGCAACCTGAAAAACAACATCATAAACAAACGGATCATTAAACACCCCATCCTTTGTTCAAATTAATTCCAACCATCCTTATGCAATAAAAACTACGAACATGCTCACTCCAATAAAAATACAATATTAGTCCCAATCCAAATGAGACCCAATGCACTGGAACCCACCCAATACTTTGTGTTAAAATAACAGACTATATTCAAATAATTGGGCCCCCATCAAATACCTGCCGTTACCAGAAACATCACATAATATCACTGGTGATTCTCAAATATAACTACAATAACTTTACAGAATCCAGTAAAGGATCACAATTAATGATATAAAATTAAATCCCTAAGGTTCAAAGACCCTAATCAGATACCCCGGATGACATATGCCACAACAAACATCCCACTTCCAAATCCCAAAATTGTACCGTACCACCTATGGACCCAGTATACTAACCAAACAACACAACAAAGCCTTATACACTGGTGTGCTCCAACAAGCAATCACCTTACAATTACCTACCCTACTCTACCAACAACCTACACAACAACATAGAACCCATACAGCCACACCAACACAATTAACAGATCCTACTCACTAGAATACTACATTTTACTCTTAAATAACATACTCCAACACTACTATCACTCAATCAGAGAACAACTCAAAACTCACATCATAACCACTTACTAACTCTTACCTCCATTACATTTAACCCCAGTCAACAGCCAGACCATACACATAAACACATTTCCTCCATTCCAACAAAACTAACAACCGTCTCTACCTGGTGCTAAAACTCAAACTTTAATACACTAATGCTCCGTCTACCCTAATCTATACATACCACCAACCACAATTTTTCTCAAACCACTAACAGAGCATAATCTCTGAACCAACCATTTACAACATATTCATACCTAATTACTCCTAGTACAAGCTTCCTCTTACCCACACAAGTGATTCTAATCTTATCTAAACTGGTCTCTTAGTATCAATAAATTATCATCCTAACCAACACCACCTCCGTATACACTTAATAGTACCATCACTCCACTAATGACCATAAATCCATCCTTCATAATTATATTACACCCACCTGACACCACCCACAACCCCAATCACCTACTGTGAACCCAATATTACATTTACTAACCTTCTGTCACACTCACATTAATGAGCTTGACCAGTTGTAAAATAAACACTTACACTACCTCATTCCTCCTCCTCCACTTGAAACCTACATAACCTCATTCTACGAACCTTCTCTAGGATCTTACACGTTGACAACCAGGCCAAATAACAAAACGTATGAATCTTAATAATCTACCTTCTTATAAGCCCAATTCTTCTGTATCCGTATAATACGTTAATATTACGGCTAATAATAGTCATCCATCGCTTATTATGTGACCTTCATACAACCAAACGACTGGAATCTAGTTACAAAATCACAAAATCTTAAACATGCACAATCTATCCATGTATAAACTCAGATAATCACCAGGGCTGATCTCCATTCTAACAAAATATCAACTCACTAATTTAAAAGTCAGACCTACCCCCACTAATAATAAAACCCTCCAATCTATTACCCCCTAAATAAACAATTATCCCTCACGTTACCATGCAATCCTCCTCCATTCACAATAAAACCATCCCCCTCTCCATTACAAAACTCCACGACATCAACCCATAACTCCTAATTATTCCGAGAACACTGACCGCTCTCTCCATTATAACATAAAATACGCGCTCCTTTCTCGCGTCTTATTCAGTCCCGTATTTTTCAGAGACTTGGCTTATCGCTATCTCTCTCCCCATCCTCTCAGACATACTACCCCCCATATCTCCAGACCATTAATCTAACTATTCATATGTACTGACGTTCAAGAAATATGGTGAAGCAAACACAACGGGAAACCCCCTACATCAATTAAACCACATCACATCAACTAAAATTAATTAACTAGTCCATACCAAATCTCATCTCTATAAGTATATACCTCTCACTGATTATCTTCATGCATTTATACCACACACATACACCACTATCGAACATATCACTCTTCGATTCCAAAAAACAAATTATAGTACATTTTAATATACACCATATAGAACTTAATAATTCCAATAAAACTCATCGAAACTACCTCACTCTCTCTCCAATAATACCTTTACCAACACAATCAATACAAAACAATTTCCCAAAATTAAACACATCCAACCAAACCACACCATACTACCAATAACAACTTACCAAATAACACAATATCACCTATCACACCTAAATCGTCTCCAATATCTATTCCAATAACAAAATTCCTCATACTTCACCAATTCATGAATATAACAAAATATCATTCCACAAACAACTCATACCAACCTACCAATCGTTCCTCCTCATCTAAAACCACACACCCCTTAATCACTTCCTATCACATACAACATCACTTTCACAACTATCTTCACCCACTCCCTATAACCCACATCCTACCAACATTTATTAAACACCATACACACCTACCCCAAAACAACCTTCACCAACAAAAATACCACTTCTCTCAATACAAATAAACAATCCCCCTTATATATATTAACTTAATATACCCCATTATAACATATAATAACCACCTCATCAAATCTTCTCTATAACACCCTCATTAATCCCCATTTACCTCTCTTCCCTAACACCATAACTATCCACTCCAACCTAATTTTTATTTCTTTATCCAGATACTCTCACAAACCTCTTTTATTCTCTTAAGCACACCATACAATCTCTAGCTTCCAACAAGACCTTAACCCCCTCCACCTCCAAACCCATATCCCCTCCCAACTCCCTTTTTTCACCACCTCCCCACACTCCACCAATTCACTTACTTCCTATAACACTCACTTTCTATTATAAACTGTATTTTTGCGAATAACACCATTATTCTCCACACTCCATATTATGTACTATATCTTCCAATATTAATTTTTTATATCCATAAATACACAACTCAATCTCGTGAAAAAAATAAACATTAACCAATCAAAAAACATATTTCGAATCATCTCCCATTACACATCACCACTAAAAAGACTCAGTACTATAACCCCTTTTAACAAAAACCTAAAAATTATACACAAAATTTTCCAAATACAAGAACAAACATCTAAAAACTCATATACACAATAACAAACACAACAAACCATAAACATCTCCATAGTGTCATGCATAAAAAAAAATACACAGCATACTTAGAATAACATTAACCCCCAACACCACACAAAGTCCAACATAACACTTACCCAAACATAACCAATCATCACATCAAATATACTCCCAAATCTCCTATAAACCCTCAGCACAATAACGCTAATAGCACTTTATCTATCAGAAAATAAATAAAAGTTAATCTACTGTAAATTAAAACCAGACAAAAATGTCTAAACATATTTACCTGACACGATCTCATCTTAACCTATCCACCTTATAATGTATAATCTATATCACTAAAATAAACAAATAGTAAATACTTTCCCAAAATAATTAACTACCTAACATACCCTACACCTATAATTAAACCCTTCTCACTCCATCCACCCTATGCACCCCTCGTTCATAACCATCCCCCTGCACGAACACAACCTGCAACAACCCCCTCATAATTCTACAACAACCTATCTCCTCCAAATGTGAAACCACAAACTCCACCCCCTCCTATAAACATGTACAATACTTAAAATCATTTGAACTCATTTAACACTAAAATTATCCATATATATTTAAACAAGCTACCCTCAGCGTTTATACCCCCATAGTGTTTGACCGGACCCCCATCTACCACAAACCCACATCACCCCTCCACCTCCACACACCCACCAAACCACCACACTTCATCCCATCACAATACATAACACATCAACCACCTCCTATTTCCCCACCCTCCCCCACCTAACGACCCCACCCCACCCCACCCCTCCCCCCCCTATTTATCACCCTCATACCCCCCACACACCTCCCCCAACCCCCCAAAACCCACCCCACCATCCCCCCCACCCACCCAATTACCCCCATACCCCCACCCCACATCCTCCGCCCTCATCACCCATATCATATTATCTAAACATCACACTCCCGCTCTCACAGACCTCATCCCTACACATATAATCCATCCACAATTTTCATCCACCACCAATACCCACTAGACATCCTCTATCCCACCCACCTAATTTCCCCTTTCCTAATCTATTCCAACCCCCCACCCTCTTTAACAAAAACATAACATCCCCCTTATACCATCAACACATACAAACCCCCCCCCCCCTCAACCACCTTCCCACCCCCTAACCCCCCCCCCCCCACCCCCCCCCCACCCACCCCTACACCACCAACCCTATAAAACCAACCCCATTAATACCCCCACACCCCCCACAACCCCCACCCCATACTCCCTAACCCCCACAACCATCACAATTCACCCAACCCTTCCTCACCACCCAACCCCCCCCCCCCCCCCCCACCCACCTCCAACTAAAACTTTTATCCTAACAAACACCAACCCTAAACCACCAACCCAACCCCATCCCCAATCCCCCACATCAAACACGTCCGAACACAACAAAAAACCAATCAAAATGAGATACCCACCCCCCCCAACTAACAAATGCAAGAACGAATTTCCTACTACACGGCAAATTAATTTTGGTCGAATAGTTCTTTCTTTCGCATCTTGGCAAATTGTACCCTAGGGACCATTTACGTCTGCGGCATAGTTATTGCTAGATATCCTATGCTGCGACAGCTTTCTTTTAGTTAAATTTCGCTCTAAGAAGCTATATCGCGGGATACGATCTGAGACTCAGCGAACTAAGGGAAGTGATTGAAGAGTGAAACAAGGGAGTCTCACAATCTCCAGATGCGGGACCGCTAACAGAAAATGCCTGCCAGCTAGGCACTTAGTCCAGCACCTATGCACCTGGGAAAACACAAAAAAAAGGGTGGGAACAGACCATCCTCTACTATTTTATTAGGCGAAATCCTCCTAACATCTGGGAAAGCCAGGTGAGAATAAATCTGAGGTACGGGAGGGCGATAGCTGCATAACAAAGAAACTAAAACTTTAGCTCAGATAAAACGCATGCTAAGAATGTAACGGCCCTTACGATAAACATCCCAGCTATTCTGCTTAACATGGCGTGATTAGCTCTAGCTGCGCAGCCTCTATCTTCTGCGCTTATGTCTCATCGCTTCTCACACAAACATAAGAGGACCAAAAAATCGGACTAGGGAAACGTTCCCATCACATAAAAAAGAAGCCAAACTAAGACTAGCTGCTCTCTAAGGGAGAGCGCCTTAGACGGGCAAACAAAGTACATCAAAGCTTACCGATTTCTTTTTAAACCCGTTCATGCAAAAGAACCTACTCACAGATCAATAAAAGGCCATTTCTGATCAAACTTCAAAAAAAATACAGGGGGAGTCATAAACTGCACACCTCATACGACAAGAGAACACCACACCCGTCCTCAAAAAAATACACCACAAAAGTCGACAACGACACACTTCCGTCCCAAAGATCTAAAGGGACAACTCATTGAGCTGCTATACCATGTGTTATGGCTGCCGGAGACAGGATTGAACAGGAAGGATCTCTAGAGCGAGACACCCTTGGAAAGCTCACTTTGTCCTAGACCAAAATAAAAACGAATTAACGAGGACTATCGCACAAAACGCGATAAACTAAATGGAAACAAACATAGGTCAAGAATCAAGTATGCAAAACTATTACAACTAAAATAATAAATAGGGGAAAGAAGAATAGGAAGCTCTGAGCTGCCATGCCAACGGAAATCAGTGCTGTTACATCCAATTCTCCAGTAACCACCAGGGATCTTTCCACACTCAATTAATGGAACAAAGATACATAGGAGTCGGATCAGTCTGTACTCCCTGGACAACCACCCTTATTATGCTGTCACAAATACAACCCGGGCCATGGCTTACAATTAGGGGATCCATGAACAATAAAAAACACAATACCCTGCCACAACCCTACTAGCCTAACAGTACCAACTTCCTCTAAAATTAGTGGGCGTCAGCAAGTGAAATTCCTAAAATAACCCCCCTCGATGTTGATAGCACAACACAGTTCATTTTTTCGAACTTAACCGTCTCAGAGTGCCTAAATTTCTAAAAGAGATAGTCACCAACTACTAAAGAAAAACAACCACTGTCAGTTAAAGTTACGAAAAAGGATCGGTATTGGTACTTTACTGTAAAAAACAAAAAAAGAATTTAGCTCCCCCTAACAAAAAAAAAAAAGTTAACAAACTGAATCTATACCACCCTATCACAAAAAAAAAAAGATCGGGATCCCAAAGCCTCTTTTAACTATAAGAAAGAAAAAAAAAAAAAAGAACAAAACAGTCTTGGGACTTGGATAATTATACATGGTTAAGTAGATGTGGCCTGAGTTTTTAAAACGATAGCAGTTTTTCATCAGAGGCTGTTATTAAAGACTAGAAATAGACGGGAAAAAACTATATCTATATCCACACTATCCCCACAGATTGCAACACACCACATGACCTATCACTTCTGGCCTACAACACCCCATGACCACAATACTAAATTTCAGCTCGAACCATTGAACGCACAGCAAGTTCCCGAAAATAAACTCGCCCCCCCCCCAATCAACATAAAAATATATATAACCAAGGCAGGACTATAACTAACTGTTTACCTTAAAAACTGTACTCTTGTTTTTCTAGCGTCTGGCTAATTAAGGTCTTATAGCTTTCTCGTTCCCCTCTTGCTGAATGCCCCCAATTTTCGTGCCAGTCGCCTTGTACTCTCCGAGACACGTCAACATTATTTGCCTTTCCCCCCGCTTGGCCGCGACTGCCCAATTTGCACGTTCCGATAACAATTTCAACACCACACCCCGCCTATCGCGGGCGCCACCACAATTTTGCCTGTTTGCACAACGGCACGCCAATGCCCGCAAACATTTTAACAGCCCAATTGTATTGTTATTACCGGCTACTGCAACCACACCCCCCAACATTGGAGCAGATTTTAGTACACGGGATATGCAAACTTTGCAAGTGGCCAGATGTAAGAGGGTATGCACGGGACACCAGGGGTGCCATAAAATTGCTGCAGAGGTTGAGTTTGCAGAGGTTGTGCCCAAAACCCTGAATTGTTTGCCAGCAACCAAGCAGCCCAAAGCAACCGCACCAACGCCACGCTTGCAGCAAAGCCGACACACATGAAAATGCACCAACCCCATATCATGGGCATGCACATCTGCACGAGTTAGTCAGAAAACCTAGTTCCACACATGCAAACGCCAACGACCCCCTAGCGTCTGAAAAATAAGTACCCTCTGCACGTCGTTAACCATATGGAATTCATGACTAAGGCCCCATATCGAGTTTGCTGCGGGCTGACGCTTGGCTTGTGACCCATGTAAAACGCTTTGAAAGAATGCACAGAAGAAAACATTTTGCAAAATTGCAGAAAGGATAATATTGTTTGATACATTAGTTTGCAACCTCGTTTTTTTTTTTTTTGTTTTTACCTTTGTTTGCACAGGCGCCAAAGAAGAACAGATTTTGCCAAGCCGCAGCGCAGTACCAAATTGCACAACCCCAAACAGACATGCCCACAAGCCACACCGAACATTTGTTTTTCTAAGCAGCCATGCCAAAATGCTGTATCTGCAGCCATTAGTTTTTGTCAGGTGTAACGCAAGCGCCACGGCACCAACGAATTGGTTTGTGCAGAACACCCACTCATTGCCAAAGCTCGCGCACCGAACGGGCGCCAAGGCACGACCACCACAAGGCTGTAACCGCAGCAAACTGCAACCTTTTCTTTTCTTTCAATAAAGGCACGTTTTGCTTCTAGGCCGCCGTTTTCTTCTCAGCTTCTTGACTCCTTTAACTGTTTGCTAAACGATTGCTTTCAAGATTTGCCGTTACAGCCTGAAGAGGCACAGTAACCGTTCCTGACAAAAAACTGCCCCTCACACTTCTTCTATCTCCTCTCATGTCTATCATACTCGTATTGCATCCACTTTCATCCTCACATGCCAAGCACCACACACATTTAGCATTTGCCCTTTTTGCCACAAATTGCACAATATCAATCCACAAGGTATTGCCAGCACAAAAAGTTAATTCATCATGCTTCACTAGCAATTCTGCCAATAAGCAACCCCCACATTAATTTGTCATTGCACGTCCATGCTTGCGCTTGCCCCAATAATTGTTTGCAAACGATAGATAGACTTATGCGACACTAGCCACCCATGTAACCCTGGCAATGCAAAGATAGATGCCTGCTTGCCAAGCAACAGTTTGCACCCCACCGATCAGGCCCGCCACAAATTCAGCATGCTCACACCCGACTAGATGGCACACAGAAAACTGATAGATAGATAGATAGATAGATAGATAGATAGATAGATAGATAGATAGATATAGATAGCATAGCATACGATAGATAGTTTCGAATAGATAAGCATAGATTGATAGATAGATTGAGTCTACCCATGAAAACATTGGCTATTCTATGAAAAAAGTGGATTGCCATTACCATAGGAATTTGAGAGATTTTTGGACATTTTCTTGGAATATTGCATTGAGTACTTGGGAAATAGAATAAAAAAGTACGGCAAAAAAAAAATCTTTTTTTTTTTTTTAGTACTTGCAGGCTTTTAATATGGAGCAAATAACAGTACAGAAAAGAGATAACACCCCTACCACATCCAAGAGAATGTAATCAACTATATTTTTGAATGAAATGTAATAGATTATGATAATCCAGCCAAGTTCTGCAAATAAGATAGTTTATTGTTCATTCCCCAGTGTTGCCACTCGTCACATTTTTTTTTAGTGATGACCTTATGAGTGTTTTGCAGATTTTGTTGGGCAGTGTTGCCAATTTGTAAATTTGGTGAAAAATATTATGATGTGATGAATAAGTTACACTTTTTGAAGTTGATGTCCACTACTAGTTTTTTTTTACATAGCAGACGACCTCATATAGACATAGGACCCCAGTATAGGAATTAGATTAAATTTTTTGGAAATATTTTTGGACTTAGAAAAATTTTTGAACTTTAAATTTTTTCTGAAAATTTTTTTTTTGAACTTAGAAATTTTTGGGGATGGATTTTTGTTATTGATAGTACTCAAATGTCTCCCTACGGGATACATTTGCGGAGCCCCGGGATCTATATGTGGCCGTGTACATAGTTGTTCCTTTGGAAACAGACTATATTCTTACAAGACAGAGGAAGCACAGACCACCCCATAATTTTATATTTTATGAGAAACAGAAAATAATAAATAGTGTCACATATTTAGGGTAGAGTCGCTTCTACACGCCATTTCTAATAATTGGGTGATTTCCCCCTGACCAATCGGATAGCTCAGATTTACCCCGGGGAAAGTGGAACAACGACGCCATTTGGCAGTAGAATGAAAGAGCGCAACTCAAGAGGTCGTATCTGGTCCAGCTCTACATATTTCTTAGTTTGAGAAAATCAAACTTCAACATTTCTTATAAAATGTGTATTTCAGGACATTGAGTGGTTATATATATATATTTCTTACTGGCGTAAGTAGTGACAATCGTTAAATATGTATTTTGAATAGAGCTCCCAACCCTAGTCGCAGCAGAACTAGGTTCGAGGATTTGAGTCAATTTGCAAAAAATAGTCTTACACCTCAAACCATGTAGAGTAGAAAATATTCTTGTGTTGGAAAGCATTTAACTCAAGGAATGCTTATGATTATAAAGAAATCAAGGACAAATCTGAGGAGATGGGTAAATGTCGTCGAACCTAAAATAAGACTGTAACTTAAAAAGAAGGAACACGGTGGAATGAGAAGGTTCGCCATATTTGACAATTGAGTAGGCCTACGAGACAAGGATGCAAAAAGGGATTTTTGCATCGATGAAAGCATCTGATGAGATGATAGAATTTTATTATACTTATTATTGTAAAAATGTTCTGAATTCCAGACTTTTGTTGAAATTTTAAGTTTCATGCTGAAAGATATTAAAAGTTTTGCATGAAATCGAACGCTGTTGAAAAGGTGAATTACTACAGTTTTTGAGATCTAGATAAGAAATCTATCCATTTCAATTAAATTCGCTACATCAACACCTAAGAGAAGAAAATCGAACCTGGTAACACAAATTTAAGAGAGAAATCTAAATCTCTGGTGATTAGGCCAGTTAAACATCTGCTCTCTGTAAAGTAAACTGAAAATACTGCATATACCGGCACTGCCACATGAAGGTAATATGGTGCCGTTCCAGTCCTAAGGAACACCTGCCCCGGCTACAATAAGAACACCCAAGGAATCGTTTCCCTGGAGCAGAGAATTCAACCCGTCTGTTTGGATCTGGGGTTTTCTTGGTCAAGACTGCAATTGACGAGTCTGTATATGAATGTCCTAAGAATTATGTTCCTAAGTGCTACGAACAAAGCTGTAAGTATGCATGAGAGCACGTGGCCACGGCTGAATGAATAGAGTGAACGCAGGGCTTAGTGGTTCTTATGGTTGTATTTTGGCACCCATTTTGCTGTACTTAAACTGTCTTTATGCAAGTTTGTTGCTAACAATATTTCCCCTTAGAATAGATACTGCATCAAAGTCAGTTCATACCTTCAAAAAAGGAAAATATTAGACCAAAATCATATGTATCGGTGACTCTTTGGGCTATCATCTTTCTCCTAACGGGACTGTGGGCTAAACATCGAGGGAAGATCATAACTGTGGGTCTATCATTTCTTGTAACAATTCCTTGATTTTTTATGACTATTTGTATATGCTTGATATAATATTTTATGTTGCGATAGAAGTTTATTACGATAATTAAAATTTCTTGAGAACTTAATCAGCGCGTTGGTCAGCTCGTTCCAAATTATCTGTATAATCATTGTTATAGTTTCCCACGTCTGTACGTCTAACTGTCGTCTTGTATGTGCGTGCACGTGAGTGGATAGCTCTATATATATGTAATATATATATATGTGTGTTTAGACTGTCTGACTCCTCTAAATCTGTCGTAGAAAATAGGTGAAAGAGAGAAGATTTCTCGATTTCAGAGACAGCCTCTATCACAGTCTACCATCTCACTCGTGGAAATCTATTGCTATTACTATCTCTCACTGTGACTATCATTTATTCAAATCTAATCAGAAGGGACCAACCCAAGTCTTAATTCTCCTATCAAAAATCTACGACACTGAATAACGAATTAAAAGTCCTAGTTATTAATAATGGTGTTGGACAAATGTTAAACCGGCAGTGGTTAGAAAACCGCATTATAAAAGTTTAACGCATTGAGAGGTGGGTCTACCTTGTCCAAGAACAGAGCAAGTCAAAGAAATGAGAAACTCGCAGGGACATTGTTCAGTTATCCAAAATAGTCGTGCTATCGAAAACGACAAGTCATCACTTGACAACACGCGCGATCATTAACACAGGAGCAGTGAAGACTATGTTTGTATGTATACACGCATACACAGTGTTTTCCCACAAAGTAACAATATGAAAAGTTGCATTTGAAAATCCTCAGTCACTTTCCATTGTAACTCTGACTTCATTAGAGTTATGTATTTTTCCAAGAGTGCTGCTTCCCTGTACATTTACGTAATGAATTTACGTATTTCCGTACACACATCCGAGCAATGTGAACACTACTTTTGAAAACCTCATCCGTTGTACAAAAGCTGATTGTATTTCATAATGATTATGTCAGGTAAAATTGTATTCATCCATTACGTAATGGCTCCGAAGAGAAAATCATCGAGCTATAAATTTCTCTAGTGCTGGGAAAGGGTTTTGAAATCACGAATGACAACTATCTTAGTGGAGAAATATACTCATTTAATTGTAGCAGCAATCTGAAAAAATATGTGTGTCCTCATAGCAAAATGTAAGGTGAAAGAAGTAATGTTTTTAAAAAAAAATTGAAAGGGACCATTTTTATTGCTGTTTTACCAAAAGCACTAAAAAGCAGGCAATAAATTGTCCATAGATTCTACTATGTAAAACAAAAGTGTATGGCTAGTTATCATTAATCAGTAATTCGTCATATCGTAATAACTTACTTAGTCGTGCCTCTTCTACCCTAGGGTGTAGACGTTTGCCAGAGAGAGCACCATTACTATCTTATTGGCTGTCTTCCTCCTGGCCTGGTTCAGTCTAGTCCTCGGTCCTTCAGAGATTGTCTAATGTTGTCCTACCAGCGTCATCCCGGAGGTCTTGATCCCTGGCTCTTCATTTCCCATAGTTATCGTGGTAGCTGATCTTCTCCCATTCTGCAGGCATGGCCAAAACCATCGTTATTGGGGCTGTTTCCACTCGGATCTGCAGGGGTTGGCTTTTGAGGAATTCGTCATATCATTCATGCAAAAAATATAAATTTGTGAATTATGTGAAGAATTACTGATTACTGACAAGTGACCATTCAGTTTTTATTCTAAGCAACAGAATGTATGGAAAATTTATTTTATGTTTTAGTACATTCGGGAAACAACAAGACATGTGGTCCCTAAAACGTTTTCTTTTTCATTTACTTGGGTTAACAATTTTAATTCGTAACTGAATATTAATTATTTGGAATTATTGTCACCTACGTGGAGTTAAATTAATCTTTGAATATAATTTACCTTACTAAATTTAAACACTTAATGTAAAGATTCATTACGACGCTTTGATGGGGCTGGCAAACCAATCATGTATAATTCGGTTGCCATCGAAACTATCGCTGTAGGTAGCTTGCACATAGCTTGGTGAAGGTATCCTGGAGACAATGCTACAATGCTGACTCTATGCTCCATAAGGAGCACATGAGTCAATGCAGGCTCTCTAAGACAAACTACCCGCCGCATGGAAGATCGTCGCATCCCAAAAGATATCTTCTACGGAAACTGGAAGATGGCAAAAGAACAATTGGGCGACCGCAGCTGAGATTCAAAGATGTGTACAAGAGAGACATGAGGGCACTAGACATAAATCCAGCAACCTGGGAGGATGAAGCTGCCGATCACACCAAGTGGCGATACTTTCTACTGTGCCACCTCAGATTTGGCGAAAAGACGCTCTCACAGCAAGCAGAAGAGAGGAGAAAACGTCAAAAGGAACATCAGGAAAATAAGCAGCTGAGGAATGTCACCTTCGGGGCGCATTCCCATAGTCAGTTATGACTGAAAGGGCTATTATTATTATAAGACCAACTACAGGGCTGGCTTCATGCTCCGTTAAGAGCGACACGGTTCTGACTGCTTGGTCGGTCTTTGGCTAAGGACGGAAGAAGAAGAAGAAGAAGAAGAGCGACACGGGAATGAAGAAGAAAATAAAGCTCACAAGAAAGTTTTCTCGTTGTAGAGCAATTTTTAAAACAAAAGGCTCGCTGACCAATATTCCATCTAAAGTTTACGCGCCACACACAGATTATGAAATCAGCCACGTAGAAATTAACGCGCGCACACATTAATTAATGTAATTATACTAATAATAAAAACAAACATGGCCGTCCATTGACAATTGCGAAACTGACCACTTGAGACTGGCTGTGAGACACCCAGCTTGGCTGTGTACTTTATTATTGCTACAGGAGACTTTAACTCTTTGACTCCGCAATTATTGTCCACCCTGTGCCGTAATTTTAATTCGTGATATACTAAAAACAACGCTCAGAGAGTTGTTTTGGCACGGGTGTGCCAATTTTGACCAACGCTCTGAGCGTTGTTGTTCCGGAGTCAAAGAGTTAAACTGGCTTCCCAGCTTTGCGGTCCGTGGTTCGATCCCCAGTTGATGTGGGATATTTCCAGACCACAAACGGCTCCGTGGTCGACCCAGCCTCACGAATCGGGTACCAGAGCAACTCTGGAAAGGTTAAGGCGGCCGGCGTGATGCTGACCACATCACCCCTAGTGTGTCGGTGGTCAAGAAAATATGGGCCTAACACCATATTCCCAATATGCCTCAAAGAGCGTGTAACGGGATCCTTTACCTTTTTTTTTTTTTTTTTACAGGACACTTTAAGCGCTCTATTTGAAGACTTTCGAATAATGTCTGCTGGCAATACTGTCTATGCTTCCACAACAAATATTCAGTTAAGGACATGTACGAGTACATGCAATAGAAGCTTTGAGAATTACTATTGTAAAAAACACTATTTTCAGGTTTCCAATTTTTACTTACACTCAGTATACTACTGCTCACAAGTTTTTGTCACTGTGAACAAAATATTGTCTTTATCTTTTGTCCTCTCGTAAGACGAATCACCTTTTATCTTTTTTTTTTTTTCATACCCATCCATCGTACTCCACGTCTTACCGCAGTTACTATCATCTTCCTCGACTTAATGAAAAAAAGGAGCACAGCTTGACATTTTTTGCGCTCACATGCCATTAACAATTAGAGTGAATATTGTCACTTACTTAGCTGTTTGTAGAAACACACTATTTTAATCTTCACATCACCGTTCACTATCCGACGTCCGTGCTTCAAATAGGAAACACCATCTATAACTTTTCAGTTTATTATGGCCCCTTATTTTAATGGAGACTTTTTTTTTTCTACCTTGCTTGACACTGTTTCAGTTATTATGCAAAAGCGGCTGTGTCAATATTGGTAAGACTTGAAAAAATTGAAATGTACCAAGAAAGAGAGCTGAATGTACATTGTCAGCTCTCTACGATGAGCGGAACACAGAGATGTTACGCGTCAAAGATTTGAAAAGCGACATGCTGCAAAGCTTGAGTGATTCTTTAAAAAAAAGTGGTGCTTAAAAAGGGGGTTTGAAAAACGTGCGTGGGTTGGATCGGTCAGTAGATAAAAAAAGAATTTTTACAGACGTTCGCAAAGGAAGACCCATTGTTTTGAACATCAATCGGACTACATGCGACTGTATTTGACGTTTTCCCTGATGCGCTTAAGTTGGTTTACTGAAAGTAAAGGTGTACGGCCATTAAAATTAAGCGAACTCTATAGTATTAGCTTTGTCATTAATTTCGAACTTTCAGTTACGAACTATAGTATAGTATATACAAATAATCGCTAATGTAAGGGAATGTTTCAAGTTTCGAATTAAGTCCAACTTCGAATTAAGTGGACTTCACTGTATTATCTATGAAAATGCCTGTGTTCAGGGGAGCAAGACAACGGAACGATGTAACAAAAAAAAAACACAACAGATTTATAGAAAGTAAAGGAATACAAATCCAGGTGAGATGGCGCCCACAGAGGTAAGTGTGAGAATAGGACCGAACGCAGTATACAGGGTGCGATTCAACAGTAACATTGTAATCAATCAAATGACAGTAGAGGAAAGGGTACTTCATTCCAGAGGATCCCGCCTGCAGTTTTATCCCGAGAGACTGACCGTTTAAAGAAATAACCTATGACATTTATGAAAGTGTGCAGCTTATAACAGTTTAGCAGCAGATAGCTAGACCAAATGGCGACCTTTTAGCTTGGCTCAATATGCGCAAAAAGAACAATCCCACTTTATTATTGATATAACAGAAATATATGTAATATGTGAAGCTAAGAATTGCGCCATTCTGTACTAGATAAAGGGTAGCCGTTGATGTTTGAGCCCCCAGCCAGCCCACACTCATATTGATTGGTTATTGTCAGGGACAGCGAATACCAATAGCCAGGTTTAGAGTCGATGACGCAGTTTTAATGCACAAAAAATGTCCACGGAGGCAGGACGGACACAGTACGGTGAACTTCACAAACAAATAAGAGCATGTTTATGTTGGGGATTTGTTTATTATATGCACAATGACTTTTTTTGTGATTCTCAACTTGGTGTGTGTGGTTGATGACATTTGATTTTTGCATTCTTCTTTCCCTCTTTCTTTCTTTCATGTAGTTCATTATGCAGTTCTTTTGGTGATAGCGTCCGATTGGTAGAGTGGTTAGAGCGCTGTCTCTTGTGGCACTTGGTGACCGGGTTCCATTCACGGTGTCGACACGCTCCAGTGTACCTCAGGCTTGTAATTGGGTTACCTGACTTTGTTCTCGATATACGGACGGGAAAACGGCAGCGAGGAAATCTCATAACACTTCACTCCCCTACGGCAGTATCTGCTGGTAGTTTGGGACCTATACCTTTTAATCTTACCTCAGTGATGGGAGGGGGGGGGGGGGGAAGAATGTTTAGCCTATGTAATGTTCGGACTAACCCCTCTCCCGCCCGGCGCTTAAAAGTGCAGTGCCCCCAGGTATCAAAGATCTTTTCCCGCCTTCCCAGTGAAAACCTGCCAAGCTAACTTACTGAAGTTCACTTCATTCGTGAACTGCATAAGACAGGAAGTGAACTTTTATTTGAAGTGGAGTTAACATTCGGTTAAATATTATTAGCTTTAATTATCCACCGCACCTTTTGCATGACATCGCATGAAGCAGATTATGCAGCAACGAAAAAATAGGCTGCGCTTAATCCAAATACTCTGAAAACAGACATGGTTTTATAAATATAGATCTAATTGACCACAACGGGCGGATTGCACCCGTTTGCCAGTCACCTTTTCGATTACGGAAACAACAGCAAATGGGTTTGATTTGCCGTTGCCCACTAAAGACGCCACTAGGCGTGATGGGAAAACAATGGCAAGGGAAAACCTATCTGCTGTTGCCCTAAGACGCCACTAGGCGTAAATGGACACTGACTGCTTTGACGGTCTGGTGGCAAAGCGGACGGAAGAAGAAGAAGATCTATTGACAGCTCAGTGTTTCTAACGTAGATTCCACCCTGCCTGGGTTGCCGACCGCTGGCCTAGTATATTCGCATGAAAGCAACAAGTAACGGTAATAAACAAAAACTAGCGACAGTAACAGATCGTTGCACTTAAAATAAAGTGACTCGGTTACTTTGCTCTAACGTATCAGTAGTGACGCGGTAGGGTGGACCATCTTGTGTTAACATGTGGATTGCATCATCAACGTGTAGAGGTCTGCCAGATTAGCTCACGTTGTTGTGTGTGACAATATTATAATGTTCTAATTTATTTTTTCTTTTTTAACACTACCCATTCTCCCTGCATCAGACCACACAAGGCGTCACAGCCGTCAATGAAAATGATGTAATCTTTTTTGCAACTGTTTTATTGAGTGTCCAAGGCTCGCAGCCGTATGTTGCTACTGGGAATATACATGCTCTGATCAGTTGTAACTTTGTTTCTTTGCTTGTGCCTTGCCATAGGTTTTTCATCTGTATTCGTTTATGTGAAGCAATTTCAAGTCTTCTTTTAATTTTCTACTGCGCAGTCGCCAGAAGCTGTTGATGATTGATCCTAAGTATTCGAATTTCATTAACACTTTACTGTTTTTCGTTATCAAATTAAATTTCTGGTTTGGTCTTTACTCTTGTTTTGTTTGTCAATTAATTTGGGTCTGTTCTTGGTGTTTTTAGGTATAAGATTCTGGGGCCATCGCTGTGTTTTTTTGGTGGTACAGATGTGAATTGTTCCAAGTCCTATCTGGGTTGGTCGATAGGAGGACTGTGTCGTCCAGCATATATGATTTCCCGGGATCTAGGTACCCGCCGAATGTTAATTGAGTCAAAAACTCTGTGTGTTTCTTGGTCAATCTCGCTTACATTTATCATGATATTCTTCATTAATTACCTTTACTTACTTAGTCGTTCCCCTTCTACCGTGAGGGTGTAAGAGGTTTTGGAAGAGAGATGCGCCAGAATATTCAATCTGGCTGTATTGCCTCCTGAGCCTGATTCCATTTCTAGTCCTCCGGTTCCCTCAACGATTGTCTAATTGTTGTCCACCAAGCGGGAATCTGGGTCGTTCCCTTTTTTTTGAGGGTCTGGGATCCTTGGCTCTTTGGTTCCCATGATTGTACGATGGTTAAGCACGAATCCATTCTCCCCCGTTCTTGCAGACATGGCCAAACCATCTTAGTTGGGACTAGCTCTACTTGGTCTGCAGGTGGTGGATTTTAGGGGGCCTTGACGGATCGTCCTGGTTGCGGACCATGTCTCTTCGGTGTTTACTTCAACCACTTTCCCCTTCCTTCCTCAGATACCTCATTTCTGGAAACGTTTGGATCAGGCTTTTGTGGGGGGGTTGTAGTGATTGACACCATGGGACTCGCATCCATATGTTCAAGACTGTGGACATAGGTGGGTACCCCCACCCAACGGTATACAGCCATCTTCGTTTTCTTACAGAACATCTCTTTGCTTAGATATCTCAGATTTTATGGCATGAAAAAAGTCTCCCTGACGGCTGCTTTTTCGTAGTGCCCCACTTTCTATTGATGCCTCTCTTCTTTCGTAATATAATTAGCTCCGTAGGTATTTAAAGTGGGTCGAAACCTGCTCGCAGGAACCTATTTCTCCCAGCTTTATCTGATGTCTTTCTTTCTTCTCGTGATATCAACATGATTTTTTTAATTAATTT